>VYZM01010498.1:206110-257176 GCA_013398915.1 Dromas ardeola | reverse complement strand
TTTTTTGGGTGGGGGGTTCTGTTTTTTCTCAGATGGGGGACCCAGACCTTCAGGCCAAGCTTTGCAAAGCTTTCCTTGTCTGCTCCACGTTTCCGTGCCTGTTGTGAGAGTTTTGCCAGCGTGAGGACTGTAAGGTGGAGCCCAGCCTTCTGCAAAATTCTATAAATCCAAGCTCAAATATAAGCAAATCCTTTAAAGGAGAACTGGAATGAGAACTCTTGGTTCTTAGTGGAATTACAAGTGCAATTAGAGTGTTAAAAATATGTGCTGCAAACACTGTATTTGTTATGCTAATCGGTATCTTTTTGTTTCTCTCCTAATGCCTTTCACCTGCGATGATCGGAAACGTTTGAAATGGCTGGATATTTGGCATTTTCCATTTTTCATCACAACTCTTCTGGAAATTCCTGCTTGAAGGTAAGCCTATTTTTATTAGAAGTACGTAGATCTGTATCTTTGGTCTAGCCTAGGCTTTACATTACATTTTGGGGAGAAAATTGCCAGCGATTGGAACTGATCGGTCTATGGTATATTCCAAGGATTAGGTGTCAATGCTGCAAAATGCTCACCAGCCAGGGTAAAATTGAATTTGGTGTGCCATGTTAGAGTCAAACACGGCATAATACATTCAGGAACCTGCCACATGTTTACAGTACTGAGGATCGCCTCTTGAAATTGGTGTGGGTTTTTTTGGCGGTTCCTCTCTAGGAGTTAAGATTTTACTTGCATCATTCTTTTGCCAGGAACAAACTGGGTTTTAATCCTCTAGCTCGCAAGGGCAGCTTGAAGACAAGAACCTAAACGCTCTGAGAGCAGAAGTCAAATACAAATAACCAAGCGTGGATGACTTGTTTTTTATAGCTTGAGGATTCTCAGGGCTTTTCTCAGGTTTTGAAGGCTTGATCCTGGATTGCGTCTGGTTGCTGCTCTTAAGTCGCTCTCTTACACACTTCTGGAGATCTGGCTCCTAGTCGGCCAGCAGCCATGCCTAGGTGCAGCTTTTCCCTGCCGTTGCTGTACGCCCTCTGCAAGGTGGTGGGATGGTCCCTGGGGCACCGGGATGACCTGGGATGGGTGCCAGGAGGCGAGGTGCCGGGAGCGGCTCTGATGCGCTGGGTTTGCGAGCACCACCAGGTAACGTGCGGTGCCAGGCTGGCCGGCATGGCGTGAACGGGAGCCCAGCCCTGCACGGATTTCCTCTCTTACCTGGTAGCCTCCGGCTCCTTGCAAGCAGAGGACCGTGCTGGGCAGCACCCGGCTGTTGTGGCTGCTTTCTGGGTGCCGGCGTGGGGCGTCTCTCCAACGCAGGGCAGGACCCTCTCTCCTGCTGCCCTGCTCTGGTTGCTCACCAAGCAGAGGCAGCCAGGTCTGAGCAAGCTCTTTCTTTGCTTCTCCAAGTTCAATAACTTACCAACAAGCGAAAACATCCTTGGCAATTCCTCGCAGGTCTGCCCGACTGGTCTTTTCTGTTTCCATGATGCGGCAGGTTTTTTTGTCAGGACACAGCTCGCTGTTCTTATTTTGTGGAAGGAGATTTAATTACAGCGCAAGTGAGCCACATCCATCATTTCCAGTTCAGAGCCCATCCAGAGCTCCTCTTCGTGTTTTGGGTACGTGAAGTCACAGGCTTGTTTTCGCTGCATTTCCCTTACGTTTGCCAAAACGATAGCTAATTAGGGCAGAAGCAGGCCATCTTCCGGGCTGTTTCTTTGCAGGATTTTTTTTTGGATGTCACCATGCACTTTCCCCAGTGTTGCAGCACTGTGCACTCTTACTTCTAGGGGTTGGTTTGTTTTTTTTTTTTGCAGTAAGTGGTGGAAGCTTCTGAATTTGGAGCCTTAAGTGAAAATGATAACGCGGTGCTGGTTTTATTGAGCTGGAATAACTGGCCTGGGAAAGTGGACAGAAATAGCGAAGCTAGTGTGTGCTGGCTGAGAGCGAATGAGCAGGAACAGCTCTAGATTGGGAAGGTCTGGGTTTGTGTTGCAGTCTTCCTTCTCACTCGTGTATTTTTGCGACTGGTGTTTAAATCAGTGTCCTTCGATCTGAAGCAACAGGACATCCCTGAAGCTGATTCTTTTTCTTAAATGAGGTTTGGGGAGGGCATTGCAGCTCAGATAACATGTGTCTGCTTCAGTTGCATTAGGAGAATCATATTTTTGGGAAGCTGGGAATCTTTTTCTTTTCAACACAGGGGGTTCGTCCCAGAAAATGGACTCTCTGGGAATCCCTACCGTCTCTTGCACTTCTATGCCAGACACACCAGATTAGGATTTTGGGCAGTTTTGGGGCTAGTGAGACTTGACCCAGGGGTCCTGTCATGCCCCGAGACCCCGGCGTTCGAAGCCCAGCACCGTGGAGAAGCGGCTGAGCAGCTACATGAGCTTGGGGTGCAGCTGGTGCTCGAGGGACGGTTTAAAACCAGCGGGGATGCTTTGACACCAACTCTTACGTTTATTTTCCCCAAGGGTGCCTGGACTTTTTTTATTCCTGTGCCTGTGTTATTTTCCAGTATATTAAACCTTTTATTTTGCGGCCTTTCTGCATCCTGGGGGCACATGGCTGCTCCGGGGCTGTAATACCCGCTGCGCCAAGCCGCGATGCCTTGCGGTGAGCCGGCCCATCGCCACGACTTTAAAAAAATGCGGTGAGGACAATAAGGCAACTACTGCTTTAGCTATCCCTGTTGTACATGCGGTTGCATAAATGTGCTAGATTATGATTATCTCTGCCTCATAATTAGCAATTTGCATAACTGCTTGCTGTGAACAAGAAGTCCCATCAGTGTTATGAAGGATTTATTTAGCTGTCTGAATATATTTTTGTTATCCAATGCAGAAAGAAAACAATCGAAATGGAAGCAGTCCCAAACGCTTGGTGTTATTTCTAACCCGCACGCATAATTAACAGGAGTACTAATTGTTCAGCACCAGAAGCTCATTTGTTTCTCTATAGACTGGAAGAACATTAATTCTCAGAGTGCCTCTCTCTCTTTTTCCCCATAGCCAGCGGTATCGTAAGGTCTGCAGTCGGTTGTAACCAGATTGTATTTGTTGTGTTTTCAGTGTAGCGTTTGCAATAGTCCTGTCTTTTCCCAAGCTTCTGTCTAAGCGATGAAATGTATGTAAATGTATGTAGTCAGGGCTGCTTCTCAGTCTCCAAACAATGGCTCCTTGTATCTGCTGTTGTCATACGAAGCGCGGGATGAGCCGAGATACCGGCGACACCTCGGGTACCCGCTTGCTGCCGCAGCATTCCTGCCTAGCGCGTGCCAAGAGATGAGACCCACCTTGGCTTTCTGGCCTCACCTCTTCGTCTGCTCCTACTGTCCAGAACATAAAACATACCTTTGGAAGAGGGACTTTGCGTATGTGGTTTTGATTTTGGAAAACTGGATGCGAAGTTGGTCTTGCTGGCGTGAAGGGCCAGACTGTCCCTATTCGAAATGACCGCTTTATCTGCACTCATGTCACTTGGGAATCGCAGGAGCTGGGAAATCCTCCTCTGTGGGCAGCATTTCTTTGGAAAGCCATTAAAGTGTAGTTCTTAGGTGAGTACTGTTTTGTGCCGCATAGCCTGAGCTTGATGTAGAGCTGGGTCAGTAAGATCAAGCAAAGGATAGGTTGGCAAAGACCCTAATTTTTGAATGTCCTTGAATGACTCTTGAGCTGTGGTAGTTTTTACTTGGGAATTTTAAAAAAATACACAGTTCTTCTTCAGGAAGCTCATGAATCCTGACAAAACCACAAATTCTGTTTTTTCTGAGCCTGAAAGGGGGCAGCGGACACTGGCTGTTTCACCACGTACCTCTTCTGCACTGGCCCATGCTGTAGGGCTGCGTGGCCACTTTCTCTTCGGTGTTTAGGAAAGGGCCTTTCTCTCCCTGGGTGCAGGCATCGGCTGGTGCCCCGCTCACAAGCAAGATCTGCAGAGCCTGTGGCTGAGTCCATGCAGTGATGGGTGGTGTACAGCTGCTGAAAAGTGCCTGGGAGAACAGATCCTTTAAGTAACAAGGGCTACGAAGGTGATGAGGGGACTGGAACACCTCTCTGATGGAGAAAGGCTGAGGGATTTGGGTCTCTTCAGTCTGGAAAAGAGACGACTGAGGGGGGATCTTATCAACGCTGATAAATACTGAAAGGGGGGGTGTCAGGAGGATGGGGCCAGGCTCTTCTCAGTGGTGCCCAGCGACAGGACAAGGGGTAACGGGCACAAACTTGAGCACAGGAAGTTCCACCTAAACACGAGGAGGAACTTCTTTGCTGTGAGGGTGGCAGAGCCCTGGCCCAGGCTGCCCAGAGAGGTGGTGGAGTCTCCGTCTCTGGAGACATCCCAAACCCGCCTGGACGCGTTCCTGTGCCACCTGCTCTAAGGTGACCCTGCTCTGGTGGGGGGTGGGACTGGGTGATCTCCAGAGGTCCCTGCCAACCCCGGCCAGGCTGGGCTTCTGTGAATCATCCTCATCAGCTCATTTCTCCCAAGTCTTTGGCTGGCAATTGTAATCCGCTGTAGTTGAGCAAACACTGATGGTGCAGAGAGAGGTTGGGAAGCATGAGCGTTGCAGGGGGTTGCACTAGATCGTCTCCAGAGGTCCCTTCCAACCCTACCATTCTGTGATTCTGTGATTCTTGATGACAATCCTGAAACATAACAACCTCTAAAGGTCTTTTCCTGTACCAGGCTGTAGCTTTTTCTGCATAGGTAATACTGAAGAAAAGTAATTTGCTTGTGGAACCTTTCTCGTATGCGGTGGCCAACATTTACAATGTCTGGACCAAAAGAAGCACCGGGGCTAGGAAAGCTGAGATGTGCCACTGAAATCATGGGGTCCGAGGTACAGGGTTGAGAGGGCTCTTAAATGGTGGCCTTAAAGCACGCTAGCTGAAAATGCAGAAGAGTATCTTTATAGAACATGCTTGGAACAAGATGATGCTGTGTAATCGGAGAGCCAAATGATTTAATATGCAATGAACCCAAAATCTCACTCAGAGAACTAAATGTGCAGGCTTCCACCAGTATAATTTACTTATTTTTTATGAGTATCTTCCATGCACTGCTAATAAATATGAACTATTAACGGGTTTTTAATCTGGTTCACATTTATTACAGGTTGAGTGTGGGGCTATAAATAATGCTTGCTTAGAGGCACGAAGTGTAAAGCCGCGTGAGTGGGTCCGTCAGCCGTTCTGGAGCCTGGGCCGTGCGAGGCAGTGCTTATTTGCAATGCTGATCTGCAACCAACTCGGCAAGGCGTTTTCTTAATTCGTCAGGCGGGTTTTCTGCCTGGCTGCAAGGATGCTCCTCTGGAGCATTTGCACCACTGTTTCCTCTGAAACACGGTCTTTCATGGGTTGAAACAGGTATTTTGGGGTGTAATCAGTGTTTCTCTGTTCAATGGGAACTTGGAAGTTACAAGAGCTGCAGCCAAACTGCGTGTGAAGGGGAAGAGAGGTCCGGGGGGTGCTTATTGACGATGTTTTCCAGTCTCCCTTGTGCTCATCTCTCCCTCCCGCCCTTCCCCGGCCATCAGGTAACATGAGTAACATATGCTCACGCAAGGAGGGGAAGAGTTGGGCATAAATCACTGGAGGGAAAGGGGACGACATCCTCAGGGCTTCTTTGCAAGGCTGAATGTTTTCAGTGCTTTTTTATTTTTCTCTCCTTTCCGGAAGCCATTTTCTCCTAGAAGGTCGGGTCCTCAAACAGATGTGCTTTCTGGAGGGGGGACAGGGGTTGCAGGTGGAACAAGGACAAAATGAAAGTAACTTATTGGAATGTTCTCCGTTTTCAACTCAGCTAAGGGAAGAAATGAGCACCTCTGGCATCCCAGGACAGCAATAGCTAAGGCAGGTAAGAAAAGATTGTGGGTTTCCTGCTGGAAATCTAGCTGGTGTCAAGGAGAAAATAAAAACCGGGAACTGCAGAGAGGCTTTGCCTTCTCATTGCATTGCGGCAGGAGCACATTCAGTCCTGCACCGCATGCCCGTTGTGTCCTGACAGCCTGTGGGGCCCAGAAGAGCTCTCCCAGCGTGGTCCCTCTGGCTCAGCCGCTGCAGTGTGCGGTGAGAGGTGCAGCCCAAACCGGGGAGATTTGTCCAGAAAGAGGAAAATGCAGAGAAAAGGCAGCTCTAGGACTGCCCGGTGAGGTGAGGCAGCGTAGCTTCTCTTCTTGGCTGGAAGCTTTCTGATCGTTTTGTCTCAAATGTTTACCTTCCCGATCCGTGGAAGCTCCCTGAGGAAAAGGAACCCTTTGTGATAAATAGTTTTGTCAAAAACCCAATTTTCCTTCAAAAACGTTCTGATGGAAACTTCTTAGTAACATGCAGCCTTGGCCTTACTTCTCCCTTATTTGCACAAGCAGGCTTGATTTATTTTTGCCCTTTGATGTATCGTGCAACTGCAGTTGTGAATAAGTTGTGGGAGCGACTCTTTGATGGTTCCCAAGATTGCATTAACGAGTGGGGGCGACCCGCAGTCTCAGGAACTGCCTGATGGAATTACAGCTGGCAGAAATTAATTTATAAGCATCAATCTAAAGCACACAACACCATGGACATGTTATAGATCTCGCAATAGCTGTGCTTATTCGTGCGTTATGCTTTTCACACTGGTTTCCATTCCATTACGTGGCTGATAATTAATTGCAGGGAGGAGAGGCTAACGCCCTGGTCCAATGGAAGAGCAGAGAAGGTGCATGTCTACTTATGTCCGCGTGGTATCAAGGAGCGACTGAAGTTTGTGTGGTATTTAAGAGAAGAGAAGGCTCTGGGGAGACCTTATAGCAGGCTTCCAGTCCCTAAAGGGGGCCTACAGTAGAGATGGGGAGGGACTCTGGATCAGGGAGCGTATTGATAGGACATGGGGTAATGGCTTCAAACTGAAAGAGGGGAGATTGAGATGAGATCTGAGGAAGAAATTCTTGGCTGTGAGGGTGGTGAGCCCCTGGCCCAGGTTGCCCAGAGAAGCTGTGGCTGCCCCATCCCTGGAGGGGTTCAAGGCCAGGTGGGACGGGGCTTGGAGCAACCTGGGCTGGTGGGAGGGGTCCCTGCCCAGGGCAGGGGGTGCCACTGCGTGATCTCTAAAGTCCCTTCCAACACAAACCATTCTATGATTCTAGGATTAACAGCTGCATGCTTGCATTGAAGGAGATGTGGAATATGATAAATATTTTATGGTGCTTTATGAGATGCAGGGGGGAAATCTGAGATTGATTGTGTGATCTGTGTAGTGTCACCTTCAGTACAAGGGCAGGGAGGATGGGATATTGCTTGAAACTTCCTGACGGTGACATCTTGACAACTACTTAATGCTTTGTTCTTGTGGCTCTTTCTCCACTTGTTCCTTGCCTTGCATGAAAATCAATAAAGGAAACATCAGACCCAAGTCCCCCAGTCTTCCCAGGCCGTGGGAGAGGAAGGGTTCCCAGCACGGTTCTTGCGGCTGGTTCCCACTGAGGGCTGCGGAGATGAATCAAAACTCGACAGCACCAGCAGGGAGAGCACCGCGGGGGTCTCTGAACCAGGACTGCAAAACCTGGCGCTGCACGGGACGGGGTTTCCTTTTGGTGGCCACGCTACTCAAATTTTGGCAGCTTTGTGTGGCTTCAAAGTGTATATGGAGTACTTGCAGCGTGGGGTTTCTGAGAGGCAGATTGCTGCCTTTTCGCTTTTCCTGCCTAGTCAAGACTTAGGGGTTTTACGGGTAAGAACGACAGCGTGGCTGGTCCGGTGGGCAACAGGCTGCGTGTGGCTGCGGTGAATAACTAACTCAAGCGTTCATCTCTCAGGTGGCACTTAAGCATCCAACTTACAGTATTCATCCTGTTTCCCGCTGATAGATAGGTGCCCGTTGAATGCAGCCTGGATCCCAGGCTGACTTTGCTGCCCAGACAATATTAAATGAAATGAATTCGCAGCGCCTGCAATGTTGTTTGCTGCTTTGTTATGCAGTCTAGAGTAAGAGTGGGTCAATACTGCATTAGTCCTGGCTTGATGTGACCTATCTGAAGCCACCAGAGCAAATTCAATTTGTGTTTATTTCTCTGCTGGAGTCCGTTCCTCACGGGCTTGACAAGGAATTCATCTTACCTTGTTTTTACTCATTTTGAAGGGAAGAACAGTGGAAAAACTTAATCCGGGAAAGACTTTATGCCGGCTTTCAAATATTCCTTGTCTAATGTTTCTGTGCAGCTTTGGCCTGCTGGTGCTCAGCTAATCCATCTGATCGTAATTCTCACAAAGTCCTTTGCAGTCCGTGCTCCCCCACCTCCGATTCCCAGGAAAGGTTTTTACAGCTGAGACAGCACTGTAGCAAGAGTTGTTTATTTAGAGACGTAAATACTGCAGGTCTCAGTCGGGATTTTTCGCTCCCCCCCACGTAATTCATGGACCTTAGCAGTGTAACTTCCCCAGTGAAAGGGCATTTATAGATTTCACTCTCTAGTGCCTGATCTGTGGCCCGCTGCAGTCAGCAAATGCCTTTCTGCCGACCCTATCTGGCTTTGGATCAAGTGCTAGGGAGCCTTTTGAGTGAAAGCGATCTGCCCCTCTCTAATGGCTGTATCGTATGTCAGAGATTTCTCCTGGTTAGAAAAGGATATAAAAACTGGGATGTTAGAAACCATACTACTATGTTAATTGGATTGCATTAAAGCACGTTAATCAGACTGAAAGGGAATGTTAACTGGATTTTCACGTCTGCTAAAGAAGCACTTGCAGCCTTCTGCGAAGACGAGGACCTGTTCGGTGGCGCTTGGGGACACAGGAGTCAAACCAGTGTTTCCTTGCAAGGAGCTGCAGGGTGCCCCTGCGACTTCGTGGCTACGCGAATTCCAGATGAGAGGCAGGATCAGGCCCTGCGATCCCACCCCTTCCAGTCCCTGCAGTCTCCAGGGACCGGAGTTCAAACCTGCCCATCAGCTGAGGGTTCAGGCTGGCTGGGCTGCTTAAACACGTGAGATGCTACAAGATTGTCATGTAAAGAAAAACTGGAGGCTGTCCGTCAGCTTTCCCAGTTTTAGAAGCTGTTTCTCCAGAGACTCTCCTGGCACAGATGGCTCTTTCTCTCTCCTCAGGGAAGTTCACCAGGCAGAAAGAGCAAAGCCAAGCCTGTGAGTGCATGGGCATCCTCACAAATGCACCAGCGTTGCAGGTTTATGAAACAACACTGGTAGGTTTTAAGTGCACCTTTATGCAGAGATAAAGATGTTAAGAGCCCTGTGGGATTTTGTGTATTTTTCCAAGAATCGCCTATAAAGGACCACGGATGAGATGATAAAGATATTCCTTTGCCTGTTAGGCTTCTTTTTTGTACACCTCTCTGTCTTCTGGGAAGCCTATTGGCCCCCCAGTTGTCACCAGCCAGTCAAACACAGCAGTTCTGGGTTTCTGGGTTGGTTGTTTGGTGGTTTGTTTGTTTTTTTTTTTTTTGCAATAAACTCTTTGCCATTTCAGTGGCAGATTCTTATTGTGCAAAAGGAGAAACGGCCAAAGCAAGTGTTTAAAACTACTTAAGGCTTGAGTTGTGTCACCTGTATGATTAAAAAACACTGCTTGGGTCATTGTTCGGTTGCAAGGTTGCTGCTGTTACTTTGGCACATGCTTAAATCCTTCCTGACTGCTAAACGCGGGGTAGGGACCGGGCAGGGACCTGGCCCTGATGTGCTCCGGGGCCTCCTGCTCCCACCCAGCACATGGAGCGCATCCCTGGGAGCCGCAGCAAAGGGGATGGGGCTGCAGCCTGATTTCCCCCAATACAGACACCCCGCAAGTAAACATGCATTAATCATCCACCCCAATGAACCGGTCTTAAATCGAAAGCGGTTGTTAAATTCCTGATTGTAATTGTGATTTGCATTGCCAAGCAGCACCTAGGGTTTAAATAATCGATGTTTCGTTTTTTTGTTGTTCCATTTGCACGTGCTGGTTGTCTCCCTGAAGGGAGGTTTGGTCTGATTGTGTGGTACCTTTTGCTAATCTGGGTCCCCTCGCGTTACCTTTACAGATAATTGCTAGATTTTGGGTTTGATTCGCAGTTTTCCTTGAGGCGTAGCTGGGTTGAAAGAGGCATTCTAGAAAGTCACTTTATAGAATTTGGTGTTAATTGACTGAAGTAACTCAAAGGTAGAGGATATAGAGGAAAAATAGCAAGCTGTTTGAAAGGTGTTTCCTGCACTTAAGACTGTCAAAGGAAATATTACCCATAGTCACAGTCAAACCTGGCGATACCTGGTCATCCCATCCTTCAAGATGAGCAAGCAATTTCCATCTTCTCGCATCTTATTTTTATTTATAAAGTGGCAGAAGAGCAGAAGCTGGCGTCTTCTGTCTCTTCTTGTTCTGCTTCTCGGCGCTGAATGATCTGGTCATTAGTGGACCTACCTGAGGAAGCAACTGAAGAAACTACCATCATTTCTCAGCAGAGGGTTCCTGGGCTGTCCTCATTCTGCCCCATCCAGCACACCGGGCGGCCGCAGGAACTGGAGGGTCACAGCAGCATCGGTTTGCCTTTAAAGGTCCCTTCCAACCCAACCCATTCTATGATTCTATGATGGGCCCCATCACCCAAAGGTCTGGCCCTGCGCTGCTCGAGGGGTGCAGAGCAGACAAGGTGCGCCGCGATGGGGGGTGGCATAAGGAGATGGGAGCCCACATCCCCCTCTCAAGCCCTCTTTCTTCTGCTCCTTCACGCTTCGTGTGCAGTTCATCAATATAGAAGTGCATCGCTGTCCTTACAAGATGTTTTAATGCATTTCTGAGAAAGAGGTGTCCCCTGAATGCTGTTGACAGTGTTAAAATAGGAAGAAAGCAATATGCTTATCAAGGAAGTATCACAGCTAGGGCAAGTCAACAATGCGGTGCTGATGGTAATTCATCAAATTAGTGAAATCACTATGTAAGGATTGATTAATTTGGGTACTAATTTGAAGTCTAAGAGGGTGGCTCTCCATTTGGTGCAGGTCTTCTGGGATTTCCAGTAAGTCAATCAAATCTATAATTGCAAGCTGGCTAAATCAGACAGAAAACAAATTATTGCCTGACCCTTCGGCCACTATGGCAGAGCCAGCTGCCATACCTGTGGCATGGGAGGGCTGGGAAGGGCTTTCGGATGCCTTTTGGCTTGTCACACGGTGTTTAGCAGGATGAAAAGGCGTCAGGGCTCAGGAGCGGAGGGTCGCTGAGCTGTGGAGGTGGTCTGAAGCTGTGGTCTCTCCCTTGTCTGCCGGCAGCGTGGTTGCGGATGGCTTGTCAGCACGTTCCCGGGGACTGCAGATGTGTTTGGGTTAATGAGAGGGAACTAAAAGGCCTGCTGCATTTTTTAACAGTGTTGCGTGGTGCACAGCGCTGGATGCAAGCTCTTCTCCTGTTGCTGAAGGAAGAAAGTGGAAATAAAATGGGACTATAGAATTCCCAAGGGAGGATAAGCCCGGAGTGTCTGAAGGGGCCGCGGTTGGGGCCAGCCTGGGCAGACCTGCCTTTCCCACTCTGGTTGCCGTACAAGAGGCGATCTGTCCATGTGCTCACCTGAATCCAGGGGCAGCGAGATTTATTCACTGCACAAGGCCTTGGGGACGGAATAAATGAGGCACGGGGCGCTACGAGACTGTGCTGTGAGAAATCACGCAGGTACCCAAAGTATAAAGGCAAAAGTGTAGCTAGAGGTGGCAAAAAGAAAAGGTGAGGGGGGGAAAAAAAACCAAGAGGTATAAAGAACAGGGTAATTTGTCCTCTTCGTGCTGACTTTGACTGTGTGCTTTCAGGATGTGGCGAGAGGTTGCAGAGGGTGTTGTATCTCGATCGACCTCTACAAAGAAACCAGTGTGTGAAGGGATTTTCTGGGAGCTGGGATGTGGGTGGAGATACCCGAGTAGAAGTGCTCCTCTTTGCAAACGGAGTTGGAAGCCGGGTTCGTGAAGCCAGCCCCGTTGACGGCAGCTCACCTTGGTGTGCCGAGCCGCAGGCGCTGGCTGGGGCTGGTTTCGGATGAGCCGGGGCGGCACAGCCTGCCCCCCCCCCTCCAGGGGAGGCCCATCACACCCAAATGGCCACTGCCAGGAAAACCTCCACGTGAACAGCTGAGAATTGCTTCCTCTAATGGCTTTTTATGCAGCAAAATGTTTTGTTGCCTTATTTATGACTTCTTCCATAACGCAGGAGCCTGGGATGAAAAAGGCTGAAGGCTTCCTTTTATTTTTTGTCTGCAAGCTCCCTCTCGCTGCCACGGATTTGCAAGTTCTTTAGCGGGATGAAAGTTGTGGCTGAGGCTGGCCTTCCCCTGAGTTGTTTCATTATGCTGTTGACATGAACACTAAATCCTGCTTTCCTTTGCTCCGTGCTGAAGGTCACTGCTGCAGTATGATCGTAATGAGCCTCATAAGCCAGTGTCTCATCTCAGCAGGGCTCGCCGCGGATTGCCCGAAAAAGCCCCAGCTATTTATTCTTTAACCTTATCAGTCTACAGATGCCAAAGGCATCGTGTGATCTTAGAGTCTTGTAGCTCATCGATGTCGGATGGTGCTTTGATCCTGGGGTGGTAACAGAAGGAATAAGGCAGTGGAATAAAGGCAGGCAGCATTTCACCTATTAAATGCAAGACTCGGGATCTGAGTGACTGCACGGAAAGCCGTGCACTTTGTGCCGTGTGTCCTGTGCGACAACTGCTGTATCCTGGCAGGGAGAGGCGGGTGGCCGAGCACACCCTGGCTTTTGCTTACTGCAGGAGCAAAGCTGCCGAGCGTCTATGAGAGGTGTACGGAGGAGTCCTCCAGCACAGGGGCCATGCCTACCCTCTTCAGTAGGATCAAGTTCCCAAAACAGAGGGACAAGTTGGAAATGAGCCATTTAAATAAATGGACCTGCAGCTTCTCCACCCTGTATGTGATCGTGGGTTTCAAATTAACACCTGCACATTTAGAACTCATTAAAATAATAATTTCATGCTCCGCTGACTACTTTAGCTGTTACAAACACAGGGGGATAGCCTGGGAATACCCAAACAATATTCTTGCATGGGGTTTGTCGTTGCGTAGATCGACATCAAG
Organism: Dromas ardeola; assembly: GCA_013398915.1. Lineage (NCBI taxonomy): Eukaryota > Metazoa > Chordata > Aves > Charadriiformes > Dromadidae > Dromas > Dromas ardeola. The sequence goes on along the minus strand of VYZM01010498.1, from coordinate 244,137 downwards.
AAGCAGCCATTTGTAAAAATGTTCATTACATTGCCATTTAGATTGTGTAAAAATACAAAGAGGGGGAAGAGAAATCACCCAGAATTTGGAATAAAGCAGCTGACAGAAAATGTTTATCAGAGCCTTTAATATATTCTGTACAAGATATATAGATCAGAATATAGATACAGATATATGTCTGTCTTTGGGTCAGAACATGTACCCCGGGGAAGTGAAAACAGCGTGTGGGCTGTGCCGTACCCGACGGTGTGTCCCCGTGCGCACTGTCACCTGCGCCATGGGAGCAGGTCCCTAATGGACCATCAGGTGCATCTGTGGATGGTGGCAGGAGCGTTGGCTTTACATGCATTTTATTGCTCGTGTCGTGGCTGCACCATGCCCTAAGTGTGCAAATAAAAAGGGCTCGCTAGGCTCAGCAGCTCTGGGCATTCACCTTTCCAGACACAGCTCCTCGTCCTGTTTTCGCGTTGCTCGGTGTCCACCCCTTGCTTGCGGAATGAGGCTGAGCTGCAGAAACATGGACATCTTCCCTCTCATGCCTGCTAGTCTTCGCAGGTGTCACAGTTTCTGCCTCCCAGTTCACTTTTGCAGCACTTCTGTTAAACATGATTACTCCTGAGTCGGTCTCAGGTCAGCAGGAGGGAGTTCATCTCCTCGACCTTTCAGACGTCTAAAAGTTACTTGGAATGCAAAGCCTACATGAGCTAGGCTTCCCTTGCAGAGAGTGGGGGAGGAATGTGGTTGTCGCAAGGCTAATTCCTTTCTCCTTCCCCTAGGAGCAAGGCTACGAGACTGCCCTGCACTTGAGCTGCCAACAGGGATGTGCTGGGGTGGGAGGGAGGGATCCTGCCCTCTGGTCCGGGGAAGAAGCTCCTGAAAGCTCCTGCTGTGCATGGTGGTCACTGGGGATGCTCTCATGCTCCGCTCTTCTGCTGGCTTTTACTGTAGACAGTAAATTATCCATGAGCAAGCAATGTGCCCTTGTCGCCAAGAAGGCCAACGGAATCCTGGGCTGCACAGGGAAGAGTGTGGCCAGCAGGTCAAGGGAGGTCATTCTCCCCCTCTACTCGGCACTGGTGAGGCCACAACTGGAATACTGGGTCCAGTTCTGGGCTCCCCGGTTCAAGAGAGACAGGGAACTGCTGGAGAGAGTCCAGCGCAGGGCAACAAAGATGACTGAGGGATTGGAGCATCTCCCTGAGGAGGAAAGGCTGAGAGAGGCGGGCCTCTTCAGCCTGCAGAAGAGAAGGCTGAGGGGAGACCTTATGAATGGTTACAAGTATCGCAAGGGTGGGTTTAAGGAGGATGGAGCCAGGCTCTTCTCAGTGGTTCCCAGTGACAGGACGAGGGGTAACGGGCACACGCTGGAACATAGGAAGTTCCGATCGAATCTGAGGAAAAACTTCTTTACGGAGAGGGTGAGAGAGCGCTGGGACAGGCTGCCCAGGGAGGGTGTGGAGTCCCCTTCTCTGGAGACTTTCAAGCCCCGTCTGGATGCAGTCCTGAGGGATGTGCTCTGGGCAATCCCGCTTTAGCGGGGGAGTTGGGCTAGATGATCTCTAGAGGTCCCTTCCAGCTCTGAAATTCCACGATTCCATGATTTTACACGCTGTGCTTGCAAAGCCCTGTTCTGCGTAACCCCAGAAGAGTTAATTCGCTGCTGCTTAGCGAACTGCAGGAGGGTGAATTGCACGAGCTGTCATTAGAGTGTGGGAATTTTCCTTCGGATTTGTGAGCCAAGGCGAGGATCAGGGGACTTTGATGGGCCTGTATTTAGGGCTATATTTGCTGCTTGGCATAGTGAAAAAGAGCTTGCTATAAGAGACGAGGGAAGGCACTCATCTGTGATACAGACAGCGTATGACAGCTGATTCAGCCCGAAGTGGGCAGCCGAGCATGCAGAGCGCAATGGGCTTGTATATCTTGCTCTGATCGCTCTTACAAATATTCCTGGGTAAGTGCCGCTTGCTGACGGTGCAGACACCCTACAGGGGAGGGAGGCAGCTGCAGAGCCGGTGCTGTGCAAAACCCAATTACTGGGACGTGTTTTCCAGCAGGAGGGTCTTCAAGGCACATGAGCAAAGAAATCTGCAAACTGAAAATGCCGCCGTATGCCCAGGTTTTGCTTTATTTTAAAACTGCATCTGCCTTACCAGACCTGCGATTCTTCCTGTCCGCTCTTGGCCAAGGCAGGCTCGGCCATGCCTTCGCCACCCCTGACATGCTGAGAAACGCCTGAAAAATGTCAAAGGGCAGAAGATCCTCCTCCTCCTCGGGCCATCCGTGGGGGCCCTGGTGAGTGGTACGCCTGCCCACGGGCATCATTCAGTGCTGTACGCGCAAGGGCGTACGAGGACCCTGCAGGGAGAGGTGGTGCTCCTCCTCAGCATCGTGGCAGCTTGCTGTGATGGGCTGGCTTTGCTTAGAGCTCGCTTCTCTTGGCTGGTTTTTTTTTATGATGACGTTAATTTCTCCCGTGACTTTGTACTGCAGAGCAGCACATGAGTCTGCATGTTGCGATCCGTTTAGCATTTGGGTGTTTCCCCTTTCTTTTACTTTGCATCTACTACTTTTAATTGTCACCTGGGCAAAGTAAAAAGAAATTTGACGTTGAGTGAATAAACGCTGGAGCACGTTGGTTCTGCAGCAGTGCCTTACAGTACCTACGATGCCTTCTGGATGGGAAGGTGGCCACCAGCAGCTCCCTCCTGTTGGCGCCATAAGCTCTTTTGGCCCCCCTGGTGTAATAGCAAGGCTTTTGGTTCCTGCCAAGAGAGAAATGTTAAGGCTGGCAGAGGTGTAAAATCAGCTGAGTTTTCGCAGGCGTCTACTTGAAATAAAGGGACTGCTCCTATCGTTTGGTCTTTGGAAGAAGAATGGGCTGACACAGAGCAGCAGGCAGTTTTCTGGCCGCATGCTGCTTAATAACACATTCGATATTGATTAACCGTAGTTTTAAGCCCATTTGGACAATTCAGCCACTTGACTGAGGGGTTGAAACACAGTGGAAGAAATGTTAATAAATGTAGTTCGCTGTTTGATCATGAGTTTAAATTTTAAAATCCTTCGTGTATGAATCGAGTTATTGTATTCCCAGGGAGACGCCAGGTTGATTTATGACCTTTTGATGTCCCAAATACAATTAGCACTCCATCAGTATGCAGATACTATCACGGGGTCCGGTGACTTGAATGACTTCCAGTTACCCCTGTATCGGGAAGAGGTGTCACAGCTAATGAAATTCTCTCCAAAAAGTATTGATTCATTAGACAACACAATCCTTTGACTGTCCTTTGCCCGGTGAACTGTCAGGAAAAATGCATCTCAGGATGTCAAAGCATTCGTCCTATTTCTCATCACAGTCCTTTCTCCTCTCCGACGCCCGCCGGGAGCACACACGCCGTACGCTGCTTGTGCCGACGTACCGGGGGCTTTTGTGCATCCCAAAAGTGTGACCCAGCCCTCGGTCTGCCTGCCGGGGTGGGTGCAATCTCCGGAGCTAATAAGGAACTCGCGGGGCCAAATCCAGGCTGAAAGACAGCAAGCGCGTCTTGGAGGGCGTGGGGGAAAAGGAGGTGGATTCAGTGATTTGCAGGAAAACTGGTGACTCCTGGGTTTAACTTGACACCGGTGATATTCTTAACGGATGAGTGACAGCCAGAACCCCATGCAAATATATTAAAAAAAAAAAACTCTTTACTGACAGCACCCTAACTTTATGTTAAATAAACCTCTTCCCTGTGTCCCTGCAGTACTTTAAGACACTGTTAATGCTCTTTTTAACGCGCAAAGGAGATGGAGAACGCAGAGCCACAGGGCTCGGCCAGCGCCACCGGGAGCAGAACTTGGGGTTTTCCGGTTTCCTTTCTTCGCGGATGCACTTTGGGCAGTTTTTCTTTCATTCAGTTACCTTGATGATAGCTGCAGTGTTTCCAGATGCTTTTTGTAATTCATTTCCTCTCACGAGCAACCGCTGGAATGGCAGGAAATGTTGAAGAGCAGCAGAGAAACAGGGTGATGCACGCGTGAAGGCAGGCTCGCCATCAGCTTGTGCCGGCGCGCGTAGCACGGAAGTCTTTACTCGCCCGGTATCCGGAGCAAATGAAATTTGAAGAGCTTTCTGCCTTTTCCGAGGGGCAGCTAGGCGGTTGGGTTTTTTGCCCTCTTCACACTGCCGGCTCTGTGCACCAATTAATCCATGCTAAAAGGACTTACAATGAGCTTGTTATTCTGTGGGTTTGCGAAGTGGCGGCTCGCCAGATTTGAGCTCGTTTCGGATGTTTAATAGATAGAAAGTTGATCATTTGGCAGCTGAACCAACACCCTGGAGACTCTTCCGAGGCTGTAAAATACTCTGGGATCCAGCAGTTTGGGAAAAGCCAGGTATTTATGAGGTACAATAACTTTTAGCCTAACTAAAAACAAACACGTGGATACCTGCCTTAGCTGCAGAATATTTGACCTCCGATGTGGCTTCCCCTCTGCTAATGCGGTGCTGTCCTGTTTCATCTCCCCATCAGTACAGACAGCGATAAGCAAATAGAAAGATAATCACTGGTAGATTAGTTGTTGCTGTGGAAGATTATACTTCAAAGTTATGCAAATTCTGCTCTCTTCATTGAATCCAGGGTGTGCGTAGAACTAAATTTTCTTGGTTTATTGGCCTTGGTTGTAATAAATAACGCCAAGCTGAAAAATATATCTGGAGCCTATAAATATGGATTTGTTTGAGGCAAGATGCTTCTCGGGCAAACTTAGAAGCATCCTTGCCAGCGATTTATGAGGACAGGCTGTGTGTGATCCCGGGAGAATATTTTGCCATCAACATCTGCTGACACCTTAAAGGACAACACGAAAGCTTGGCAAAGGCCAGTAGTAACCTAGGTCAGGAGGAGATTTATTTTTATTTTTATTTGGTTTTGCATCTTTGGGACACCTCTTTTTTAATCAAATTAGGAAGACAATGATAGCATTCATAGTACCACTGTTTCGGGACGGGGGTTAGAGATGATTCTGGACTCACAGTTTGTAGAGACAGCCTGAAAGCAGGCTCGCTGCAAATGCTTTCTGTGTAAAGCTTAAGGAGGGGTGGTTCAGGGAAGGAATACGGGCAACGCGCTGCACGCAAGTTTGCAGACTGCAGAGTCTCTTGATAATGGCAGACGCTGTGCAAAATCGTCTGTTACAGTGTCCCGAATGTTGTGCCAGAAAATCAGCAAGACAGCTGCAAATGTAATGAAATTCTGTAGCTGAAAGCAGCAGAGGGAGAGTGGTTTGTGCTGGGCATCGTTTTTTTCCTCCAGCTTTTTATTTTTTGGGTCTTCTGGACTTCCTTGTGCCTTGCCGACTGGCGGACCTAGGCAGTTTGAGGGTGGGCTAAGTCAGGCATTTGCAAACTTGCAGAGGTGCTTCTGGTTCATCCGTCTTTGCCGAGCCCACAGAGAACCCAGGGCACAGGTGGAATTCCTGAAAATTTAGTGTTTTTAACAGATTGCTACCTCCTCCTACATCCTTTCGCAGGCCCTTGGAGGATGTGAGCCCTGCTCCTTCTTCGTCAGCTTGCCTCTGTGTCTTGGGGTGACCTTAGATGGTGATGCCAAAAAACCCCAAAAGAAGCGTTAAAAGGGGGTTAGTTTGACAGGAAGGCTCACAACTGGTTTTTTTCCCTTTGCGATCTGTTGCACGGGGAATAAAAGGTTGAGGAGCATGAGGTTTCCTCACTCAAAAACCCTTCGATCCCATGGTGCTGTCAGGGAAGCTGAACCCACTTGGCGGTTGTCCGTGGTTAACTGAGGGGCAAAGCTGAGTCCTGGTGTTTCACAGCCTGATCAAGCCCCGGGTTGAGGGTTGGACCCCGGGGATGCTCTGCTGTCCCCCACCACGGTGGAGCCCTCTTCAGCGGCCCCGTATCTGCCACAGCAGCACGTGGAGACCTGCCCAGGTCCAGCCATTGTCCTACTGCAGCACCGGCACAGGGTGGTGGCAAAGCATGCACCACCGTGGGCTCTTCTCTGGCAGCGGGTGGGCCCCTGGGGGCGTAGCTGCTCATCTCACACCTAGATGCTCAAATTAGCCTCCCGGCAGGGCTCGGGAAGGTCCAGATGCCCTGCAGAATTAACTAGGGGCCAGACCTAGGGGCTTCGGGTTTTTTTTCTCCAGCCTCGGCGTGCATTACCTGTTGGAAATGCCTGCATGTGCAGCTCGGTCCCCTCTCCTGCCTCGACGGCCTATTTTGGGATGGCCTATTTTTCAGGATTGCGGCACAGGTGACGTGCCTGGGAAAAGCGGCGTGGCATCGCTAACGATTGCTGCGGCGCCGCTGAGAAGATGACACCTCGCTGTTCCTCTGAAGTGAAGGGTTTAAATGAGTCGCTGCCTCTGTGATTTATTGGGAAGTTTAGGTTGTCGTGCTGGTTCTCGGCAGCTGACGGGGAGAAAGGCGGGGGGGGAAAACCCACCCCAACAACAAAACCCTGCGAGGAAGGAGGGCTGAATGGCATGTTATATCCATTGCAACCTTAGGTATAGGATGGGAGGATGAGTAGACTATGCTAGATAAAAATACAATGACGTTACCACTGTGGATATGCTGGCTTTCAAAAATGCTAACGATGAAATAATTATTATTCTTCTCCTGCAAGCATTCTGCCTATCGAGTGAGACAGAGCAGTAGAGCGTTTGATTAGTACCTTCAGTGCTCAGCTCAGTTAAATCACCTGTTTGAGGGCTGTTCCTAAAAACACTTATAAATGGAAAGTTGTATCTTATTATAAATGATCCGGGGCCTGTTATTTAGCTGTGATTGGTATGTTTGTGTGCAGAACAGAACACGCTTTGTTTATTGAGGCTTTTATTTCCCTGCGAACACTCCACGACTGTATTAACGTACCCCGTCCCACACCCTGCCCTGTTGAAGACTGGCGTGTGTTTATTCAAATACTCTGTTTACTGGAGATATCTTGGTGGTTTGTGAAAAGCAGAAACAAAGATGTTTCCAATCGCATTCCCCTAAGTTGTCTCAGGCTAAGTGAAGCTTGCAAATGATGTGCTGGAATTAAATCCCAATTATGTTAATAAGGAGAAAGCAATTGCAAAGTTGCACACGCGTCTGTGCGGAGGCACCGGGGACGTTGCGTGGCACAGGGCAGAGGTTTCAGAGAGTCGTGGTGTGTGCGGAGCTGCTCCCCTTAGTGCGTGCAAGAAAGTTTGTCCCTTTGCGTTACGCTGAGATAACATGAAAAACTTGAAATAAAATAGAAAAGCAGCAGCTGTCCTGGTACTGCCTTAACGTGGTAGTGAAGAGAATATCCCCAAGGTGCGGGGGCGGCAACAAACTGCATCAGGAGAAGTCTTAGAAGAGGGAATATTTGGAAACCTGTGTTTGGTGCAAGTTGGGCACAGCCACCCTCTCGCCGTGGCGGGTGGTGGCTGCTGAGGACGAGGGGCCGTCTCCCTCCCTCCCTCCCTGAAAGCCAGAGTTGCGCCTCTCAGATGACTCCATCAATGTGGCTCGAGCTGTTTTGGCTGCGAGTCCAAAGCCTGGAGAGTGTGTGTTTCCCAGAGTAATTCAGAGAACCCGTAATGTATAATGTTCACCACAACTGGTCTCCAGTTGTGAATTTTTAATTATGCCAGATCATTTTCAGCAAATGGGACTTCAGGCTCAATTAGGGCTGTCAGATCCAATTTTTCACTCACCTACTATTGCGCTCGTCCTGTGTTGTTTGCAATAATTGCCAAATCCACAGGAAAGATGAGACCTGCAAAAGATGAATGTCTGCGGCATTTCCCATTCGCAGAGCCTCCTTCGGCGGAGTGATAGATGGGGGGGGAAGTAAGGTGCGCAGAGAAACGTTTTTACTGTTGAGAAATATTTTGCCCGAAGTAGCAAGAATACAAAGTCTGGTCTTTGTGTACAACAAGGCAGCTCAGTACGCTAAGTCCAAGAACTTGCATCTTAAGAAAATCAGATCATTTCCTCCGGTCTGAACGCGGTTTTGTGAGGCACTGCTCTGTTGCAAGGTCTCAGCATGGGACACCGTTGGCCGTCCCTGAGACACGATGGCCTGGTTGGAAGTCTGCTTGACTGGCAAACTGGCAGGAGCCTGCACCGGCCCCAAGGGGAGCACTGGGGGCTGCCCATGACCAAGCCGAGCCCCACTGCTCTGGTAACCTGCCTTCGCTGAAAGTGTGCTTGCCCTGTGCCTTTCCGTCTCTTCAGCTTGCTCTAACGGTCATCCCTCTAAAGGAGAGACAAGGAGGATGCCCGAAAAGCAAAAAAAATGTCACCTTTGCGCTGTAGTGTCGTGCAAAATTTGGTTTTGAAAATGAACAGGCACCTCTGTATGCACTGACCTGGATGAAGCTGATGACCTGGAGGGGCAGCTTTCCCTTGCCTTTGGCTCCCGGGCTGCCGCAGAGCCACGAATGCACAGAGCATCTTCTGAAACAAGCCCTGAGCCTACAGCGGGGTTTATCCCTCGTGGGCTGCCTGGAGCAGGTACCTGCGGGGAGACCCCCTTTGCTCACCCCAAGCTGGGGGGGGGGGAGTGTATCCAGACCCCCTGGCTGGGTGTGGGGTGCCTGGAGAAGTTTGTCCGGGACAGAAAACAGCACACAATAGCAAACCGTCTTGGGTCGGCCAGCTTTGCGCCAGGGTGCTTGGCTGTTTGTGACCAAACTGCACCCAGGCTCTTTGCCACGCTCCTTAGGTTCCTCTCTTTTGGATAACGTGAGTCTCTTGGCCAGATTTGCCAAAGAAGTGTTTGAAGCAAAGTCCCTACCAGATGCTAAATGGCGCAGTGATGTCCTCTGCATCCCTCAGCCAAGAGCAGCGGGGAGCCCGGCTGTGTTGTGAACCCGCTTGGAAGAACAGAAGGGCTGCGAACGTGTGTGTGCCCAGGCATTCGTGGTGGCTGGCTGCCCTCGCTGGGCCTGGAAGGTTTTGAGGGAGTTGTGTTTCTTTTTGTGTGCTTTTTACTTAAATCCCAGAACAGAACAAAACCCAAGGAATGGCAGGGAAGGGGATAAAATGAGCTGAAACCCATCTCTGAGTATGCAAAGTGCCTGTCCTTGTCTGCTCCCTGAAGGAACTGGTACGTGGAAGGAAGGGGATAGTGGGGTTTAAGCAGAAAAGCCTCTTCCCGGGGATGCTTTCCCTGGCCATCCGCATTGCCCGGTGGCTGCCGGGGCAGAGATCTGGCACCGTGGCTGAGCAGTCTGCCGCAAGACCGACAGCCCTGAAATGGGAGCTGCCTTATAAACCACGGCATCTGTATGGATCGCTCTCTCCTCCGCTTTCCGCCGATGGTAGCCCTGGCTAATGGACCCAGCGGCGTCGGGCTGGGGAGTGTATTTACCCAGCCACTTCCCTGAGTTCTAGCAATGGATTTTAATACCACGTAGCCCTGTGGAAACTTAATTGCCTGCAAGCTCTCCCCGTCATCTTAGTAAAACACTCACCCAGGTGAAGTCTCTGCTAACTAGGTGACGAAAAACTGCTTCTCCCAGGCAAATGCTAGTGTCCGTGGCTTGGTCCCTGCTCCAGCAGGCAAGCTCCCAACAGGCATCTGTGTTTCTGCACCCCCGTTATCCTACAGCCTGCTTCCTCACCCATTTCTGCTGTTTACGTACTCTCCTGGCCAGCGTATTTCTGTTGTGAGCTGCTCCTCCCTATTGGATGCTTTTTCCTGCAGACGGGAACAGCCAGTTCTTTCTGCACACCTGGATCTCCCCCACTGCTTGATCCAAGAAAACCATTAAACAACAATAAAAGTACGTCAACAGTGTCACTCGGCAGAACTGGCTTTTCCTACTCCTGTGGCTTCTTGCATCTTTGTCCCATTTTTATGCCTCATTTGCGATGACAGATCACCTCCTGTTGACAGGAGGGCTGTACAGCGTCACCGGCACTCTTGGGATGCGCTGAATACTGCTGTTCAGCAAAGCCATCGAGCGGTACCTCTGCGTTCCGCCCCTGCTGCATCTGCCACCTCTCTGTGCTAAAAATCACCGTGCACCTCCGTCTCAGCCCAGGGACGGGTGACGGGAGGCACTTGCGCCGTGGGGCTGGCCACAGCGCCCGGCAGTGCCTGCTCTCCATCACCAGCAGGGTGTTTTCCCCTGCACCCCTTCTTATTTATCTTCCACCCAAATTTGACAGCGGAGTCTGAAATAAGAGAACTGATTCAAAAATTATTGGGGGTGGAGAGGTGGACAGCGTGTTCATTCACGAGAGGCTGATTTCTTTAGGAAATGGGGCTAAAAATAAGTTTTGTAGCGTTTTCCTGAGCTTTTTGCTTCAAAGCAATTTGCTGAGTGTGTCTCACTCCTTCCTGCTCTGGCCGTCTAACTGCTGTCATGTTCTTGGCTGTAATTTTCCCTGCGCTTTCAGGAAGGCTGCAAGATCTTTGCTAATCACAGAGGGCAGACAAGACCTCCGTTTTAAAGGTCTCATGAGAAGAAACAAAAAAAGAGACAAGAGAGGCATGCAGTAAATGGCACAGGGCTCCGGTGGATCGGCCATGGAAAGATGAAAGCTTGCGCTCTGCTTGCCAATATTTGAAGTGGCATCTCCAAAGTCTCTGGCAGAGTGCTAACCCACCGCTGCCGGCAGCAGAGTCAGTTATCTGATAACAACCAGCTGGTGCAGACCCTGCCTGACGTGGGATGCCGCAGCACCGCAGGTAACCACACGTAACCAGGGACCGGCTCTGCGAGTGCAGTAGTGGTGAAAAGGAGGTGGCTTTGATTTCCCCCTATATTTGGTGATAGATAAAGCAGAAAATTAGCTGCGTGGTGCTGAGTCATCTCCCCCCAAGCCTTTTCTTTGATGGAGATACGGATCCAGAGAAGCGTGGAGCCGATTGCGTTTTGCTGATTTTAAAGGCTGTGTCCTTTACTAAGAGGGGCACAGCCCGTGGTACCCACACATCCAGACATGCCGGGACGCGGCATCCTTTGTCACCCGTGGCCACAGTGGTGCTCGGTGCTTTTTTTTATAAGAGCATTTAAGAAGAAGAAGCCGTACTCTAGCGCCTTCAGACTGACAGCCAGGAAGGCATGCAGAAGAGCAGTCCAGTATTAATTAACTCGTCCTGCCAAGAGCAGATATTGATTTGCTTTTACAGGACTTTGATGAGTCTTGATTATGATTCTATGGAGGTAGGAAGGGTTCCTGCCCTCAGAAGACTAGAGCAGCCATAATTATAGAATAATTGTGCTTGTTTTCTTCTAAAGTAGTATTTTATTATTTGGTGAATCACTTGTTTGTCCTGAGTAGACAGTATGACTTCACAAATTACTTGTTTACTGTCGTGCCTCCATTTATAATTCTCCCTTAAAATTCTAGAGGGTGGGGTTTTTTTTTCCCAGATATGCATTCAAATTACTGTAAAAGTAGGTCACATCATACTTGTGCAGATGTTACCCTTCCCCTCTCGCTCCAGCTCTCCACTGGTACGGGGGCTGACGATAAGTTTGTGCTGATGACCCAAGGCAGCGCTCGCGAAAGGTGAGCCAATCTCATAAATCTTTTACCGTGATCCTGCTGTGTGTTAAAGGCTTATACATAGTTCAGAATATTAATTAAGACAGTTAAACGGCCTTTTTTTGAACTGCGTCCTTAGCGTCTCCTACCTAGTAGGGATGCTTATTCTGCATTTGCCTTGCGTGCGTGATCCCATGGCAAAGTGTGGTCTGGGGAGCGTTGCTGGTGTGGGAGGGTGCAGTTCACCCTTGCTGCCCGTGCCGGTCCCCGTGTCCCTGCCGGGATGGTCCCCGAGCTCACCGGAGAGAGGTGTGGGTCTCTCCTCCTGCCCCACTCCCCTGGGGCTGCTGGGACCCGGTGCGAGGCCAGGGGAGAGCATTCACAGCGGCTCGGCTTGCTTGAAGAAAGGAAGCAAAACCAAGGTAGAAGAGCACTAAGGGAAGGAGGGAGCTGGTCTGGCAGCTGCTGCGGGTGCCGGGGGTCAGGTGGAGCGGTGAGCAGATTTACACCGCTCTTTCCTCCGCACCGAACAGGCGATTTCCCTTAGGAGGTTTTTATGGAGAGGTGCAAAGAGCTGTTAAGTCATTAGTGCAGTTTCCCATTGTGGCAGCATTATTCCTTGTTATCTCCACTTTATGGCGTCTCTTTCTCGCCAGCAACTGCTGACCCAATAAATATTTGTCCTGACTATTATCCGCATCCTAGATGCTTACCTTGTCCTTTCACATGCAACTTCAAGGCGCTCCAGCCCCTTCTTCTGCCTGAGAGAGAATCTGGGCTTAATTACCCACCAGTGCCGTGGACTACTGCCTGCCAGGGAAACAATTCCTGACTGTGGGTAAGGACTGGGGATGTTTCCCCCCTTTTCTTCCTTCAGCTTTTAAACCCTCTACCTCCAAGATGCATCATCCTTGACACGGCAGCTTCTGAAGCAGCCTCCCTATTTCGCAGCAGCAGCTCTTTGCCTTCTTTTTTTCTATTCCATTACCTCGGTGTTTTGCAGCCAGCACTCCTGTTAATTAGGTGCTAATTTATTATTCCAACCGGCTGTTAGGACTGTGTAAGCCCCATCCACCGACACCCACCCCCCCCTTCCCGAGCCCCTGGCCATCTCAGGTCCGGGTCCCCAGTGTGCTCCCAGTCACGGCATCGCTATTGGGAATGACCGGCATCCCCACGTTAACATCTGTGGGGGCACCGAGGTTTCCCTGGCCATCGTGGAGGAAAGTGAGGTTCCCCCTGCTCCCTAGGATGGAGTGAGGACGCTGGGGGATGTTTCCCAGGGTTTCCTTCCTCAGCTCAGCATCGCGCCAGTGCATGGGCCCCAACTCCAGCATGGCCCTTTCCAGGCAAACCCTAAGTCCCAACAGGACCTGTTTTCGGGGGGATTTTAAAAAGGCGTGAGCGCTAAGTCAAGCATGTGCTGTCCCTCTCCCACGTAGACCCCCTCGTGTCCAGTAAAGCCCGACAGCATCGCCCTGGGGGCAGGACAGGTGACGCTGGGGCCACTGGGCAGTGGTTTTTTCCTATCTATTCTGATACTAATTTTTTCTTTAAATATTCACAAGAGCCTTTTGGATTGAAAATCAAACTAGTAAAAACTCCCAAAAGAGAGGAGTCATTTCCCAGCTGGCTCTTGTTAGTGCATTTCATGGCTATCAACAACAATGTTCTCCTAGCTCCCTGCCCTTGCTCCAATTCATTAATTAGTGATTTTAATTAGTTGTAATGTATTAATTACGAGCTGATGCTTTTAACATGAAGGAGGCTGCATGCAAGAATGAGCTTCTTAACCTCTCTGTTTGTGGACGAGTAGAGTTTTCTGAATTTTTGGAGCTGCCCTGGGGAGTTGTGGTTAAGCCTGCCAGGTAACGAACGCAGCTATGTTTGTTACTGCTAGCAGGAGCATCGTACGCTCCGGAAGGTAAAATACCAATTTTAATGATGTTGTGTGGGCGTAAGGGGTCGTGGTTGGTGTACCGTTGCCTTCGAGCTGGGTGGATGTCAGCATTGGTTCTTGCCGTTGTGTTGAGGACATTGCTGTCGCTCAGCGTCCCGGAGTGCCCTTCCCACCTCCCCTCCCTGCCTGCGATGCTGCGGGGGCTTTTCTCCACTTGGTGCAAAGCAACTGTGCTGTGGTGAGCCTGGGCTGCTGGCTCAAGGATCGTGAGTCGCCCTGACTCCGCATAACTGCCCCAAGAGATGTTTGTGGTGGCTCTGTCTAAACCATATCGGATAAAAAGTCTGCATCAGCCCCAGTTTCCTGCTCTAATGCACAGAGCAAATCTATTGTTGCCCACTGGGAAGGTCCCCAGTTCAGTCCCTGCTTTGTTAGCCAAAACAGCGTCCGCGCTCTGACGTGGCTGTGTCGAGTACAAGTTGTCTGGTGGCGTCAGTCGTGTCACTCGAGGATATCAGCACAGCGCTATGGAGCCCTGCGAAGACTCAGCCTTAGCAACGTGGTTGAGGTCATTTGTGCAAGCAGACGTGCTTTAAGACGGGCTGGCGCTTGATGTGGAGATGTAAGGATGTGTCATGTAATTTAGGCTGTCTTTCAGATCTTTTGCATATGCCACAGTCACTTAAGAGGATCTCTTTGGTCAGCGAGAGCAAAGCACGGCCATCAAGGAGGAGAGCTTGTCTCTATGGAGATGGGCACGTGGGGAGGAAGGTCACAACTTGGTGGCAGAAAAGGCCGAAGCTGCAGATTAGCAAAAGATGGTTTGGTAAAAGAATTGGGGGTGCTGCAGTCAGTAATCCTGTTTGGGTTTGTTCACATGGTCATCAGTTGACTCCCCTGTGATGCCCAGAGCCTAATGGAAGCAGGTAAACAGCCCTTGCAATTTATTTAACAACAGCTTCCCAGATGCGAGCTGAGCAGAACGGTGGAAGTGGGGAGATGGGGCAGTGCTGGGGTGGTCAGTCTGCACAAGACAGTGCTTCTGTTGGAGATATTTAAACGGCTCAGCTTTAATCCCAAGGATGCTTAGGGATCGAGTAGCACCAGTGTAGTTCAGTAACCTGTAGATTTAAGATGGCATTGCCAACTCTTGCAAAATATTGAGCTGGTTGGTGATGTTTCCTTTCCTCTCTTCCTCCCTTTAGATCTAGAAATGTTACTAAATATTGGTGCAATATTTCGGACGAGATGAGCCATTAAAGCAGGATCAGGTGTGGGTCTGAAGAAGTGGTGGGACAGTCCCAGTTGGAGCATGGGTTTTCCTGTCATTGCGTCACCGTGGGAAGCTGCTCTGTTCCCACCATGTTTATCACTTCCCATGGCGTGGTTGTCCCCAGGAGCTCAGTGCAGAAGCAGCCAAGAAGTTGGTGGTGAGATGGCATTGCACCCACCTGTGGGGCAGGAGAAACCCACCTGGCTGAAAACACTGTGCTGGCAACCCCAGGGAGCATTTGTTCTTCACGCAGTTCTTTTCTCTACATGGATTAATGGCCCTTGAGACTAGCTGGCAGTTGCACAGGCGTAGAATTGTGGAATCACAGAATGGTTAGAGTTGGAAGGGACCTTAAAGCCCACCCAGTGCCCCCCCCCTGCCCTGGGCAGGGACACCTCCCACCAGCCCAGGTTGCTCCAAGCCCCGTCCAGCCTGGCCTTGAACCCCTCCAGGGATGGGGCAGCCACAGCTTCTCTGGGCAACCTGGGCCAGGGGCTCACCACCCTCACAGCAAAGAATGTCTGCCTCAGATCTCATCTCAATCTCCCCTCTTTCAGGTTAAAACCCTTCCCCCTCGTCCCATGGCTCCCCTCCCTGACCCAGAGTCCCTCCCCAGCTTTCCTGGAGCCCCTTGAGGGACTGGCAGGGGCTCCAAGGTCTCCCCGGAGCCTTCTCTTCTCCAGGCTGAACCCCCCCAGCTCTCTCAGCCCGTCCTCACAGCAGAGGGGCTCCGTATGATGGATTTTAGGGGTACAATTTTTTGGGGTCTCTACTGCAATGGGCTGCAGAGCCAGGACCGCACATGTCGGGAGCTGGGCAGGCGCTGGGCTGGCTGGTGGTGTAATCCTGCACCGCGGCGCAGGGGAACTGGTTCAGACCCCGGGAGCGCAAAGTAAATATTTAGCTGGCTCCTCTCAGTGTTGATCTAGAGGCGGAGGCTAGGTAGGTAGTTAACACTTTTCCCCCTGCTGTGTGCTCTCACAACTTGAGGTAATTTGGTGATTTGACAGCATTTCTCCCTCACACCGAATATAAATCAGCTTTTGGCACACCTACGGCATAACTGCAGCACTGCTGGAGGTGGGGGGCAGAGGCAGCCAAGCGCCGTAGTTAAAGTACAGCGTGCTGCTGTCATTCTAAAAAGCCGATTTCTGCGGTGCGCGAGCCTGGTTCGAGTCTGATTGCAGATAACCCCCCCCTTGCTGTGGCAGGCGGGCGGCTGGGCGCCCGAAGCCCTGCGTGCCTTGGGCTGGACCAGGGGTGGGATGCTCAGCTCCCCGTCCTGCCGCTGCCTCGGGTGCCCTGCTCCATCCTCCGGATGCTCCAATGGCCCAGTGCAGGTGGGGGAGCCCGAGTCATCCCACGATTAATCGACTAGGAGAACTATGAATTTTATAAGGCATCAGAATTAAATTTTTTCTCAGTTTCTTTTTTTTTGTTGTTGTTGTTTTTGTTAATGAATGCATTCCACGTGTACATGGAGGTATCCTGGTGAGGCTTGAAGAGCTGAATTAAAGGGAAAAAAGCCTCTCATTTTGCACCAGCAGTTAGCTGATGAAATGTAAAGATGCAACGAGCTGATTAGTGATTCTGGTAATGTAATTAATGCCTCTGTTCTTTCATACGTGCAGAGCTGGAGGTTGAGCTGAGCGCTCAGTGAAAATTTGCCCTGAATGCGCAGTTCAGTGTGCTCAAAGTTATTGCTCCCTAGTTATGTAATTCCAAATTAAAGTTGATATGCTTGTAAATGAAAAAGCAGGGCACGCTTCGGAATTACAAGGGCTGGAGAATGTGGTTGCAAGATGTGGATGCGAATGCAGCCGAATCACCGCAGCCTGGGCAGGGGAGGGACCGGCAGCAGGGTCCCCCTCGGGGGGTGTCCCTTCTTCCAGGTGCAGGGCTGGTGGAAGGGCCTGGGTGAAGTCCTCGGCGCCACTTCCCTGCCTGCTACAGGCAACCAGCTTGGCGTAGTTCTGCTGTTACACCTTCTTAACATCCCCACCATCCTAAACCGTTAACATAATTCCCAGTCTGAAACCAAACTCGGATGACCTCATTTTTGCCTGCGACATGATTTTGGCACGCCTTACATGAAACCTTTCTGTGGGTTTTGTGTTTTGTTTTTTTGTTTTGTTTTTTTTTTTTTCTCCCCTATTTTTAATAAACATCACATTATCAAAATATTAGCGACGCCGGATTTGCCGTCGTTGGTTTATCATAGATAACAGCATGGAGTGTTCTTTCCGTTTTGATTCAATAGTGCATGACAAGGGAATCCAATTTGTTCAGATTTAGATGACATGCCTCCAATTATGTAATTCCATTAGGAGGTGCCTGCAGCCAAGTCTGTGCTCACGGTCTCGGCAGGCATAACTCTAATGGGACGTGTTGCAATATTGCTGTGTGGTAAGCACAACTTTGATAGAGAGCACGACCCGTCTCTCCCAGTCGTGTTTGTGGGAATGGAGAAGATGAAAAACGGTCTAGCCATACTTAGGGCTCTAATCTGGCAATACGTTATGTCACTGCGAGAACAAAGCTTTGCAATGAAAGGTGAATTTGTAATGGCTATATATTTTATGTATTCAGAATCAGACAGTAAATGCAGCACTTTGAATATGATCTTATATTCAATTCCATAAATGGAAGATATATTGGTTTGCAGCTTTTCCTCTTGAATACCATCTCAGATTCCTATATACTTGGGAATGTTGGATATTTATGAGAATATAAAGCAGCGATGAAAACGTAAGACTAAATCTTAGCAGAGTTACAACTTGCTTTAAATTATTAATCTTTAAGAAGCATGATAAAAAATTCTGCTATGCAAATTCTGCGGGACTGGGGTTGGTGCGCATAGGCATTACCATCGTGCTATCTAAATAATGCCTTTAAAATAATTGTGTAAAGTTGATGCAGACTTAGTGTTTCTGCAGGCAGGAAAAGGCAATTCTAGTGGCAGATCTGTCTCCCCAAGAAGTGGGAAGTAACACCACTCATAAATAAAGCTGTTTAGATGAGTTTAGCATCGCTTGCAAGGCAGAAGATTTCCGCAACGCCTTTGGGTAACACAGCTCAGCTGGGGCTTGGTCGGGCTCAGCCCTCGCGGGGCTGGGATGGGGCTGGATGGGGCACGTGGGATGTGTTTTCAGTAGAGGATGCTCAGACCTGTGGAAGCTGCAGACGTTTAAAGACGTTTAATAGGCATGAAAAGGTCAAAGCTCTGGCAGCCCTAAGAGATGTCTTGCCATGGTTTGGTTGGATCTGCAGGCAGGTCCGTTGGGAAGTCCGTCCAGTTGGGATGTGAGCTGGACGCCCCACCTCTGTTGGCCAGTACTAACTAGGGCTTGGCCAAACAGATATTATTTAAATATATAGATTTTATTAAGAGTAAAAGCTCAGTAATCCTTGCTCTGGGAAGCAAGGATTTGTCCACTTTGACAATCTTTTGCAGTTCTCACATGAATATATGAAGGAATTTAATAATGTTCTAGGTTAGAAAATGGGCATGCATGTGTATACATCTTTAAAATCTGTCTTCTCTGACTTTCTTTCCCCTTCTTTATGTTGAGAGAGGAAGCCAGCAAACGATTTCAATGTATGATGCATCCAGTATCACCTTTCACATAAACAGGAAAAATATGCTTCCTCCGTTGATGTGATGAGACTAGGATGCATTTAAGTGTCTAGCGAAAGTGTCATTTTGGTTAAAATAATGTGAAGAGAAGCCCGGTTTTAGTATGTTGAAATGAGTTATTGGGGGTGCTGCTGTTTTAACGACAGGATGGCAGAGATGCAGCTGCAGATGCTGCTGCTGTGTCTGAGCCCTGGTCCAAATAGCCGCTGTCGTGAGCCCTTTTGTACCCGCTGCTCTTGTCCGTGTCCCTGCTCGGATGCTTTGCCAAAAACCCCGCTTAGGTGGCATTTGGCTGGGCATTAATCTCGCCCCTCAGTGGATGGCTCAGCTGGAAGTTATAATGGAGTATATCAACCTCAGGTTTGAAACCCAGTGTAATTTCGTGGGAATGAATTGTTCAGATAAATTCGGTAGAACACAGTTTCTTAATCTGCTAAATGGGAAAAGACACCGCTGCCTGGCGCTTATTGGATTTTGTGCAATTTGGGAAGAAATTAGATTGTTTTAGATTAACCCCTCCAGGGATGGACACCTTGGAGGAGGCTGTTGTCACTCAGACAGTTGATTTTCAGGTTTATTTATCGCAGCAATCCAGCTGCCGCTGTGACTGAGAGCAGAACCTGCGCCGCTGCGATACACTTCATCATGCTCTGGAGCACCTGTTTGCCAAGTTCAAATGTGAAAGCATCGATCTTCTGGAAACCAGGCTGTGTACCCCAGCATCACCGGGGGCAGATGGTGCTTTGGCTTCTCTGCCTGAGAACCAAATACCCAGGCGGGTTTCCCTGGGTGTTTAGGGGCTCACTGGGAAGTGTTAGTGAAGGCACCTGTGCTCCAAGGCCTTGGGTCCCTCCAGCTCTCCAAGCACCCTCTTTGGCTCCCTTTAGGAAGAGGTTCCCCAGGTGGGCTCAGAGGACCACCATAGGTCTTGCCATCTTCGTCCCTGGATGTCAATGCATTGCTGAATTAAGTGACAGCAAGCAGTCAAAGCTCCTGTGGCAAATGCTTTTCTGGCTAGTGGTGTGAGCCAAACATCACTGGCTGCCTGCAAAGCTGGCG
Source organism: Dromas ardeola (assembly GCA_013398915.1). NCBI lineage: Eukaryota > Metazoa > Chordata > Aves > Charadriiformes > Dromadidae > Dromas > Dromas ardeola. The sequence continues at coordinate 224,780 of VYZM01010498.1, read as the reverse complement.
TCAGCCGCTCCACCTCCAAAGCTCCGCTCCTGGACACTTTTAGAGTCATCGAATCCTAGAATGTGTTGGGCTGGAAGGGACCTCTAAAGGCCATCTAGTGCAACCCCCCCTGCAGTGAGCAGGGACATCTTCAACTCGATCAGGTTGCTCAGAGCCTCATCCAGCCTGGCCTTGAATGTCTCCAGCGATGGGGCCTCCACCACCTCTCTGGGCAACCTCTGCCAGGGTCTCACCACCCTCAGTGTCAAGAACTTCTTCCCAATGTCTCATCCAAACCTGCCCTGCTCGAGTTTAAAGCCATTGCCCCTCATCCGATGGCTCCCTGCCCTTGCCAACAGCCCCTCCCCAGCTTTCCTGGAGCCCCTTCAGGGACTGGAAGGGGCTGGAAGGTCTCCCCGGAGCCTTCTCTTCTCCAGGCTGAACCCCCCCAGCTCTCTCAGCCTGTCCTCACAGCAGAGGGGCTCCACCCCTCGGATCATCTTCGTGGCCTCCTCTGGTCCCGCTCCAACAGGTCCATGTCCTTCTTTGTCCTTCAAAGCAAAACGGGAAGAGTTTGGGGTCCAAAGGAGCTGTGCCTTGGCCTGCGCAGCATCTCCCTGTGTCTGGTCTTTGCACGAGTATTTCCACGTCCCAGGGGTGTCTGCACGAGGGTGAACCATGAGAGCAGAGCTGGTGTCACCAGCACCGTGCCTGCGCGGGGGCACGGTGGGAGGGTGTCTGTCCTCGCAGACCTAGCTGGAAGCCAGCTTGGTGCTGATGTTGAGAGAAGGGGTTATTACTTGGTACTGCGAGCGGTGAGAGGAAATCTTCAGCGTATTATATTGTGGGACACCTCCCTTGCGGTAATTTCAGCACTGATGCCGTAAGCCCTGGCAGCGGCTCCCCTTTGCGGTAATGGAGGTGAATGGAGCAGAGCATCGGGAAAGCTCTCCCAGATGCAGTTTGGCCATAGCCTGGTAAATCAAGAGCCCGTCCAACGAGTGCTCCTCAGCCCGTCAGGGGCATAGCCCAGCTGTGCGGATCAGGGGGCGACAGCCAAAAGCTCACCCTGATTGCTGCTTGAGTTCTGGGGATGCCACCACAGCTCTCCCCTAGCGATCACAGAACCCATGCCATCTCCCAGTGCATTGTCTGAACTGGATTGCGGGCGCCTCAGAGCAAGAACCACATTTGCCGTGGTGCTGTAAAGCTGTTCACCCATTGTGTTCAGCGTGGGGTTTACAGGAGAAATGGGTAAGCTACAGGACAGACCCAGCGTAAGCCGGGTGTCCTTTAGGCTGTGGCTACATCCGACAGTGGATAATGCTCAGATTTCTGAACAGGCATGTGGAGCTGAGGTCAGCTGAAGGTTACCCCGGGTCCTCCTTGTCCCTCTCCACATTGTGGTACACTTGTGATGATGCTCCCCTGTGTGGCTCCTGTTTCTCAATTTATGTTTTATTTTATAAGGGAGAGGGGAAATAAACACAAAAAGAGCAACTCCAGTCATGGATACTGTTTTTTGGTGGGGTGATAGACCAGCAAGGATGAATGGAAAAGCATCATCCCCCAGCAACGTGGCACTCTGCACTGGTGGGTGCCAAAAGGACACTCGTGCCATCCTGTCCCTTCCCCGTGGGGATGCCCTCTGGGAGGACTGCAGAAGACACCAGAGGGGAGTAGGAGGAAAATTGGGGGATTATAACTGATATGACTGGGATTCGCTGAGGAAGATGCTGAGCTAAACAAATTGAGTCCTTCACTGAGATGGAGGTAGCAAGGTCACCTCTTTGCTCCCTGGAATAGGGCAGTTCCTCTTTAGCCACCTTTCATCCCTCCATCCTTTTCCCAGGGCAAGGATGCTCTCCTGCTTCATACCCGACATGCTTTTGGGGTGTACAGAGTTGTGCTCCACTTTGTTTCCTTATTGGAAAGGTGCTGTGCGTTTGTCTGGAGGAGAACAACTTGTGTTGAGTTTCTACTCCCGAAGCTGCGCTCCTGGCATCAAAAGGGTTGCGGCGGTTCAGATGGGTAGGGGAGACGCGGTAGAGGCAGGACTTGAAGCTCGCTGATTGGTGAACTGTAAATTTGAGCTGGAAAATGTGGCTGTACTGTAAAATTCAGGACACCATCTGTTTCGTCGCTTGCTCGCAGTAACATTTGCACTTGATAATTAAAACGTCACACACATTTTTAGCCAGAATAATCCATGGAGGAGTAGAATTGTGTCTTCTGAAAATCATTCAGGAGATCATCACAGATAGGAGCGATGCTGTTTTGAACCATCGCTCACTACTTGTAGAGTGGTTTGCCATTTTTTTTTTATTTTTTCCATATTTTGAGGGGGAGGGTGGAGAGATGGGAACAATGGCAGATCCTTTTGGAAGGAGCTGTGAATCTCAGTGAAGAACCCTGGATGTAACATGTTTTGTTTTGTTTGAGGTTGGTCTGGGCTGGTGGTGCCCCTCCTGGTTTTCTTCTGGCTTTGGCTTCAGCTGCAATCAGCTTCGTTTTAAAGGTATCTTGGCTAACTTAAGCAAGACTTTACCTCCAGCTGGTCTGGCCAAGGGTTCAAAGTGCTGTCTGCGTGGTTGGCTGTGGATGGCGAGTGCTGGGAGCTCAGCCCCTCTGGGCAGCAGGCTCAGGGTTCGAGGTCCACAGCGATAAGCTGCTCAGAGAAAGGTCAGGTCTTCACCCATGCTTGTGTTGCCTTCACTGTGAGAGAGCTCCAGCAAAAGGAGAAGCAAGCGGCGCTGTTGGTGGGCCGTGGAACCGAGTGGTTTTTGCACAGCAGTGCCAGCCCTCACTCCTTCAGCGGGCGCAGCGGGGAGCTGGGCTCCTCTCCTCGCCGAGCCCAGGCTGCTGCGTCTCCGCTTCGCAGGGGGGCCTCAGTCCAGCCGCCAGTTTGGCTAAAGTTTGCTTCATGGCACTGAAAAGATGTAAAAAAAATTGAATTTGCTTTTGGCTGTCCTAAAGTAGGATTTTGAATATCTTAATGCTACAGATTAATTAACAAGAAAGGAGGCATCTGAAATCCATAAACGCGCAATGTGTCCTGGCTGGTACCCTGTCGCTGACCCCCAGGAAAGCATCTGAGGAGGTTTTGCCAGCTCAGTCTCTGCTTCCCAGTCACATCGCACGCTTGGACTGTGTCGATGGTCCTCCTCCGAGCACAGCGCGGTGGACGCATGCCTGCATTGGTTCCGCATTGTATAAGAGGCATTTCCCATAAGCGTGACTTTCTAAGGGTACCGTCCTAGCTCAGGCTAAGTAAAATAGGCATTTGATAAATGCGTGGGGTGGAACTAGCGGACATGGGAAACGGCATGTTCTGCACATCTTGTAACGTTTGCAAAGTCTTGCTTGCTTAGCTGATGTAAAACCCCTCCCAGCTGAGCTTTGACACAACAAATACATCTACAGAGTTTTCTTAGAAAGGCACTCTGCTATTCCATGAAAATTTTAAATCCAGTTATGTCAACTACATGTGAGTAAGATTTTTAAAACCCTTGTCTGCTGGGAGACGTTTGGAGCTCACAGCTTTACGGTGCATCGGTGTGTGCTATCAGTAACTAGTCAAGATGAAAGATGAAGTCTGCGGAGGAGCTGCAGCGAGTACTTCAGAAACGCTCACCAGGCAGCGAGGTGCTTTCTGGGCTGTCCCCTGGCTTAAACCAAACATCTCGGTGGCATCCCAGCATCCATGCAGACCTTCTCGTACGTCAGAGCTCAAGACATGTCCTTGCATGATCAGGTCCTGTGCTTCTGCCAGGAGACTGTATTGTAATGTGTGAGAGAGGCTTTAAAATATTCTAATTGTCTGCTGTGAAATTACAGTTTTGTTCCCTGGAGTAGAAAAGTAAGTTTAAATCATTAACGCCACAAGTCTCAGTGATGATTACAGAAATGTTTGCAAGTGACTTAATCAGTATAGTTTGTCTGAGTGGCCCATTTTAATATTATTGCACTGATTAAGTTTTCTTAGCTAATATGTGTTTCATTTCCAATTCAATTAAATGAGAATCCCCTTCCATTACATGATATTACTGGAGTGCCCTAGTGGGGCAGGAGCACACTTGGTGTTTTCAATTGATACAGATTTCTTCATTATACAGTCTCATGGTGCTAAATGAAATCAATGAAAGCTGAAATTAAAATTGTAGCAAGTTGCACCTGTAAATATGTTGTCCATTCCTCAGTCCCTCTTTTAGCAGTAGGCTGAGAATATATTAGTAGCAGTTCATTAATTACATTTCAAAGACATTTTCAGTGGATGCCTGCCTTTGACAAAATTTTAGAAAGCCTGGGAAGGATTTTCCTTGTATTTCTGTATGCCCAATGATTATGATAAATATAAGTTGCATTAATGTGTCTTTTTTATACGCTATATATCCTTGCTTTAGCTCTTAAAAGTGCTTTCGTGTAACCTATCGTGGGATATATTAACTGGCATACAGAAGATTATCTGCAAATGGCTTGTGAAGGAATTAACATCAGCCTTACATTTTCTCACGTGAGCCAAACCTCCTCCTTTTATGTATTATTGAAGAGAATTGATTTAGCTCTGATACGGTAACAAATGATTTTATAAATACCTCTCCGGAGTTAATTCCCTGTTGTGAGATACGCAGAGCTCTTGGAGCTGGTCGTATGATATTTTTCTTGAGAGCTTCAAGATTTCTCCAGCGTTGAGGCAGGGATGTTCAATACTACATACTTTTCTATACGAAGGAGTTGGGAGGCGTGTTACCACCATTCAGGCAGTGATGAGGAAATGGCAACGAGCGCGCAGGAAAGGCGATAAATCACAGCTTCTAAATACGCATTCGTATGTTCATAAAAAAGACAAATGTATGTGTCGAGCTGAGACGGGAGCCCTCCGCACCCTCTTGCTTCTAGATCGTATTAACAACAAAACTTGCAAGTGGAGTGCGCGGGGTTCGGTAATCTTGGGCGTCGTGTGCCCCCTTTGGTGGGTGGTGGGTGGCAGGGCGAGTGTCAGCAGCCCCAGAGGACGTTGGGCAGGGTTGGCATGTCAGCCCATGCCTCACGTTTGTGCTTTCGTGCCGCTTGGCGCGGCCGTGCCTTCAGCTCGTGCCCTCCACTTGCGTGCTCGGGGCACACCAGCAGCCGTCTAAAGTATTGAGTTTATTAAATTATTAAAAGTATTTTCATCTGGTCAGATGTGCCTTAGCACATTTAAGACATAGCAAAAATATATGTTGCTATAAAGATAAAGCTTTTTTCTTTAATACTAACTATATGCTTTTTATAAACAAGAACCTGGATTTTTTTTTTTAAGAATATAATAAATATTTTAGCATAGTTATTCTGGCTCCGTAAGTGCAATGAAAATGTTAGCCTTGGCATATCAATCGTGCTTTACAGATGACTGTAATTTCCTGAATGTCAAAACTCCAAATTTTTCTCCTAAGCAAACTTTTCAGTGGCAAAATAGATTGCCTCCATAATATATCACTGTGTGCAGGAAAAAATGAAACCTTTATGTACTGTATTATGAATCAATGAGGCATTAAGATTCTTGGAAGGGTGAGTGGACTCTAGAAAATGAAAAACTGCCACTATTCCCTCTCTGTAAACCACTGATTATGGAGTCTAGGCTTTGCAAACCTCTATCTTTGCTGCCGCAGAAATATCAGTTACAAGTTGAAGCCAATTCCTGCAACGGCATTTAGATAGGGTAAATACTGTTGTAAATATCTGATTTATAGCAGCATCCTGTGGTTATTCACCAGCTCTTTTGCAGTGGTCTCCTTTTCGCTTTGGGAGGTCTGCCGTGCTTTTTAATGAGTCTATCGGAGAGCTCTGCCGGTGGGGATGTGCCGTACCACGCCTGGAGGATGCTGCGTGCCGCGGCTCCGGGAGACGGGAGCTCCTGGGGCCAGGGATGGTTCCTGGCGCCAGGAGGGGGTAGGTACTCCTGGTACTCTGTGGGCTTCAGAGCTTGAGTTTTCAAAGGGCATCACTCCCACCTAGACCTTTTCCTAGGGTGTAAGGGCAAAATTTAGCTCCGTGTCCTGTTTTTTTAAGGGATAATCGCCCTTACCAAGAAAGGTGCTTTCCAAAGCCAGGACCTTGCATGCTGCCGAGGCCAGCGCCACCAGTCGCTCACCCATACTGCAGCTCGTCATCTAGCAGGAAGGAAGCATGGCACGCTCTTATCCTGTTGATGCTCCTCTGCCACCTTCTCTTTCCTTTCACAGAATCCCAGACTGGCTGGGGTTGGCAGGGACCTCTGGAGATCACCCATCCAACCCCCTGCCAGAGCAGGGTCACCCAGAGCAGGTGGCACAGGAACGCGTCCAGGCAGGTTTGGGATGTCTCCAGAGACGGAGACTCCACCACCTCTCTGGGCAGCCTGGGCCAGGGCTCTGCCACCCTCACAGCAAAGAAGTTCCTCCTCATGTTTAGGTGGAACTTCCTGTGCTCAAGTTTGTGCCCGTTACCCCTTGTCCTGTCGCTGGGCACCACTGAGAAGAGCCTGGCCCCGTCCTCCTGACACCCCCCCTTTCAGTATTTATCAGCGTTGATAAGATCCCCCCTCAGTCATCTTTTTTCCAGACTGAAGAGACCCAAATCCCTCAGCCTTTCTCCATCAGAGTGGTGTTCCAGTCCCCTCAGCATCCTTGGGTTTTACCTCCCATGTGCGGCTGGGGGGTCTTGGCACCACTGCTGCCCTCCATCCAGACGCCTCTATTGTATAATCAAGCCGATGAGGTGGAAAGCTTTGCTGCTCTGGGTCTGTTGCGGGTGGAGATGGATGTTTCCAAAGGGTGGTTCACTCTTTTCCCCCCGCAGGTTGGGTGGGTGGGATGGGTCTGGGCCCCCCTGCCCGGCGTTGCCACCCTTCCCCATGCCAAACTCCAGGGTGGAGGCGGCGGATTCAGGACTGGCTCCAGCAGCTGAGTCACTCTTCTGTTCTGTTTGAGTCTAAAAATGGAAACTTGCTTCTCTTTTTATCTACCACTAAAAAAAACCCATAAGTGAAAAGGCCACTGGTTCTGCTGTATTGGTTGTGAGCAAGGGTATCCTGCAGAGATCTTAATAATACAGGCAATTATGAAATTAATACCACTCTGGCAAATCTGCAGGGCAGCTCTCCCCTCCGCAGGCAATGCTGCGGACAATTAGTTCGTGCGTGAGGGTAGCTGGGAGCGTGTGCATGTGTTGAGGCTGCATATTTTTTACTGACTTAAAACCTTATTTTCATTATCTTTGTGTGCGTGTGCCATGCCTGCACATATATGAACGTGTACCTTGAGCTGCAGAATCTTAAAACGCTGCCTTCCTCTGTGCCTGAAATGCTTCTTTTCTGCAAATCTTTCCTATTTGATAATGTCATGGGCTGGTGTAATTGCCATTCCTGCAAAATACAGCTCCTTTTTATGGGTTCCTCTGGCACTTTTCTCCTGGTGCCATTACTGCGGGTAGGCTGCTGGCTTCCTACCCCCACCATTAGTGTTTCTAGACAAAACATCTCTGTGATTCATTGGGTGCTGATAGATGTGAAAACATAATGATTACTTAGAGGGAAGGTAAATTTACATTTGCTAACGGCTTTAATTCACAGTTCTGAAATACTTACCTCCTTTCCTCCCAGGCCCTTGTTCCCAGCTAATGCATGGTAGGATTCTCCTGTGCCACCCTGAGACCCAGAGTAAAGGCACAGAGTCCGCGTGCTTGTAGTTTTGCAGGCTGCCACAGAGAAAAGCGGTGTTTGTTGTTCCTCCTCCTCATCTCCCTCCCCATAATCTTTATACTTCGCTTCTTTAATGAAGAAGTTCGTCTAGATTTTGCTGTACTTTGAATTTTGGATGAGATGGGGCTGGAAGTTTAGTTTAATCGAAATGATTGAATGAGAAGAGGTCTCGTAGGACGAAGTAGGACCCAGCCCTGGGTCTGTTGGCTTGGCAGGCACTGCGGCGAGGCCGTTGGGGAGAGGAGAGAAGGGGAGCCGACCAGCTCCGATAACCCTGCTCCATGCTCCCCTACTTGCGAGCGCCATGAAGAGGACCTGACGTGGGCCACGGATCGGGGCATAGAGACAGCCAGGCAGGCTCCATGGGACACTGGCATGGCAGATGCTCCCGCCGCCCAATAAAGCCCTAACAAAGATCTGGTAAGACCTGACAAAAGGCCGTGAAAACCTAACAAAGACCTGAAAAAAAAAAAGAAAAAAACCCCACAGCTCTTGTTAAGCCCACACGGTGGTGGTCATTTTGGTCAAAAAGTGAAGAAGTTGGGGTCTTTGCCAATGGAGGAGCTGCGTGAGTATATATATGACCAGGTCCTCCACCTGGGTCACGACAATCCCAGGCACAAATCCAGGCTGGGCAGAGAATGGATTGAGAGCAGCCCTGAGGAGAAGGACTTGAGGTGCTGGTGGACGAGAAGCTCACATGAGCCAGCAATGCACGCTGGCGGCCCAGAAAGCCAACCGCATCCTGGGCTGCATCAAAAGAAGCGTGGGCAGCAGGGTGAGGGGGGGGATTCTGTCCCTCTGCTCCGCTCTGGTGAGACCCCACCTGGAGTCCTGTGTCCAGCTCTGGAGCCCTCAGCACAAGAAGGACACGGAGCTGTTGGAGCGGGGCCAGAGGAGGCCCCGGAGATGCTGGGAGGGCTGGAGCCCCTCTGCTGTGAGGACAGGCTGGGAGAGCTGGGGGGGTTCAGCCTGGAGAAGAGAAGGCTCCGGGGCGACCTTCCAGCCCCTTCCAGTCCCTGAAGGGGGCCTACAGGAAGGATGGGGAGGGACTCTGGATCAGGGAGTGTAATGATAGGATACGGAGTAACGGTCTCCAACTGAAGGAGGGTAGATTTAGATTGGATATTCTTTGCTGTGAGGGGGTTGAGCCCCTGGCCCAGGTTGCCCAGAGCAGCTGTGGCTGCCCCATCCCTGGAGGGGTTCAAGGCCAGGTTGGACGGGGCTTGGAGCAACCTGGGCTGGTGGGAGGTGTCCCTGCCCAGGGCAGGGGGGTGGAACGAGGTGATCTTTAATGTCCCTTCTAACCCGAACCATTCTGTGATTTGAATCAGATTCGAATTGCGTATAAACGGGGCCCCACAAGATCTATTTTGAGTCCGTCTTCCTCAGAGCAGTGGGTCTGCGGTCGAGGGGCTCTCCCCATGGTCTGGGATACCTTCCATGGTTCATCCTCTGTACAGATCAAGGGACCTCATCTTATTTAGCTGAGCGATTATGCGCATTTTGGGTCATCGACCATTAACCTTAAGAATTCTTAAGTCGGCAGTGTAGTATTTACTCCTGAGCGACATCCTGAACCCGTGGATTGTTAATGTTTGTCAGAGTCTCAGAGCGGTTACTGTTGGAGTAAAACTTAGTTTGATTTTGTCACCATCTTGTAAAAATAAATCCTGTTTTTAGTCCGTTAGTTCCTCTGGCTTGGTTTGTGAGGTTCTGTGACAACTGGGCGTGAGATCTTCTCCCTGAAGCTCCTGGGGAGTGCAGTAGCTCTCCTTGCTGCTCTCCCGCTCCAAGATGGGGCCCGTTGCCCTTCTTTTTAGGGCCAGTTGCCCTTGTTTTTGGGGCCAGGAGGGCTGGGAGCAGAGAGGAGAGCTGTGGGAAGGGTGATGCTTTTCGCCTGCTGCCGTTGCCACGCACATCACTGATGTGAAGCATCTGGGACCGATCTGGAGCAGATGCAACTGTTTGATTCCCAGCGCTGCGTCAGTGAGCTTGCCAAGTATTTTGGCCTCGTCTCTGCGAGCTGTGCTGCGGGAGCAGCTCTCGGCAGGGAAGAGGTATTCCCATTTCGGGGGAGGTTCCATGTGTGCGTGGTTGAGGCGGGAGGGGCTGTCGCCAGGATGCTCACCCCTGTCCATTTAATTGTGTCTCTAGGTGACAAAGTTCATTAAGAATCAGGATGAGTCATTGTATTAAAGGGACGTTTTGCCTCTCTCAGAGCAATCTCCAAACAGATGCCTGCCTCCAACAAATAAGGCAGCAGGGGTATTTTTCTTGGAGGAACAATTTGCGGTATTAGCAAATCAAATTCTCAGAGGGCCACTCGTGATGGGGAATTAACCTCACCTGCTGGGAGCAAAGCACTCTCGGTGCCCGGCGTGGCATAATTGAGTTTGACTTCTCATAGAGATGTGGTGGGCACGACTGATCGGCAGGGAGACCCTCTGCCCAAGGTTAAAATCCATCGGCAGCGTCGGAGCCACGTGGGGAGGGTTTCTAAGAGCGGAGCAAGAAGTGTGAGACTTGCGCCGTTTGCGTTCCTGACCCTCCATCATTGCCTGCGCCTTTGCTGCCAGATTATCCTGAGTGGAGATGTTTTGGGGGACGGTGCGGGGCAAGGGAGGAGCGCAGGAGCCTGCCTGCGGTGGAGAGTCAGGTCACCAATGGCAGCGGTGGCGGCGAAGGGGATGGGATCTGGGACCTGTGCACAGGGTCCTCTGGGCAGTTGAGCTGTGTGAGAGAAGTAGTTTCCATCCCCCCAAAAAAAAGAAAAAAAAGGATATGGAATATGTAGCTACTCTTTTATAAATCAGCTCTGTGGATTTTTATTCAGGGGCTTGAGTGGTTTATGGGGAGGGTAGGAAGGACACCATCATCCTTGTGCCGCTCGCCGGTTCTGGTGATTGTGCATTGTTTCTGGTGCCAAAGCACCAACCCTGTGATTATTTTTCTTTTTTCAGTAGCTCAGTCCTTAATTCTTTGCATCATGTGCAGAATCTCTGCTGCAGGGTTTTAGCTCATTTTATTTGCTTTTCTGCTGGACGTGGTACGTATCTGGCCTGCCCCTTCGCCCCTGCCCCTTCAGAGGGAACTTCCCTTTCAAAATGTCCATCCGCACCTGGAGCGTAACTTGGTTACACGCTGCCCTGTTAATGTACCATAAAGTCCATAAACTGGGGGGAAGAAATCCCCCAGAATAGGAAACATTCCCAAATTTCCCTTCCTCCCCCATCTCCACCCAGCAAGATGGAGACACTTGTGTATAATTGACTCCTATTCATTGCACAAGCCTGTTTGCATCTCCACACGGTCCAGCCAGGCTCGCCATCTGGATGAGCTTGACCTAGATAGAAACCACTGTGCTTGAGCCAGCTTAAAGGGTAGCCTTAGTTTTGCTGGGAGAATGGGACTGAGCCGGTACATTGCCTGGCAGTCATAGCTCTGCTTCCTCAGCCGTGGGCCAGAGCTGTGTTTTTCCCAGGTTAGTTTGCCCACGGGCACAGTCGGAGAGGGAGGTCGGGATGTTGCCAGGGCTGCGGTCCTCCCTCTGCAAAGGCTGTCGGCTTCTCACCCGCTGTAGCCGACGAAGCCTTCCTTGCTACAGCCTCATTTCTCAGCAGAAATGGGAAAAGGTCACTCAGTCCCTCACCTACTGATCCATACGCTAATGGATGTAATGGTGAGCGGATGTTTAGCTTTCATCTCCCCTCTCCAGCTCCTTGCCTCATAGCTCCATCAAGCCAGGCTCAGGTTTCCAGGCTGAAGGCATGGCAGCTGCCAGTGGCTGACCTCCAGCCTTCCTCTCCCTCAGCAAGCAATTAGACAGCGTGGCAGCCTCTGTCCTCTGGCCGGGATCAATACTCCTCGGCCTTGGCACCAGGGGGGGTTTGGACCCGAAGGGGCTCAGACGCCAGAGCTGAAGCCAGCCCTGGTTGTGGTCCTCATGGAAATGGTCCCCACGTGGACCCCACAGCAGTTGCTTAGAGCCTCTCCATCAGGGTTAAGGTGCCCTGTGGGCACCTACAAGAGTTAAAGCTGTTAGACAAGAGTTTCCTGGGGGGCCCTTTGCTGCTGGCATGCGGCCCGCTGCTCCCAGGCCCTTAGGATGGATGCTCAGCTGCTGATGGTCCATTCCTCCACGCCTCTTGCAGCAGGGGGGGCTTGTGGCAGGTCAAAGGAGGAGCAAAGGGAGCTGCAAGCCTTCCCCGCGCGCTCCATCCGGGGGTTTGGCCGTGACCCCTTTCTCTCTGCGTCACCTGCGTTGCTGCTACTTTGCCGTCCTGCTTTGCAGAGCCAGGGCAGTTGGGTTGGGATGGGATGCACTTTTACTTCAGGAGGTTCTGACCCATTTTGATGCTTAAACAAAGCCTCCCCCTTCCTCACCTCGTTTCAGCAGAGCAGCTCCACAAGCAGTGAGGCTCCTGAGCACCACGGCATGGGTGTCCCTTCCCTGGCAGCTTCTCTGGGCTCTGAAGTCTCTGACTTTACTCAGTGCTGTCATCCCCTGGGGTTTCACACCTCCTCACTTTGATTTCAATTTATAGGTTTTTTTTCTTTAATGTTTCTTTTAGAAGCTTGCTGAGAGGATGCTTTTTAAAAAAATCATTAGATTGGAAAAAAGGATTCTCATTCAGCCCCTGTGCTGGGCAGAGGTGGGGAAGAGCCTGGCACAGATGCACGATATGACCGCAGAGTTAGCCTTCAAAGCGAGCAGATGGCTCAGTCTCAATAAGCCCCTCAGAGAAATTCATGGAGGTCTTTGAGGTTTCAGTTTGCTTCGTATTTTCTCCATGTGCTGTGCAGGAAGGAGAAAGGGGGCTGCTCTGGGCTGAGGAACCGGACAGGTGAAAGAAGGTCCGTCCACTGACAGCACACGTTTCTTGGTCCCTTTCAACAAAAAACATCTGATCTTAGCAAAAGGCAGCTCATAGCAAAAATGTCAGGCAGGGGCTTGTGCTGTTCCCCCAACCCGGCATGTGTTACTCCCGTGTGGGGTCTCTGGGGTGCTGACGTGGGGCAGCCGCACAGGTACAGGAGGAGGAGGAGTGATCATCTTCATGACCATGCGGGTTATGAAAGTGCTCTGGGACCAGCCGTGGGGTATTCGCGTGGCAGCACCACCGCCCCAGAGGTAGTGCCCGTGCTCGGTCATTCGGAGGGAGCTGCGGTTCAGGCCTGTGGGTGAAATGGGGCTCTCCTGGCACCGCAGTGACACCAGGATGGCGTGGCAGCTGGTGCGGCGGGAGGATGCAGTGTGAGGGCTGGCGTTGCTGCGGCTGTGGGGAGGACGAGCATGTCTCTCCTCCTCTACCCATCCCTGGCTTCCGGCACATCACCCTGCCTGTCTCTGCCATTTTCCCTTTTTCCTTGTCCCACCCATGGGTAGACGCGTCAAAGGACCAAGAAAGCCCAGCTTTCACACCCCAGCGGACGATGCGAGCCATTAGCTGGGCATTTATTTGAGGGGAAGCTTTCCTGAGCTCCTCTGCAGTAATGGATCGTGTGCAAATAATTCACAGCTCCCAAAAACGCTCTGGCTTCACCCTTGCAGCGATGTGACCAACAAAGCGGGTGATGCCGCGTGGGGAGCAAACTCAACACCGGGGCCTGTTCGGTCCTCGCGCTCCAGGGGGAATAGCCGTGCGCAGGGAGATGCAAAAAGCAAGTGACTGTCACACCATCTCGCATTCCTGGTGGCTCGGGGGTCAGCCTACTTTCTGAGTTGCCCGCAAGCTCCTTTTATTCTCTGCTTCATAGGCATCCAGCTCAACTCTATTAGAAAACCCATGTTTCTGACGAGTGCAGCTCTTTAAGTTGGAGGGATGATTCACAGTAAAGTTTGAGTTCTACCTGCAAACATGTTGTCTCGGGCTCTGAAGCACAAGCTTCAAGGAATGGGCAAGAGCTCAACACCCCCTTATTAAGATAGCAGAAAGAACAAGTTGTTACATACAGAGCTAAAAATAATTGCAAGGCTTTGAGCCTTCCTCCCAGTTGCAGCAGAAGGATGCTCTGAGCGCTGATGGCTGAATCTGTCTCTGGCACGGCTCTGACTTGACAATGCATTAAAGCTTTTGTGACTTTTTGAAGCTCAGTTCAGAGAAATGCGGAGCAGCGCGGCTGCTTTTCTGGAGCCGACATGATTTCTAAGTTGGATGAGAGTGGCTTGGGGCAAACCCAAAAGCTGGTGTTCCCAACAGGAACGGCACTTTCTTCTACTAGAATTTTAACAGGGAAACTTAAGGAGAGGAAAAATGCCCAAAAATAGCTGAGATGGGCCCAGCAGCTGACAAAGCATCTCTCTGTAAGTCGTGTCTTGGGAGCAGGATTCATCTGTGAAATAAGGACACGGTATAAATAACTGCCACAAGGCTGTTTGCAGGGAGCCGTGCTCAGGCCGGGTAGGATGTGGGCTCGTCTGGGGCATCCCGTAAGCATCCCTGCCGATGGCGGAGCGCAGAGTGCTGGGGGAGCCCGGAGGCCTCCACGCTCACTGCAGACTCCAGCGAGCATCTTTACTCGGCCTCATCTCCCTCGGCTGCGGCGTTGTCCCTTGACAGGCGCTGATAGAGATATCTGCCCGCGTGAGGCCACCAGCCACCTGGGGTGATGGTGATCCATTACCGCGCGGTTTCTTCAGCCAACGTACAAGTTTTTATTCATTCGTTTGTTTTTACAACAGCAGCCAAGGGAGGCGCTTTGTCACCGCCTGTGACCAAACAGCACAAAGGGGAGCAGCTGAAGGGTTTGAGCTATGATAAAATGCTCGCCGTATCGATCTTGGCTCGGGATTTGTTTCCTGTCTTGCATTAACTCCCCATCGATTGCCGTGATGACCTTAGAGCGTACGGTTTTGTTGGCCTTCTCCCTCCGCCGGCAGCACCCCCGTGCCCACACCGCGCTCCCCGCCCAGCCTTGCTGAAGTGCCGTGTGTTAGTCGCTGTAGTTAATTAGCATAGAGGTTAGTGCTCTATGGCACTAATTAATTATTCCTTCAGGGTCAGGTCATTATTTTAGCGCATTATCCCAATGAACTGGATCCAAGGATGAGGATTCCTGGCAGGAGTCAAAGAAGGGCTTGGGTTTGCCCTGGACGTGTTTCCCCATGTTGGGGACCCCCACAAGGCCGTGTCGTTGCTGCATCAAAGCAGCCTGGTGTACAGGAGAGACGCGGGCCAGATCCTGCTTGTCGGAGTGGCTGGTTGGGGTGATGGTGCTCGTGGAAAAGCGCCATCCCTCTGCCAGGCTCGGCTCTCCAGTGCTGCCGCAGACCTCCTGAGATGACACCGAGTGAAGCTCTTCCCATCTTTGCAAGGGACAATGTGAGACTGGCAGCTGCCGCTCCGGGCGCGCAACGTGAAACTCAGCTTCTCTCTTGCTCCCTGGTAAACTCCAGCTCTCACTACAAAATTGCTTAATGGCATTTTTGGGAAAAAGTACCTTCCTCGGGGTTGCGGCAGGCGCTTCGGCTCCCTCCCCCTCTGAACCTGCGGCCAAAGCCCTCGGAGCCAGGGAGCAGCACCGGTGTGAGCGTGGGTCCAGCGACAGCGCTGACTGCGGTGTCCCCAGCGTGAGGTGCCGTTGTGTCCGGACACTGATGCTCTACTGGGCTCCTTGGCTTTAGTTGGTTTTGCAAGTTTGTTGTACTTTCTATTTGTTTAATTATTTGTGAGTTTGGATGCTCTAAATGGGAAGAGGAATGGCGACTCCCCAGGTGTCGGCCTTTCCCCTGTACTGTCGGATGCTTTCAGTGCTTCTGATTCGCATTTTAGTCCACCCAGAAACAATTTTCTGTAAAACATTGACATCTAGTGGCTTTTCTGCTGAAGGAAATGATAGGGAACAAAAGATTGGCTGCGGGGTGGCCAGTCATGATGCCACTCCGGAAGGCAGATGAATGTCCCTTCCCCTCCTCAGGCAGAACGGAGGACATGGCGATCACGCCCCGAGGGCCCAGGGCTCCAAGGCACATGCTCCTTGATGTCCTCATCCCGAAGGAGTGGCCTTCCCTGGCAGGACGATTTGCGTATTGGGCTACTTTAATTCCATTTACTTAAGTAGATCACTGGTGTCCTGGCAGCGTACCTCCAAGCATCATTGCTGAGGTCGTGGTCATATTGATGCATGGTCATGACTGACGCATGGTCATCGGCAAAGGCAGCCGATGGTGGAAAACATAGTGTTTGATGGTGGATATTAATGTGTGACCCAGAGTAATCTCTTAATGGTATACATAAGGTTGAGCTTGCAGCTTTTCCAGCTGGCTGCCTGATGGGGTTCCCTGCGGCAGCATGTCCCCCACGTGTGCCACCCTCCTGTTGCTCCAAACCAAAGCCAGCACCTCCCTTGGCAATGTTTTCTCTTAGAAAATGCTGTCATGCATCCTTTAATTTCCTGTTACTCACCTCTCCTCTCTTATCGTTGCAGTCCTGTATCAGGTGAAGGCAGGAGGATAAAATGGGATTTGCATGGGCTTTTCCCAGATGCTCATTTCAGTGCAAGTGGGTTGGGGCTTCTGGGCACACCCCATTTGTCTGGGCTGTGAAAGGAAATGTCTTGTAGGACATATCTTGTAGGAAATGTCCTCCTTACCAGCGTAACGCTGCTCTGGGGCTCGTGCAGCTCGGACCCACAGCTGCTCACCAGGAAAGCGGCATCAGCAGATTTTTGCAGGCTACGTAAACTTGTTGGTCCAGCTCTGTTGTATAAGGAAAATAAAAAAAGCCAGAGCTACCCATGCCGTCCTTGAGTTGAGGCTTCTGTCGTGGGAGATATTTTGATTATTCTCCCAAGGTCTGGGGAGAGCATCCGTTGGGGCAGCCGGCGGGAGCACATAGCCAGCTGGGCGACTGCACAGAGGGAAATGTGGGGTTCCCTTCCACCTCTGTAGAGGCAAAACTCATTAAGCACAGCCAGACGTGCGCAGGTCGATCTAACCCTTCCAGCTCCCTGCGGGCAGTCGCTGAGCCGTCCTTCACCCCAGAGGGGCGAGCACGCAGAGGAGCACTCTGCAGCAGGGCTCCTGAAAGCCTCTTAAGTGCATCTCCAAGTTTCTATTGATTTGGAACATTAATGCGCTGTGTGCTGGAGACACACGGGACTAAACGCTCTGCCTTCCTCTCCCCTTGGCAGGAATTTCTACTATATCACCATCCTGCGTGACCCCGTCTCCCGATACCTGAGCGAATGGCGCCACGTCCAGCGAGGAGCGACGTGGAAGGCGTCCCTGCATGTCTGCGACGGCCGGTCCCCGACCACCGAAGAGCTGCCCAGCTGCTACACGGGGGACGACTGGTCGGGCTGTTCCCTGCAGGAGTTCATGGACTGCCCCTACAACCTCGCCAACAACCGCCAGGTCCGCATGCTGTCCGACCTCAGCCTGGTGGGGTGCTACAACCTGTCGGTCATGCCCGAGGAGCAGAGAAACAAGGTTCTGCTAGACAGTGCCAAGGAGAACCTGAAGCGAATGGCCTTCTTCGGCCTAACTGAATTCCAGCGGAAGACTCAGTATCTCTTTGAGAAGACTTTCAACATGAACTTCATCTCGCCGTTCACGCAGTACAATAGCACAAGGGCCTCCAGCGTGGAGATAGACGAGCAGACTCAGCAGCGCATCGAGGCCCTCAATTTTTTAGACATGGAATTGTACGATTATGCAAAAGACCTGTTTTTGCAGCGGTACCAGTACATGCGGCAGAAGGAGCACCAGGAAGCGCGGCGGAAACGCCAGGAGCAGCGCAAGATCCTGAGGGCGAAGCAAGCGCACCTGAGGGAGCGGGGGGACAACAGCTCCAGCACTGACTACACAGGGAACGTGGAGCGGTGGCGGCGGTAGTGGGGGGGGGCACTCGCCAGGCACCGAAAAGCGAAGCGGAACCCAACCCAACCCGCAAATCAGAGACGACGGAGGGGTCCAGACAACTTACACTTCTCAAGGGTTTGAAGCAAAAAGAGGTTAAAATGTTGCCTTTGCAGTTGCCTTCGCAGTAAATGTTGTACTGTACGTGGAACACTTAATCTTAGCGTGTAATTAAATTGTCCTTTTTAGGTTGGTTGGATTATTTATGAAATACAGGAGCCAAGTAGGCTCGTCGGAAATGGTTGCTTGGACGTTTATTTAAAAGAAAAGGGGGGAAAAAAAAAAAAATCCTTAAATTAGTTATAAGTACAAAATGAGATGCCGGAAGATGTTTATGATGCTCGACTGAAATCTATCTGAGAAGCAAACTCATTTCCTAATAATGAGCATTTAGCATACTCTCACAATACAGTATATGAGCAAAACCTTTTCCCTTTGATTTCATCTTAATTTTATTTTAATGATGTGTTTTCAAGGGCACCGACTGCTTATGATATTTACCAAGTTAATGAATGGACGATGAAGGGAACAATAAAGGTCTAGATAAAATACTGACTAGTTTTATGTATTATATTGGCTTTTAAAAGGAATAGAAGTAATTTCTCTAGTTATATAAATATTTAATATTTTAAACTTTTTCTACCTACTGCTGTTTAGAGTTTTAAGCTTGGTCTATCTCATGTCAAAAAAAAAAAAAAAAAAACAAAAGACACACATACTTTTCTGAACTCAATGCCAATGTTAAAGACACTGTTTCCAGAATTTTTCAGGGCAGTACGACTTTAACCATTCTGGAAATCTTACAGCACATCTTCATGTTTCATAAAGCCTTTTCCAAATTACGATCTCGTGACAATGTCTAATTTTAAGTCTTTCCTTACCCATTAGAATACATAATGCTGAATTTATCATTCCTTAATAATTGGTGGTATAAACTAGATGAAATTATGTTGCGGATATTTGTGTAGTGTCTTTAAAAAGTCGTAAAACTCTCTAATCCCAGCAATATTATGAAGAGAATTGCTCCATGGAAGAAGTAGATTTACACTTGAATTAGGATTTACTTCCAGTAAATCTTTGCTACACCAGATGAGAACAGGGCTTCTTTT
>VYZM01010498.1:178972-197817 GCA_013398915.1 Dromas ardeola | reverse complement strand
GGCTCAACATGAGCCGTCAGTGTGCACCTGCAGCCCAGAAAGCCAATCGTATCCTGGGCCACATCAAGAGAAGCGTGGCCAGCAGGGCGAGGGAGGGGATTCTCCCCCTCTGCTCTGCTCTCGTGAGACCCCACCTGGAGCACTGCGTCCAGCTCTGGAGCCCCTACTACAGGAAAGATATGGACGTGCTGGAACGTGTCCAGAGGAGGGCCATGAGGATGATCAGAGGGCTGGAGCACCTCTCCTGTGAAGACAGACTGAGAGAGTTGGGGTTGTTCAGTCTGGAGAAGAGAAGGCTCCGAGGAGACCTCATTGTGGCCTACCAGTATCTTAAGGGGGCCTACAAGAGAGCTGGGGAGGGACTTTTTAGGATGTCGGGTAACGGTAGGACTAGGGGGAATGGATTAAAACTAGAGATGGGTCGATTCAGAATGGACGTTAGGAAGAAGTTCTTCACCATGAGGGTGGTGAGACACTGGAACAGGTCGCCCAGAGAGGTGGTGGGAGCCCCATCCCTGGAAGTTTTGAAGGCCAGGCTGGATGGGGCTCGGAGCAACCTGATCTAGTGGGAGGTGTCCCTGCCCAGGGCAGGGAGTTGGAACTAGATGATCTTTAAGGTCCCTTCCAACCCTGACAATTCTATGATCCTGTGTCGTGCGGGACAGTGTCAAAAGAAGCTGACCCTTTGGTCCCTCAGCTTTCATACCGCGCATGGCAGAAGGGGAGAGAACACCCCATTGGTCAGTGTGGGTCACCCGTCCTGTCCCCTCCTTCCCCATAGGTGCGACGCCTCCCCGGGGCAAACAGCCGGGCCAGCTGCCCCTGGCTGCCATGGCCACGCGTGTGCGCCCGGGCCTCTCGCAGAGCCCAGGGCCGGCCCTGCTCCCCCCCAAACCAGGACAAGGAGCTTCCTGGGAGTAATGAATTGTGAACACAAAGCAGTGATACGCTGAATTTTTAAAATACAGGAAAAAGTATTCTTACAGTACAAATGTATGAGAATAATAGGGAGGGAACTGCAGAGCTGTTTCCCTCAGGTCCTGTGCTCCAGAGTCGGAATTTCCGTGTGGAAGACTCACACCAGTCCAGGTGGCCCAGGTACCATCAGGCATCCCCACAGCCGGTGCGTTGCCCGCTCTGTCCTTGGCAGGGGTCTAAGCTGAGGGGCGACACGTGGGTGGTTATTGCCGAGAGGAACAGTGGAGAGCCCTCGCCGAGGAGCCCAGGATGTGATTGTCACTTTGGAAGACACCACAGGTTGGTGAGCCATGAGTGTGCTAGTCTCCTCCTCCTCGGGGACACATGGGAGCAGGGACTTCCACCTGCTGGTGCAGAATGGTGGCACTGGGACCACTCGGGGCGGGCGAGAAGTGGGCACAGAGAAGGACGGTGTCTGTGGCGGGTCTTTGTCCCAGCCCCATGCCCCTGTGCCCTGCCATGCTTTGGGCAGCACCGCTGCGTTTCAGCTGCCTCCGTGCTGGGATCATAGAATCATGGAATCACTCAGGTTGGAAAAGACCCTTGGGATCACCAAGTCCAACCCTCAACCCCACTCTGCAAAGTTCTCCCCTACACCATATCCCCCAACCCCACATCTAAACGACTATTAAACACATCCAGGGATGGTGACTCCACCACCTCCCTGGGCAGCCTGTTCCAGTGTCTGACCACTCGTCCTGGGAAGAATTTTTTCCTAACGTCCAGTCTAACCCTACCCTGTTGCAGCTTCAAGCCATTCCCTCTTGTTCTATCGCTGATTACCTGTGAGAAGAGACCAGCACCGACCTCTCTACAATGTCCTTTCAAGTAGTTGTAGAGAGTGGAGGTCTCCCCTCAGCCTCCTCTTCCTCAAACTAAACACCCCCAGCTCCCTCAATCGCTCTTCATAAGATTTATTCTCCAGGCCCTTCACCAGCTCCATTGCCCTCTTCTGCACTGGCTCCAGCACCTCAATATCTCTCTAGTATTGGGGCGCCCAAAACTGGACACAACACTCCAGGTGTGGCCCCACCAGTGCTGAGCACAGGGGGACAATCACCTCCCTGCTTCTGCTGGGCACACTATTTCTGATACAAGCCAGGATGCCAGGGATCTCTCATGGGGTCCCTCCACGGTTCAGCCCAGCGTCGTGCCAGATCCCGCCCGGGGAGGCCAGAGGCACCAGGCTCTGCCAAAATAATGCTGGGTGCTGGGGCCGATGCAGCACGCCGGGGAGGCAGTGCCATGGCCAGGGGAGGCAGAGGGGCAAGGTTTGCAACAACAGCTTTTGCGAGCAGTCGCAGATTTCATGGCAGCAAGAACGGGGCTGCTCCCTTTCACCGTGTCCTCAAGCTCCATCGTGGAGGGAACGTGAATTAAAATTAATGACGGCCTGCTTTCCTCCGGTGCCCTTCCCAGCACGGAACGCACTGCAGCTGCCCGTGCTGCTGACTCACCCGCACGCTTCCCTGGGTCACGCTATTGCAACGCAAATTTTCTTTCTTTTTTTTTTTCTTTTTTTTCTTTTTTCACCCCACCCCCCCACCTTCCTTTTCATGGCCTTGCTGAGAAAATGCTGCATCGGCATCAGGGCATGCAAAGTGCTGCCTGCAGAATTTTAACTCCCTCCCAGGGCCTTTTGGGACGTCGCCGCCCGTCTGGAGGGAGTCACGCTGGCTCTTTGTCAAACATCATATTGATTTTGAAATTACTTTGATGGCTCTTTAAGGCAGTGCCCTTCTTGTGGCCCTCTGCATTTGTCAACGCTGATCTCTCTCTTTGGGACGCGGCAGGGGCGGCATTCTCTGGTTTGGCCGCATCCATTTTCTGTGGGCGGCGGGTCAGGTTTTGCATGGGGAGAGGGAGATCAGAACTGAAGCACCTGACTCCGGGTTTTCCCCCAGCGGTGCTCAGCTTTTGAGCGGGACGGGGCTCGCTGAACACGCTCTGCCAGCGGAGTTTTTCCTCCCAGGCCACCTGGGCAGTGAACAAGGTATCGCTGCCTGGGCTAGAGATTTATAAGGCACGGACCATGAGCTGTGATAAAGGGGGATCAGGGCACGATCCTGCCTTTGGGTTCTTCACCAACTCTGCCGGCCCCTGCCCTAAATGCTAACCCCGCAAGCCCATTTGACCTGGCTGCTTTTCTGTCACTGCTGTGCAAAAATGAAATGCGAACCAAAGACTGCAGAGGCAACACCACAAATTAAGATCTAAAGGTGACTCATTCTGCCACCTTCTGCAGGCTGCAGAACAGCCTTTCCTTGACGATAAATACGATCTCTGTATCTGTACACTCAGCTGTTAATACTGTAAACAAAGTACAATGTTTTTCAGATTATTGACTCATTACTGTCAGTAGAACAAGCAGCTCAAGCAGGCTGCCAAGGCAGAAGATGAAAGAAATCCTTAATTTTACGTTACTGGTTCACGCACAGATTTCTGAGCGGGGGTGATTAACTGCTGGAACATGCCACCGAGGGCAGCGGGGGATTCTCCAGTTCCTACTGCCTCCAGATGAAGGCTGGCTGCCGTTCTTCAAGGGATGCTTTTGCCAGACAAAGTTGTTGGATTCAGTGCAAGTGCCACCAGCTGAACTGTGGCGGGAGCCCACCATGTGCAGGGGGCCAGTGGGGATGATCTAATCATCTCAGCCACCCTTAGCACCTGCGGCATGCTTTTAAAAAAGATCTTGCTGTTCATGCAGGTTCTGAATATTCATGGGTCAGTTCTTTAAGGAAATATCTCTCGGCTGGCACCAGTCACTGGGCTAGCGATGCTGTCCCGGGTGCCTCCCGGGATGCTGCAGCGTGCCGCCTGCCTCCGTCCCCTGCAGTGCTCAGTGGGATGCTGTTCAGTGCACACCGTACAGCCTCCTCTGGCAGGGAAACGCAGGCAGGGAGAGCTGTAGCATCTTGCTTTGGGGGTCGGAAAGGCCCCGAGGGGGGAGAGGGGCTGCTCTGAGGGTGACGGCGTGGCAAAACTGCCTTTCTTCAGGGTCAGCTGCAAAAATGAGCGCCCTCACACTGCAACCAGTCATTCATTTTGTATATTGTTTGTGTGCAGCAGGTCACAATAGAGGACATTGTTCCTGATTGCCCTTCATCCCCATCGCTGACCCTGCCAGCGCTTGTCTTCCTCGCAGAGCTTGTACAGGGGCTTGGATGCACCCCTGGCACTTGCAGGTGCCTCTGTAGCTCCGATCCCGGGAAATGGCTCTGATTAGTTCTCAGGGCTGCTAATTAAGCAGGAGTCACCTTGGAGTTGCTTGACCAGAGGATTGGGGTATGACTCGTTTGTTTTGCTTTTACTCATGTTTAACCTGGCTCCCCAAGAGAGGGCTCAGCCCGTGGAGGAGATATGGAGATGCAGCCGGGAAGAGAAGGGACACGTCTAGCAGGTCTCATGGGTGACTCGCTTGGTGAAACCTTGGAGACGAGCCCATTTCTCGGGCCCCCCAAAGCCGAGGATGCCCCCTACCATAGGCTGTTGTGTGAGGAAGAGTTTGCTCCTAATCATGGGGCTAATATTCCATGTTCCCTTCACCTGCCAGGCAGCAGAGATGCATGGACTTCTCACGACATCCCAGCCCACTCTCAGCTGCTGCTGGGACCTCTGCCCTCAAGGGTAAGGTCTTCCCCTCCCCTGCCCCACTCTGAGCTCCGGGGTGAAGGTCTGATCTCGGAGGTGCTGAGCATAGGATGTGAAGTCCTTCAGCTGCTCATGGCTGGCTGGCAGTGGAGAGGGTGAGCTGTCACTGGCACATTATTTACTTGAAGCCAGAATCACAGAATGGTTCGGGTTGGAAGGGACCTTAAAGATCATCTCTTTCCACCCCCCTGCCCTGGGCAGGGACACCTCCCACCAGCCCAGGTTGCTCCAAGCCCCGTCCAGCCTGGCCTTGAACCCCTCCAGGGATGGGGCAGCCACAGCTTCTCTGGGCAACCGGGGCCAGGGGCTCACCCCCCTCACAGCCAAGAATTTCTTCCTGATACCCAATCTAAATCTACCCTCCTTCAGTTTGAAACCATTACCCCGTGTCCTATCACCCCACTCCCTGATCCAGAGTCCCTCCCCAGCTTTCCTGGAGCCCTTTCAGGGACTGGAAGGGGCTGGAAGGTCTCCCCAGAGCCTTCTCTTCTCCAGGCTGAACCCCCCCAGCTCTCTCAGCCTGTCCTCACAGCAGAGGGGCTCCAGCCCTCGGAGCATCTTCATGGCCCCAATGGACCCGCTCCTTCGAGCAGAGCCATGCTTTTGGCCTTAGAATAAATGTAAAGATCAGAAAAGAAAAAGAAAAATTACAGGGGGAAAAAAATCATTTGTTGAAAGGATTTATATGTGCTGGCCAAGTCCTGCTTGGTATTCAGAACTGGAACAAGGTAGGAACCTTAATGTTTACAACCGTACCAATTTAGGCTTTAATTGCAATCCATCTTTCTCTGGATTTTAATATCTTTTCTATTGTTTTGCTCCACAGATACTTAGAAATGTGAGCTCCTTTACTGCGTGACTGCTTAGGCCAATAAAAGAACTATTTACTTAGCACGTTGGTTTGTGGGCAGGCTTCTGTGAGTCTGCGTGTGGATGCTGCCTGCCGACCACGGCTGTGGGTATGAATATGCATAATTAATAAATGTTATTTTGCTGGACATGTATTCCTGAGTGTCTCGGCTCTCCTTGACCGAGAAATTCTATCTCTCAGATCTAATGAAAGGTTTAGACTTTTTAATTTATTTTCTTAGATTAGACTCGGAAAATAACCTTATTATTCTAATAGATAGATTAGTCCCTGAGGAAGACATGAATAAGTGAAAAAGCGATAGGTGAAAAATAGGCCAGAGCTGCTATTACAGGAGAGTCTTTCTGACCTTTTAATTTTTGGTTCAAAACCACGGGAAATCAGACTCTGTGAGAATGCAAAGCGCAGCCAGCCGATTGTGCCGCCTCAGTAGCTGTTTTCCTGTGCAAAGTGATAGAATTTCTACTAGAGCAAACATTTTCTCTGGAAATACATTTTAAGTGCCTGTTATATTAAATCTCTTTGAGATTGTGTCGAGTCCATCAAATTCAATGTGTTGAATCACATTTTGGACTGTACACACTAGAGGGAGCCACGGAAAAACCAATCCCCAGGCTGCTGCCAGGCTCCTGCCCTTCTCCCCAAAGCCGTGGCCCCTGCGCGCTCCTCTCCTCTCCCCTGGGAAAAGGGGTGTCTTTTAGGAGCAAAGCCTGAAAACAGCTCTCTGGGGATGTTGGAGGGGCAGTTTCCTTGAAAGTAAAGTGTATTACTTAAATACGCTGATGTTTGTCAAAGTTTTAGATGGGAAAAAAAAGGCTTTTATTGCCATCACATCAAAATGTTGCATTTTGAGAATGTTCCTGGTTAGGTCATGTTGGTCCTTTGGGATGTTTCCCCTGTATTCCTGCTCCATGCCGAAACATTGTGTATCCAGTCGTAGACATGTGTACATATATACATGCTTTTACACAGTATACTGCTCTCAGAAGGACGAATTGCCACTGTTGAAGGTATCGGGAACCCAATTAAAATGTTTCAGGGGCTTGGAAACTATTTTTGCAGCCTTGTTTCACCCCACCAGCCATTCTGAAATTCCAGCTGTTTCTCCTGCTGCCAGCATCTTTGCTTTCCAGCACAGGAGCAGGAGTGGAACGCCGCGGTCCCGGCATGTCCATCACCCACCAATTTGCCTAATCTCTTCTTAAAATCCCCTGCACTCCCAATACTTGCAGCTTCCCCAGGGAGGGGAGTCCTTGGGGCTGGGTGAGAGGGAGCTCTTGCTTTTCCTCTGCCTGCTCCCTCTCTGTCTTGGGAAACAGGGAATGGGAGTTCCCAGCTCACCGGCAAAGTCCCAGCTTTCAACTGCCTCCCGGGGGGCCCCCGTTTTCCTCAGCTGAAGGATTCTTGTTTTTAACGGCCCACTTATGATGACAGAAATGCACATAATCTTTTTTTCCCTCCTTTGGGAGCTAGTATTAGGAATGAGTGATATAATCCCTGTGCATCGATGGAGCCTTGAGGAGGTTAATGCGCTGCGGAGGCCAGGACGTGCCGTACAGCTGCTCCCAGGGCTGTATTTTCACAACGACTACTTGCACCAACAGCTTTATGGAGAAAAGTGGGGCTGACACTGGGACAAGGCTGAAATCAGTGCAGAGGTATGAGAATTTAGCCCATGCTGCTATTAATGGCCGTTACGGTGCTGCATATGTGAGGCCTGAATGATAACGGGCGCAGGCTGTTTGCTTTGCTGTGTCACAATACAACAGCATCTTTGTTGCTGCTTTGATGAGCTGTCTGTGCTGCAGCTCGGGTAAGGGCTGCTTTTCTGTCTGTAAGGAAACATCATCTCTGTTAAGGCAGAATTATTTCCCTCTGAACGACAAGAAAAGAAAAGCCGAGCAGCGGTCTTGTCAAGTGCTGTTCCGTTGATAAAACAGGAAATAGGACAAAAGTTTTCTCCCATCAAACAGGGTTATTCTCAGCAAAGAGCAGACATCTCCTGTTTATTTATTTCCTCTTGCTCCTGTGCTTTTTTTGTGCCCCCAGCTGTGTAAATTTTCACAGGGGTTCTGGGTCTGACACTGCAATTCCCCAAAAGACCTGTCACTGGGGATAAAGAAATCCAGCAACAGGCTGGGAGAGACAAGCAGACGCAAGCTAACTAGTCGGGAAAGCTTTCGAGGATTTCAGCTGAGCCATGGCGCAGCGGTGGACGCACGGCTCAGTGGGTGGAATACGCACATGGAAGCATCTTGAGGACCACGCGTTTGAGCCGCGGTGGTGCAAGGAGTGGCAATCCTTCCCGGCCTCTCCTGCTCTCCCGCAGTCATTAGTGCACCTTTTGTAAATCACAGGGAAAAAAACAAACTAGCTGAGTAATGCTTAAACAGCGCATCTGGGTGTTTCAGTACGGTAGGGAGTATGCTGCCCAGCCCGGCCCAAGCTCAAGTTTAGAGCAGCCTTTAGCTTCTGATGAAGGCTGGCATGAGTTTCTGCTTGGAGTGGTGACTCTGGAGGAAGAAATGGAGACCCATCTGGGAAAGAGAGCTACGCCCTTCGCATCAGCCACATCCTGAGGCCACCGCTGAGCCGGTGAGGTTTATTTAAATCGGAGATGGAGACATTAAATCAGAGATGGAGACTGTGTCCCCCAGGGGTCAATGCTTGGACCAGTCTTGTTTAACATATTCATCAGTGACCTGGACGAGGGGACAGAGTGCATCCTCAGCAAGTTCGCTGATGATACCAAACTGAGTGGGGTGGCTGACACCCCCGAGGGCCGTGCTGCCATCCAGCGTGACCTCGACAGGCTGGAGAGCTGGGCAGAGAAGAGCCTAATGAGGTTCAACAAGGACAAGTGTAGGGTCCTGCACCTGGGGAGGAAGAATGTCAGGCACCAATCTAGGTTAGGGGTGGACCTGCTGGAAAGCAGTTCTGAAGAAAAGGACCTGGGGGTCTTTGTAGACAGTAAATTATCCATGAGCAAGCAATGTGCCCTTGTCGCCAAGAAGGCCAATGGAATCCTGGGCTGCACAGGGAAGAGTGTGGCCAGCAGGTCAAGGGAGGTCATTCTCCCCCTCTACTCGGCACTGGTGAGGCCACAACTGGAATACTGGGTCCAGTTCTGGGCTCCCCGGTTCAAGAGGGACAAGGAACTGCTGGAGAGAGTCCAGCGCAGGGCAACAAAGATGACTGAGGAACTCGAGCATCTCCCTTAGGAGGAAAGGCTGAGAGAGCTGGGACTCTTCAGCCTGGAGAAGAGAAGGCTGAGGGGAGACCTTATGAATGGTTACAAGTATCTCAAGGGTGGGTTTAAGGAGGATGGAGCCAGGCTCTTCTCAGTGGTTCCCAGTAACAGGATGAGGGGTAACGGGCACAAGCTGGAACATAGGAAGTTCCGATCGAATCTGAGGAAAAACTTCTTTACGGTGAGGGTGAGAGAGCGCTGGGACAGGCTGCCCAGGGAGGGTGTGGAGTCCCCTTCTCTGGAGACTTTCAAGCCCCGTCTGGATGCAGTCCTGAGGGATGTGCTCTGGGCAATCCCGCTTTAGCGGGGGAGTTGGGCTAGATGATCTCTAGAGGTCCCTTCCAGCTCTGAAATTCCATGATTATTCCAATGTGATCTGAAACGTGCACCAGACACGGTGACTGCCGGTCCTCTAATCCACAGGGAGAGGTCTCCAGGGGAATGGAGCCAGCTGTGTTCAGCCGCGATGCTGTGATTCGGAGGGATGCACCAGGGATGGTATACGTTAGGGTTCCCCTCTGTGCGGGGCACTGTTGGGAAACAGTTTTTCTCTTCATCTCAGGCTCTCCAAAGGCAGAGCTGAGCACCGAGGGCCGGAGTTGTGTCCTGTGTGTTGTTCCCCACCACTGTACCTAGTTCGGTCAGAAAAAAGGCAGCAGGGCTGGCAGAAGCCGCTCTTTGCAATAAGGTGCAGCAACTGAAAGTAGAAACTCTGCTTTTTATGGCTCTCGTAGCAAGGCTTCCCATTTAGCCCAGGAGTAGCAGCTGTTCTTCCAGTTTACAACACACAAACAGACCGCATTGTTTTCTGATTTGCCTTTTTTATTGCAGCAGATATTGGATGGGTAACTAGTGGGGGGAAAAAAAAAAGCAGGGAAAGACCAGCCCAGCTTGTTTGCTTTCCAATATTGCGGAACTGTAGGAGCTCAGCACGCACTCTTCCAGGCAAACACCACCCAGGTGCCCCAATGGATGATGCTGCTACCTCTGGGTGCGTGGGAAGGAGGGGGCTTGTTTGGGGCAGAGGATGCAGGCAGGCGGGTTGGCGAGCTGGCAGTCCTGGGGGAGCCTTGCGTCCGCAGGACATGTGCCAGCACTGGGAGATGCCCCACGCGTGGGGCAAGAACCGGCTGGCCCTGCAGGGCTGGCGGGAGCCCTGCAATCAAAAGGGACTTTTTTTTCACTCACGACGTCAAACACGACCGCATTAACGCGAGGGAGCAGACAGCTGAGTAGGCAGGGGCCATTTTAACAACATGGTAATGCCTTTTTTTTTTTTTTTTTTTAAACCAAGATCACACCTGCAAATGGCTGAGCTGATTTCTGTAACACCAATTTCTGCAACTCGGGCTCTGTGTCAGGTGCTCAGCGGGCGATCGCTTCCTCAAGCTGAGCCTTCCACAATAAGCCTGGATTTTTTTTTCAGAGCTTCCTCAAGCTCCTCTACCCTCCCGGCTGCTCTCATGGTGTAGCAAAGGAAAGGGGCTTCTGCCAGGGCTTGCCAGGCAGGCCGCTCAGCAGGCTCTCCTCTGCCTTCGGGTGACTGGAGTGCGTGTGAACTGGAGGCAGGTTATCAGCCCTTGCTGGAAGCAGGTTATCATCAGCCCTTGCTGGAGGCAGAGGCTGGGCCAACATGCTGATTCCTTCAGAGCATCGCTCCGGTGATTACAGCTCCACTCAGCCTCGCAGCGCTGCCGCTCTTCCTGTCCAAACCTCTCCTGGGAGCGGGAGGTTTCGGCAGGCACCTCTCGGGTGTGATGTAGCGTCACTGGGGACTGGCGTTCATTCACCACCACCGCCTCGCGTGTGCCCAAATTGGGTGCAGGCTCCGGCCGTGGAGGGAGAGGAGCGGGTGCCAGCCATCCGTGAGTCATTGCGCTCCCTCGGTATTTGCTAGGCTTGGGTGGGGTTCCTCAGAAATGCCAATTCACTTCCAGAGAAACATAAATCACAAGGTTTATACAAGCTTCAGTTCTGCAGATCCCTGTTTAACATCAAGGATGGGGTTTACAGTTAATTTTAAAAAAATAAATTAAAAAAAAAGAAGAGGGCATGTGAAAGCAAATGTCTTTAATAATTATCCCCAGAGCAAAAACTTTCACTCTTCCTTCAGATGATGAAAAACACTTGGGGAGCGGCCGCCCCCGGAAAGTCAGGCCCCTCCTGCCTCCCCTCCCTTTGAAGCTGGGTTTCCTTCCTCTCGGCGGTGTGGCGACACGACTGGGGACAGCGTGTCTGTCACACGCTGGCACTCAGGCTCTCTGCAGGTCTGTGCTCGACTGCTTCCACGGCCGCCCGCGTACTCCCTGCAGAGCGGCTCCTCCATGGCTGCTTAGGAGAGGCCGCGGAGGTGGCTATGGCTGGTTACGGGAGGGAGCGAGCCCTCCTTCCCAGTCTTGCCTGGCGCTGCACATCTCTGCATGGGTGACCTGTGCGGTGCGGGGGGGACAGGAGCACTCTTTCGCCAGGGGAAGGGACTACGTGTTGTCCCGTGGGTATCCCACTGCGTCAGTCAGCAAACTCCCAAACCCTTTTCTTCAAAATACCTGGGCTTCCCTTATCTGTTCCCATAAATTAACTGAGAGCATCTTTGCCCGCCCTCTTTGCTGGTCCAAGTCGGCTCATTTAAAAGCCTGAATGTTTGGGATCGTCTTTGGTGCATGTGCCTGATGCCCACAACCATCCGCGGCCCATTGCCTCCCATGTGAGTCCTCGTTCCCCTCCAGAGTTTCTACCTTCCACATTACGTTCCTTCTCTTGCAAGTCCAGAGAACAAAGCTGTCCTCCCCACGCACTCGGGCGCTCCTTCTTTTCTTAATTGAGCTCTGCAGAGCGCAGTTATTAATAAAAAATCGTAACGTCATGTACAGCCCGCACCATCGTGTCTGTCAATGTCACCACCATGCGAGAGCCTGTGTTTTTTCCACCTTTTAGTGTCTCTTTGCTGCAGCAGTTGTTTAAAAAGAGGAGGAAAGCTGAGAAATCCCTCCCCACCTGCCAGAATTGAGCGGTGATTTCAGTTTGGGGTGTGGCAGTTTGATATCGTCATTCATGGTTATTAAAAACTGTTATTTGCGAACATTCAGCTGCCAAAAATAAAAGACTTCTAATACCCTGTGAGGATTTGTCGTACTGAAGGTGTCAAACTGATCCTGGCTTGTCAGCCTTTTATGTAATATGTTGTTTTCTAAGCGGTGCTCGTGGCCTGTGTCTCTGCTTACCTCTTGGTAACATGTGTAAAGGTAATATTCAGCCGTGGCAATTAAAAGCAGCTGCTTCTTGAGTGGGGTTAGATTTTGAAGACTTATTTTCAGCATTTCCCATACTTGGTACAGTCCGTGGAGAAGTGCAGGACCCTTTCACGGCAAACGCTGGGTTTGGCTGCCACGAGGGTGAGCGACGTGCAGAGCAACAGCGGACCTGGAGACCCTTTGCCCCGGCACGTTGAGGAATTCAGGACAAAACCTTCTGAAGAAAACTTTGCAGCAAGAAAATGCCCCACAACAGCAGGTTAGAGACTGAGGTGGGACTTTATGGTGGGGATGAGGGTGGATCTTCTTCTCCCCCGTTTCCCTGGGGCTTGTTGCAGCAGGGATGGGAGCTCTAATGAGTTATCTCCCTGGTGCTCCCCATAGCAGCGTCCAGCTTGCTCTGTTGATCATCTTGCAGCCGTTCACAGCAAGAAAAGGAATTAGCTTGTAGCTCTCTTAGTACCTCAGAGGATTCACGTTACCGAAAAGAACGTGGGACAGGGGAGGTGCATCACCCTGAAAGCCCCAGGTCCCTTCTGCATGGGATGCAGAGGAGCGCCAGGTCTCACGGCCCCACAAGGTGATTTGCAAACGGTTGTGAAGGTGATCCTGGCCCAGAGAATGACTGCAGCCTTCATTATCCCTCTTGGCCCAAACGCTTCTGAAATAGTTTCTTTCTATATGTACATACATTGCCACCTGGGCGCAGATCTGCAGCCTTTTTTCTGCGTCGCAGGTGGATTTGTTCACGTTTTGCACCCGCAGGCAGCCCACGTGCACGTTAACAGGGCTTCGCAGATGGCAAGCAGGGCCGTTGCCATGGCTGGCCCTGGAGGAGGAGGTGGCGGGGACAGGTAGGATCCCGGCTGCTGGGGCAGGCGACGCAGCGAATGCCCTTCTGTACTGCAGCCACTGCTCATGAAAATGGGACCCAAATGGGTTTGTTGAGAGGAAACCAAAGCTGGAATTAGAGCACGACTGATGTATCCGTGGGAAGGGTAACGGCAGCCCCAGACCAGCTCACTGTGCTGGCAAACAGCTGCCAGGGAAGCTGAGGAGCCAGGGGGACAGGGTGATGGAGAGAGAGTTGCAATGACTCCGTCCAGTCCTCCTTGTTCACTGGTATGTAAGACAACCGGGGACTCTCATCCCTCAAAGGTGTTTAATATCTGGTGGACCTTGCGGGAGAGGGGGGAAACTGGTCTAGGCAGGAGGCAGGAGATCTCTTCTGACTGTAAAAGTCTCTGGCTTCCTCGTGCTGGCTTCTGAGTGGTCATTTGAGTCCCAGCTGGAGAGCTGCGCGGCGAGAGCAGTGGAATGAAATCCACTCGGGATTTCCACCAATGGATGGATGGATTTCCAATGGAAATCCACCACTGGAATTGCTCTGGGTCGCGGTGTTTGCAGATGCTAATTTTTCCGGTGCCCAGGCGGCCATGCCCACCCAGTGTCACCAGTCCTGCCCTCCCACACACATGTGCTTGGCAGCCCTGTGCAGTGTGGAGTATCAGGGATATTTCTCCCTCCACCGTTACAACTACCTTACACCATGTGCCACTTTCTGCTGTATTATTTAGCAGAAACAAGCAAAAGGTCACTTGCTCGCTGCAGCCTGATGGGGTGAGTGTACGCCATGGTGCGTAATGCAGGACGGACGTCGAGTCTACCTGCTCCTTCCACTATCCATGAGCTGTTGACAAAAGCACCCTAATATCCCTTTCCTCCAGACACCTGCCAAAGACATGAACCTCTCCTGCTTTTGTAATTCCTGCCCAGGAGGTCTGGGACACAGATGAGAAGCTGTAGACGGAGGGGCCGCAGTCTGGTCCTCCCTGGCTTCCTCCCCTTCCCTGGGGCAGCCCCAAGCACAGAGGCTGGGGATATTCCTGTTTCTCCTCTCCGCAGCAGGATTTAAGGTTCACCCAGCTGGTCCTCTGCCTGTTCACAGAGTCGAGTGCACAACCCAGCTGAGTATCCTGTCTCGAATATGGGTCCTCTAAACCCACCAGCTAGGCAATCACAAAAGCATGGAATGGCTTGGGTTGGAAGGGACCTTGAAGATCATCTAGTTCTAAGCCCTGGGCGGGGACACCTCCCACCAGCCCAGGTTGCTCCAAGCCCCGTCCAACCTGGCCTTGAACCCCTCCAGGGATGGGGCAGCCACAGCTTCTCTGGGCAACCTGGGCCAGGGGCTCACCTGCTAAGCGCTGCAGTTTTGTGTAAATCCCAGCCCAACTGACCCAAGCATGGGCATGGCCAGGCTGCCTCGAATGGACGCAGATCACACGCTTCTACAGCGTGCAGCCAGCTGGAGATGGAAAGCACCTGCACATCCTGCTCCTCGCCAAATACAGGACATGGTGTGAGTCAAAATGAGGGACACCAGGAAATAACAGGCTTCACATGAAGAAGAGCAATAATTTGCAGCTGTAAATCACCTTTCATCTACAGATCACAGAGGCATCTCAAGCACTAATTAACGCAGCCTTGCAGCATCCCTGCCCCATAACTAGCACGGGGCGACGGTTATTCCATCCGCTCATATGTGGCCAACATGTCCTTGCAGGCACCTGCAAGAGGAAACTGGCTTGCAAGTTTGGTCCTGTTCCACTTCTCACGGCCGCGCTGGAGGTGCCCAGGCACCCGTGCCAAGGTGCCGGTGCGTGTCCCCAGCGTGTGCAGGTTTGGCGTCTGCTTCCACAGCAGGCTGGTGAAGGTGGACCCTGGCTTTGCACTGGTGAATGGACAGCGGGAGCAGAGCCCCCTTTGGATCCAATCCGTTGATGCCTTGGGTTTTATCTGATATTTTCTGTGTGGAAATCACTATTTAGCTTGAAGAAAACTTGAGTGAGAAAGGTAAGCCCCTCCAGCAACAAAGAGCCCTAGCAGGGTTGTAAAGTATGGCAGGAAACTTTCCAGTCTCCTAAAGTTTTCATAAATTTATGTGTGTGTGTATACATATAAAAAAATATATATATATTTACAAAATACTTACAAAAAAGCTAGAGTTCTTTAACCTTAGTAGTTACATATGTAGAGTTGGAGACACCCCCAAAGCGCTTGTTAACTAGGGCATGGAGCAGAGAAGACAGGTTGGAGAGGGTCTGTATGTGGGGTTGTTCGTATTCCGCATTCCCCTGCTTCCCTGAGTTGAGACATCTTTCCTAGGGAATACGGAATACGCTTTTCTGGGAAGAATTTAAGCGCGAGAGATAAGAAGTGGCGTAGTTGGGAAATTTCCCGGTTAGCTGTAGGTGTGCCGAACTCGTCTTCCCTCCGGCTAGGCTGGGTATCTGCAACACACACCCTGCAGCACGCCGGTGCCCGAAGGAGGCAACGTGAGACTCTGGGCTACAAAACTCATCTATTTTGAGTTCTCGGTGAGCAATATCGAGCAGAAGTTACTGGGCTGCACGTGGGAATTGAAAGGTAAGACTGTGAAGTATGGGAGAGGGGAGTCAGGCTGGGTAGTCTCTCTCTGCATTCAAAATGTCTGGGAACATTGTTGAAATACTGTATGTGGGCATTTCGCGTGGCTGAAAATAGCTCTGCGAGGTGCTGGGTGTAAGTGAAAGCCAGCCCCTAGCGTTGCGCAGTTCCCAGCACCGCTTTACCGGCACGCCAGGAGCTTTGCTGTACAAAGAGTGCACAACTGGAGTCTGCTGCTTTGTCCGTGTTGCAAGCAGGTAAATTAAAGTGAGAGGGGTTGTAATTTGCTTCAGGACACGGAGAGTATGGAGGCAAGAGTGAGAGCTGTGAACCCTTTGCTGACAGTCCTTTGCTCCAACTTCTGCATGATGTGGGATTCATTTCCTTCGTTAAAAATAACCTTGTTTATAACCTCTGTTTCATGATTCAGCTTTTCTGCAGTCAACAACTGATCACCACCAAAGCAGGGCAGCGTCGGATTTCAGGAGGAAGATGCAATAGGCTGTCGCAGCTCAGGGGTGCTCCTTGCAAAAGGGCAGTTCGGCCGAGGAAACAGGGGTTACCTTGTCAAAGGGCTGCTCTTTTCAGAGAAGAGCTCTCCTCTCTGACATTGCTGCGCCAAATCCCCAACTGCCTGGAGCTCCTGTTGTGCAAATCCCCACCCGTGGCTTCTGCCCTGCCAGAAACACCGGTGTCTCATCACCATGAATGTGGCCCCGTGCGGGGCCAAAGGTGCAGACAAACGTGGTTCTCCTGGTTCCTCTTCTCCTCCTTGCCTGTAGGTCAGAGCATCAGACATGCGTCGCTCTACACGCAGCGACCCGGAGCCCTACCAGTGCCGCAGCTACTGGTTTTACATCTAAAGCAAGACTCGCTGCCAAAAAAAATCTCCTAGAAAGTCCCACACACCTGGTTTTATTCCTTGCACTGCAGGAGTGTCTCGCAAGCAGCACAGCTCTCCTGGCTTTTAAGGACCACGTTGCCAGGGTTTGCTCGCTGCTGTATTATCTTGCCTACGAAAATCAGGCTACGCAGCTGCAATCCTCATCCCGTTTAGCAGACAGGGAAGTGGAGGCGCCAAATGAGCGGGACCGGCATTTTCCCAAAGCGTCTGGTGATCTCTGGGTAGCTCTGGATTAACTGGCCGCTTTCAGGTGGGTCAGCCCACCAGCCGCTTCAGCAGCTGCTGGCCCAAGTGATGTGCCCATGGCCACACAAATAACCAGTAGCAGAGACCTAAAGAGAAGCCAGGCCCCTGGGACACAATCCTGGGATACAAATTTGAGCTCGTCCTTCCTTTTTTAGGAGCTAATCCCTTGTCCTTCAAGCAAGAGGAATTTTCCATAAATGGGATTTATGGTTTTTTTTTTTTACACTTCATTGTGTGTTTAATGTTTAACAGCAGATCATTATGGTTTTATTAGCAGTACGTAATGCTTTTTCATCTTCAACTGACTTTGCAAACATTAACTAATTGATCTCAACTATGAATCAGTGGCAGTAACTAGGAGGAGCGGCAAAGCGACCTGCTCCTGGTCGCTGAGGAAGCGGTTGTCGGAACAGGGTGCAGAAATCGGGACTTTGCTGTGCAGACCACGGACACCCAGCGGGTTTATTACAGTCATTTCCATTAGTGCTGCTGTCAGGGAGGGCCACTCCGTGCGCAGTAAACAACCCTCAGCTGCTTCTTCCTGCTTCTGGTTGAGCTGATCCTTGACAAAATGTAGCAAATGTCACCGAACCCCATAAAAAGCTGATTTTTTTTTTTTTTAAAAGAAATACGCGATTGACTTTGCTTTCTTCAGTGATCTGGTAGCTGCTGGTTGTTTTCAGCTCACCCTGACAAAATGCATAATTAAATTACCTGTATTTGCAGGAATTAGATGCGAAGTCAGAAATGAGCGGGGTCGCTTGCAGCCAAAGCCTGTGAGGTTTTCAGGGGCCACATTGGCGAAGACTGACTGGAGGCCTCCTGAAGACGGCTGCCAGGAAATTAGCGCCTCGTTTGCTGTATGCAGAACATGTACAGCGGCTTTGTGATTTACTCTCTCATCTGCTTCACATTGCGCCTGTTTTCCCTCGCGACTGTCCTGGCGTACGCGATTTTCTGTTGCAAACCAGGAGTGCAAACGAGCGCTGCAGCGTGGAAGAGCCCAGGTAAGGGTGGCTGAGCCTGGCAGGTACACGGCCCCTCTTGGGAGGGTCTACAATAGCTTTGGGGACAGAGGGGACCCAGCGGGTGGGGGAAGCGATGGTGGCTTTGAGGACAGAGGAGACACAGTTTGGGGGGTGTGATGGGGGACAGAGGGGATGCAGCCCCTTAGCACGGTGACAAAACCAGGGGCTTTGGGGACCAAGGGGGGCACAGCGGGGTGGTGAGAGTGGCATTGGGGACAGAGGGGATGCAACCCCTCAGCAAGGGGATGCAGTGATGGCTTTGGAGATAAGGGTGGAGGCAGTGGAGGAAGTGTGATGGTGGCTTTGGGGACAGGGTGGGCACAGTGGGGGAATGTGGGTGTTGATGACTTTGGGGACAGAGGGAGCAGGGAAGTGTGATGGTGGCTTTGGGGACAGTGGAGATGCACGCCCTCAGCAGGTGGCTGTGGTGGTGGCTTTTGGGGACAGCAGGGACACGGCAAGGAGGTGTGATGGCGGCTTTGGGGACAGTGGAGATGCAGCCCCTCAGCAGGCGGCTTTGATGGTGGCTTTGGGGACAGTGGGGACACAGCAGGGAGGTGTGATGATGACTTCGGGGACAGTGAGGGTGCATCAGCGATGTGTGATGGTGGCGTTGGGGACAGTGGGGACACGGCAAGGAGGTGTGATGATGGCTTTGGGAGCAGTGGGGACATGGCAAGGAGGTGTGATGGTGGCTTTGGGAGCAGTGGGGACATGGCAAGGAGGTGTGATGGTGGCTTTGGGAGCAGTGGGGACACGGCGAGGAGGTGTGATGGTGGCTTTGTGGACAGTGGTGATGCAGCCCCTCAGTGTGTGGCTGTGGTGGTGGCTTTGGGGACAGCAGGGTCACAGAAGAGAGGTATGACTTTGGGGACAGTGGGGACACAGCAGGGAGGTGTGTGATGGTGGCTTTGGGGACAGTGGGGATGCAGCCCCTCAGCAGGTGGCTGTGGTGGTGGCTTTGGGGACAGGGTGTGGGGGTACGGCAGCGCCTTTGGTGTCCCGCGGCCGGGAAGAGGTGCGGGTGCTGGGCCCNGGGGGGCAGCGGGGACACGGGGAGGAGGTGTGGTGGTGGCTTTGGGGAGGGTGGGGATGCAGCCCCTCAGCAGGTGGCTGTGGTGGTGGCTTTGGGGACAGGGTGTGGGGGTACGGCAGCGCCTTTGGTGTCCCGCGGCCGGGAAGAGGTGCGGGTGCTGGGCCCGGCTTCCCCTCCGGTGCGCCGGCGGGCGCCCGTGTCACG
>VYZM01010498.1:144432-171320 GCA_013398915.1 Dromas ardeola | reverse complement strand
CTTTCCGCCTGTCTTTCCGCCTGTCTTTCCGCCTGTCTTTCCGCCTGTCTTTCCGCCTGTCTTTGGAAAAAGCCTTTGAAATGGCTCGCAGGTCTGTAGCTGATCAGAGGGAGGGAGCCCACAGGTCTGGCTCCTCGGCAGGGATCCCTCAACCTGCTTCTGCACTCCTTGGTCATGAGGGGATAATGCTGCCGGCATTAATTGGGGTGCTGGGACTTAATTCATTAATGTTTGTGAAGCAAAAAATGGTCTTTGGGACTGGGGTGTGTGTCTGTGTGTGTGTGATTGTGCTGTGCAGGGTTGTGATGCTGGGAGGGAGGCATGTGGATTGGTGGACTGGTCATTAAAGCGGTCCTAAAGGCTGGAATGGCAAGGTGTTAAACCTCCCTTGGCTCGCTGATTGGGAAGCAAGCCCCGGAAAGGAAAACCGGCTCCTGCAAAAGAGCGTCGCCTGCTCTGAGCCGCGGCTGGCTGGCAGGCTGCTGCTGGAAGGTGTTCTCCAGAGTGCTGGGTTAGTCCACAGCATGCTAAGTGTCCCCGCAGGCCATAAGGTACAAAACTGATGGAGAAGAGAGCACTGGGCTCTTCCCCAGCTGGGCTGGGCAGCAAAAGGACGTTGGGTTTCTCTTCCCCAAAATCTGGTCAAAACTCTTCATCAGTGCTGTTCATGCTTCTTAAGCTGCTTGGTTGTAAGATCTCCTAACCTGTCTACAGCCACCAAGTCAGGATGGATGGTTCTTTTTATAGCCGTACCAGGTATCAGTGGGATCCTTTTAAATATGGTCTGAATGTTTTTAAATAAATGGTAATGCATAGTGCTGGCCCAGGGGGTTTGTATTGCATCTTCAGATACATTCCAGTGAAGTTATTTTTGAGGTACAAAAAAGAAACAGTAGCACGGAGCCACCGATAGGGTTACAGGTGGTCTGTCCTTCTTTCTCTGAAGCCTCCAGATGCTGGCCTTCTGTGTGACCAAGAAAGCCAGAGCACAGAGGTGTCTTGTGAAGCGCCTCCATGCCCTCGGACAGACTGCCCAGGTCTTGACACTGGCATCTCCACCTTGCCTTTGCTGCCTCTGACTCCCGGATCCACAACTGAACGCCTCCATCATAGGCTTGTTCCTCAGACCAAGTCCACCACCCGTGAATTCGGTTTGGCTAATTACTCAGTGAAGCGCTGAGCACAGTGCAACAACTGCAGTGCCCTTTGTTAAGCACGGCCTTGGTAACGAGCTGATGTCGGCTGTGCCCCAAGCGCCCAGGCGTGGTCTGGCTAATGCAGCAGCACCTTTCAGGCGGTGCTTGAGGAAGCGACGCTGCAGGTCACGTAAATAAGGCCAGCCAGAGTGGGCTGCTCTCCCGCAGGAGGAACAGCGAGCCCCTTCCCTCCTGCATATCTGCATTGAGGTGACACCTCCCCTACTGCCCCTGGATGCCACCAGCCTCCTCCACCTTGGAAGTGCAGGCAGGTTGTCCCCACTCCTCCCCTGCCTGCTCTGCTCACCCTCTTGGGCCAGTCTGCGTGGGGCAGCTGGCCTGGGTGGCTCTGACCTGGGACTGACCACCTTCACTATGCTTTTCAGGGTTTCCAGAGCAGTCGGTTGAGTGGCTGTGACCCATGTTTCTCCTGAGACTGAGGAGAAGAGTAGGGTCTGCAGGGCAGATTCTGCATGAGGTTATATCCGCCTTACTGAAGGGAGGGACCTGCTGGGTTGGGGACTTTCCAGCTCTGGTAACTGTGTTGTAATACGACATGTTCAGTAGCTGATGCTCAGATACCAAGGTTGGAATGAGTATGCAGATTCATTCTGTGTCCTATGTTACGTGGAAGGTTATCCTGGCAAGACCTTGAGATCCATTCATAAGGTACAGGGTGGTTTCTGATGTGTCCAACAACAGACTAATTTATTTTGTGTACAGTGACACCATATTGTTCCTCTAGAGATACAAGGATTTGTAAATTCAGCCCAGCTATGGAGTGTGTCCTTGATGCTTTTAGTTGGGCAGTTACACCATTTTGCATGACAGCTTACATGAGGAACAGTTTCTCCCCCAGGTATTAGAGCATCTCCAGCTGCTCAGTCAATCTAGAGGGTGCCGTACCGGGTGACTTCTGGATGGGACGAGTGTTTGGCTGTACGATGCTGCGGATTCAGCCCTGTCATAGGGTCTGCACCCAGTTCCTCACGCGTGTTTCTAATGTATATGACTTTAAGTGCACACAAGGAGAGAAGCAAACTTGTGGGGAACATGTGTGTTTGGGGGAATTGTGGAAGCCTCCTGCGACAGAGGCATTGCCGAGGCAGAGCCATTGGCTGCTCAAGCTTCCGGGCTGTGCTGAGTGCCCTTGGCCTCCACGGGCGCCATGAGGAGCTGAGCTTGCCATTTCATGCCCTTCAAATGGGTTTTGGCACTGAAAGGTGCACTTTTTCCTCCCTGCTGCTGTCCTCGTTCCTCTGCCTTGTGCTCGGACTCGTAAATGCTTGTTACGGCCGAGGGAGAGGGCAGGAATGAGGCGTGGGCCCCAGGGAGGGCAGAGCTGCCCCGGCTGATGCAGCCTGTACTTGGGTTAGCTGGCAGCGGGGTGGAATCGGAGCTGAGGGATGCCCAGACCTGCAAGAGAATGTCTGCACAGGTGGGGCCGAGCTGGTCACTGACAGCCATTTGCAAGGTGCTGGGGCTTTTTTAATTCAATAAAATGTGAACTACTATAGTTATGTACTGATAAATAAGAGTAATGTTTAATTCAGCCATTGCATAAGGCTGTGAGCTAAGGCAGATGTCTTTGACCAGCAGTAACTCCCTTTTTGAAACAAAAGGACTGGATGATTGAGTTGGACATGCAACGGTAATTCACTGCAAACTCCATTTCAGATAACTGCCCACCAATTCCTGCTCTGTAGGCTTGGGGATGTGTTGGCATACCTTCCTGATGTGGGACCAGGAGAGCAAACGGGGAAGCTTGGAGCCTTGGGGCCACAGCCCAGCCAGGCACTCCAGATTTGGGGCTGACAGGGATTTGCAGTTTGTTTGCTGTTGGAGTTCCCTTTCTTTCAGTAAAATGTGGATGCAAGCATGCGTGAGAAGCTTTTAGCATGAACGTTTGTGGTGTTCAGCAGCACACACACGGCGGGTGACTTGCTGGACCAATGGCTTTCTTTTAAGCATTCTTAGATACTTGTTTGTCAATAGGATGTTTGGGGAGAGGGATCCGACAGCTGAACTGGAACTTTTAAGTTTCAAAAGAAGTTTTTCCTCCTGAGAGTAAATCTGACTGGACTTGGCAATGGGTGGGAACTGGGTTCCAGAGCTGGAGTCAGGCACACACGGATGGGGATCAAAGGCCGATGAACAGGCAGGGTCCTGCTCAGACGTCGGCCATTGAAGGAAGAGCGTTGCCCCTTTGATCCCTCAGCTTTTGTACTGAGCGTGGGGCAGGTGGGATGGAATACCCCTGTTGGTCAGTTTTGGGTCCCCTGTCCTGTCCGCTCCTCCCCGCAGGTGGGACCCCTCTACGCCCCTCCGCTTCTGACCCTCCAACGGGGCAAATAACGAAATTAGCTGACCTTGGTTGTTATAGCGATAAGTGTAATCAAGAGCCTCTCTGCACCATTCCTTGGCACAAACTGTAAACATTCGTCTTATCACCCTGAGAACCAACCATTTTCGACACAACATGCTGTTAATTTCAGAGAGTTAGAAGAGGCCTAGCTAAGAAGTAAAATTGCTGAACAGAAAGTTTGTTCTGTTTTGCCTCAAACCAGGACACTATGCTCCATCTTCAATTTGCAGGTGCTGGCTTTAAAACCATTCCATTCCCAGAGGGGTAGTGCAGAGCAATGTCTTTAGTCTGAGTCCAAATGTTCGCAAGGAGCAACCTGAATTCAAAATCAAGCTTTGGTCACCAGCAACAGCCACTTTTTTGTTGGTCCCCTGTGCCTGCAGTGTGCACTGATGCTGCGGCCTGGCCGGGCTGTCCAGCGCCGCCGGCTCCCTCTGCCCGGCAGAGCCCCGGGCTGAGCACCACTCGCGCCTTCTGCCAGAGTGACGCTGCTACAGCGCCGGTGAGACTGTCGCCTTACCTGTTGACAGGCAAAAAAGAAGCCATTAGGACTGCAGAACTTGTTCGCAGATTTATGCAGCAATTACTTTAAAAAAAAAAAAAAATAGGATGCTTGTTAAACTGACACTACAAATTCTTTTTTTTTTTTTCTTAAGACGCCTAGTACAACAAAACTGCCGGGGGGGAGAAGTCCATTATGGTGATTATAGTTCAAGTATAACATCTTTGCGATAGGCAGAAAGTGAAGCCGACTACAAATGGGAGTGATACTGGGAGGAAGGTAAAAAACTTAATATTCTGAATGATAGAAGAATGAATTTAAATTCATTTAATGCCGGTAATCTTTGCATTATTAGCTATAATCTGCTTCTGAGAGAAGCATACAGGCTTGACTGGTTTCTTTTTTTTTTCCTCTCTGCAGAACGGCATTAATAAGAACAGAGTGTTTCTCCTGACCTGTGCCTTTAGACTGTGAGCTCCCAAGAGCACAGATTTTTCTTCTGTCTTTTTGGACAGCATCTGCAGGTAGTGAAAGCTGCCACAAATTAAGTTGCAATGCTAGGAGCGCGTTGCTGCAGTCCCAGGTCACTTAGCAAGGGTCTGATCCTGCATGATGCTTACTGGGGGATGGAACTAGGGCTGCAGTCTGATACTGGGTGCGTGTCCATTTCTAGGGTGCTCTTAAACCTGTACGTTGCTAAAGTGGTTCTCGGCAGGGTGGTCTCAGGAGGAAGCTCGCTGAGCTGGGAGAGCGAGAGGGGGTGCAGGCTGCTGTATTTTTGGATGTACATCTTTCCGGCGGGTGTACCGAAGGGGAGATACAAATGCAACAGTATTGATGTACTTAATGCAGTATTGTTAAGTGGATTGTGGAGACAAAGAGGTGAGACTGGCCTTAGGATTGTTGTTTTGAGCCTTTAATGTGAGGAGAGAGTGCTGAGACACAGCGGCAGCATCCGACGCCTTTGGGTGAGAGGTTATCACCATCGACTTCATGCATGTCCCTGTTCTGAGAGAGCTGGTGCACGCAAGTTCGCTTCAGTTTCTGCAAGAATGTGATGTTGCTCATCCTGGAGATTCAGGCAACCGAAACGAGAGAGAGAGAATTAAAGCATGAGATCTGCTTGCTCATGACCTGAATCCCCTAATCACAGCCTCGCGTAAGTGAAGGTCTTAGGCTGGGTTGAGTAGAGGGCATCTCCACACAAGAAAATGTACATCCGCCTTCCACCTCCCAGAATCAGAGCTCACTTGTGATGAAATATTGTGAGGGCCTTAGAAACCTTGCCTTAAACTGGGCCCGCTGCGTGTGACATTGCTTCCCCTGTAATTTGCTTTGACTGTGGATGGTGTTGGTCGGGTGCCCCACTAACGCCAAGCCGGTGGTAATCCCACACTTTCAGCTTCGTGTTGGGTTTATTCCAGGTTGTAAGACTGCAGCCAGCCATGTAAGGCTAGCTGGTTTTTTTCAAGTA
Source organism: Dromas ardeola (assembly GCA_013398915.1). Lineage (NCBI taxonomy): Eukaryota > Metazoa > Chordata > Aves > Charadriiformes > Dromadidae > Dromas > Dromas ardeola. The sequence continues at coordinate 165,783 of VYZM01010498.1, read as the reverse complement.
GATGGCTAAACTGAAAAATCCATTTAAAAATAAAAAAGAGTATTATTTTATTCCACTTTGGGTGCCTTCAGCAAAAAACACTGAAAAAATTGGCAGCACATTTTTAACATGGCAGTGAAGGGAAGAGCATTTTTTTGGTGGAAAGGTACATAGTTTGTTTATTAGATGAGAGGTAGAGATGTTTCAGCTGAGGGGTGGAGGAAAAAAGAAAAGGAAAAGCAATGGGGGAAGCAGCCTAATGCTCCTTGCCTTATGTAAAAAAAATGCTTCAGTTTTTCTTTTGAAGAAGTCTGGAAATTCAGGTTAGTCACTGTAAAACTGAATAAATAATTTCTCTGAAAAGCACTGCCTAGCTTGCACTCATAGCAGATCGAAAGGCAGATTAAAATATTTCATAAAGGAACTTTAACAGCACCTTTGGCTCAAATCCTTGGTAGTGTAAATTGAGGGAGCAGCTCTGATTTTTCTGTTACCTGAGGATCTGGCTTTTATTTTGTTTTTAATCTCTTTTCCTCTTCTTCCCCTCCTCCTTCTGTGATATGAAATGTGTGTCTGTGTGAAGGATTTCTTGCAGCACACGTTCAAGGACTGTTTTCAGAGCTCGGAGAGTTTGATCTGGAGGCTCCTCCTACATAGCCTGAGTGGGATTTTGTCTTTACAGCTCCTGTGAACCAGGAAAGTATTGGTTCAGCATCGTATCAGATCCAGATAATTGGGGGTTTGAGCATCCCTCACAAACACTTAAAGAAAACACTGTGCAAATGTCTTTGAGAGCCAAGAAACACCTGTGTTGTTGCCCGAAGGTTGAATCCACAGCTAGTTGACTTCATGGAATGAGCTGATAACAGCTTAGTTGCTAATATCTCATTCGCAGGTTGATATTTCCACTGCTGCTATTGATATATGACTGGGGTCGAGGTTTTTGGGTCACGAGGTGGAGTGCATGAGCCAGATCCTGCTCAGACTTGATACCCTGTTCATATAATGTGTTTGGGCATGACAGGGCAAGCTGTTGTCCATCCACCTTCAGCCTGTGACTCCTGCACGTTGGCCACGTGGGGTGGGGACAGCAAGGAACGGGCCAAGGATGACATACTGTAAGAGCCATAAGCTATCTCTTACTTTGACCGCACTGTTGCAGCAAGTTGCTGGATGTGCCTGGTAAGGTACTGTTGGAGGGTGGTGTGGTGGCTGGTTGAAGTCCTTTGCCCTCGATCAGGGTCCTGTATTGATGTGTTGTGTTTTCTGCAGAAGGATGAGTAAGTGCTCAGGGCCAGGTTGGATGGGGCTTTGAGCAACTTGATCTAGTAGAAGGCGTCCCTGCCCATGGCAGGGGGTTAGAACTAGATGATTTTTAAGGTCCCTTCCAACCCAAACTATTCTATTCTATTCTAACCTTTAGATGAAGCTGGATGTATCCGACGTGGCTATGGTTTCGGTGCAAGGCCAGGGCTGCATCTGAGTAAACTTTGGGGGCTGTTGATTGAAGGTTTGTGTCCTGTTTAGTTGAGCTTTAGGGGTAGGGGTTTACCTTGCAGAATATTAAGTGTGTGTTTCACATTTGCTTTTTGGCTCTTGAACCTATGTGTGTTTTTGAACAACATACAGTTCTGAGGGAGCCTCCTGTCAATAATCATTAGTGTTTGTGCAGCGAGATCAAAAGAGTCTCCTGGCTCTGCAGGCTGATGGGGAGACTGAGTGTAGACAGGCCCATGTCGGAGTCCCTGTGTGTTGCCTGTGCCCTTAAGGTAAAGGATTAAGCTTGCAGAAGAGGAACGAGGTCAGGTCTAGACCAAGAGGTAGACTCTGGAATCCAGCCAAGAGCGTAAGGAAGGTTTTTCCTGTAACAGCATCCTAGATATGGCAGTTGTGTTGACTTAGCCAAAATGAGGGTGACATCTGTAGTTCAGGCCTGATTAAAAGGGAAGGGAGGGTGCAGAATAGTTCTGTGGAGTAAAGAGGATTTAAACATAACGGCGGGGAGAGACGCGTGGCCCTTACTTGCAGAATTTGGTTTGGCCGTGGGAATCTCACCCTGCCTGGGAGCAGGGACAACCTGGCCCCCGGTTCTCTGTCAGCCCCCAAGAGCACTGTGGCTGCTGCTCCCTTCTTCCCCAGTTCATGAAGGTCTTCTGACTGATCCCTTCCCCTTGAGTCTGACTTTCTGGACAGAAGTCTGACTTAAGCTTTCCTCTTCTCCTGTTCAAGGGAAGCCTTCCACACAAGCCTGTGGCTTGCTGTAAAACCCTACCACAAAGACAACACCCGTCCCTCGCTTTGTTGTATTACAGGGTTAAGTGTCCAGGTCTCTTGCTCGGTGCAGATGAAAGGTGCTGTATTGCTGAGCTGTGCTGTGTTGCTGCGCGTTATGTGCCAGAGGCTGCTTCAGAAAACATTTCTGTGCTCCTTTTGACCTCTGTTGTGTCTTTCTGCCCACCTTCACTTGGTGCTGGTGGCTGAGGATGCTGGAGACTCTTTGCTGAGAGAAGAGGAAAGAGGAGGATGATGGCACTTCAGAAGCAATAGCCTCTGTTTAGTAAAGCAGCATGTTGTGTCCAAAACTATGGTTCGCGATCTGTGAACAGTTAAGCTGCTGCTTAACTTACACATTGAGTATGTTGCTCTCAGAAGTGCTTTGACACTGAGGGTCCCCATCATTTGGGATGGGTGACCTGAGGCACAGAGGGGTGAGGTGACACTGCAAACAGCAGTATGGAGGAGCATGTCACCACCAGCATCAGGAATGCAATTTATCCATACTTATTGCTTCAAGGGCTGGTCTGCTGTTCTGGTTTTCCCACAGTGATTCCTTTCAGTGGAAAAATGGCTTATTTGATTAGATGAAAACTTCTGTGGTAAAAATCTGAAAGGAGGAGAGGGGTGCTTGGCTTCTCCCTAAAGCAGGAGTTTTAGTTTCTAAATTAAAAACTTTCTTAGCAAGATAAAAGTAGAGAATTACTTTATGGGGAAAGTACTCACTTCCTTGCTGGCCCTGCTGGGCGGCCTTCAGCCGTGAGGAAGTGGGAAAATTACCCTCAGCTCCTTTGGACCACGACCAGCCCTGGTGGTTTTCCAGTGAAGTAACTAGAGTTACACTGGGGCTGTGCTTTGGCCCTCTAAATTTAAGGGATATATGAGTCCATATGAAAATTTAATTTTAAATCCTGCCAGGCACAGCTTCCCTCCATGTAGGACATGCAATCTGCATGGCACTGCGTCATCAAGCGCACACGTGTTGCATGGTGAGGTTCTTCATATTTGGGTGTTCAGTCCAGCTGCGCAGCACTGATAGCTGTAGTGACCGCTCACATCAATCCATTAATAATTTTAATACTTGAGGAAATAACAGCATAAGCACTAGTGTCCTTGCATAGAGTTCTGGGCCTCTCTGTCAGAAGACTAGCAATTATTTGATGATTTTGTGGAAAATAAATGATCTCGGCTCTCATTGTAGTCCCTAAATTCATTTTCAGCTGTGACGAGAACCAGGATTTAAGCTTGGGTCCCTAAAAGTAAAATGCGGTTAATTAGTCCACTCCATCATGTAGCTGTTCTTGGTTAACAAAGGCAGTACATTCAGCCAGACAGTTCTTGCTCACAAGTGATGCTAACTAACGTTTTGAGCTGTGTGTATGGCGGAGTGTGTTTGCTCGGAGCCTGGAGTCCTTGTTTGCATCCCTTTTCAGCAGTGCTTCTTAACTCCTCTGCACAGCCCCATTGTAATGCCGCTGGTCTCAGTTGAGAGACTTCTGGCACCAGTATGTGTTTTAAGCTTGAATGATGATTTGCGTTATGGCAATGGCTGTGGGGTCCTACCAAGCTCAGGGTCTGCGGAGTAAAAGGGGAGAGGGTTTCTGTCCTGAGGAGCTTGTAGCCCTCAGGACAAATACTCAGGGTGAGGTGGCGGTAGTCTTATTAACGGTAACTTGTGAATGGGGTTCAAGCAATGTCAGACGACTGAAACCAGTTGGTTTCTGGGCTGGAAGAAAGATGTGTGAGCCCTGGTCTGGAATCCTGCCTCGCTGTTCCCACCAGACCAAATCTCCCTGGCTGAAAGCTTGTTTGCTTCAGACACCGATAAGCAAGAGCTGGTCACCAAATGCTGCTGCGGTCGATCAGGTGTGGTGAGGTGTAGCTCGAACTAAACGAGCAAGGAAGAACTGGTGTCACTGGGGGATTCTGCTGCACTGCTGCTGGCAGATCAGGGGAGGTGCTGGATGTTTTTGCTTGCCATCTCCCCATTGATTTGGGTTTAGAGGCCGGGGCAGGGCAGCATGCTTCTTGAGCAGGGAAGGCTGTTGGGAACTTTCCCTACTTGGCCACTGCCCTCATGTGGGGTACTTAGCTCTCATCTTCTGCAAAGGGACTCCTTGGATTAAAGTTTGTTGATATTTCCGTCCTTCGCAGTATCATGATGTTGTACAGTTTCAAAATACTATTTTTCTTCCTTATGCAAACACCTAAATTTGACTGTTGCCCCTGCAGTTTCACAGGATTTAGTAAACTGGAGAGAGGGACAGTCCTCAGTCTAGGTATAACCATTGGCTGTAGCCTGTAAGAATGTGTCTGCAGTTTAAAAGGCATAGGGCCTTATTTTCAGACCCCGGCATCTACTTGGATCCAGGCTGTTCAGTACTTGGCTGCTTCCCGAAATCTACGCTTGCTGGTATTGTAATCCAGAGCTCGTGTGTGCAGGCAATGCCATTTGGTCGAATGCAACCCCTGCACAAAAAATCATCTGTATGTAGTTGCTAGAATGCGAACAGTGATGGCTGTGTGAGTGGAGAGCGGGTCAAGACCCCCTGAAAATAGAAACGTATTGATGTTGTTAGCAAAAGCTGTGGAGCATGTTTTCCTTGACAATTGTTATTCGATATTGTCCTTGGTGTCTTTTGAATTAAACATACCGTAAGAATTGGTTTGCCGGTATTTTGACTGTTCTGGAGGATTGGATATTGGGTAGTGATTATCAACAGCCCGAGAAGGTGGCATGACCTACTGAACAGACGGCAAGATGCATAGGCGCTAGCAGCAGGGAAATCTAAGACAAGAGAACGTGTGGTAAAAATATGGACAAGGTACAACTTATGCAGCCAGCCCTTATGCAGCAAATAAAGCAAGGTCTTACTGACCTTGGCAGCTGTACAGGGCAGCCTTTGCATAAGAATGACTTGTGCTTAATATACTAGAGAAATTATTCAGGGACAAATATTCTGTTTTCTGTGGCACTGTGGACGCTATCTTCCTCTTCCATCTCCAGTTGCAACACAGAAACACAAAGGCATTGCAGACAGGGTAAGAGGAGCACCCAGCCCCCCTCAAGCACTTCCACTTCTGCTTCCTGTGGTCTGGAGGAGGAAATCTGTTACTGTCCTCCTGGCGAAGCTGGAGCCCTCCCGTGCCTTGTAGCAGCTGCCTTTGAGAACTGGCAGTGGCTGGATATAAAGGAAGCGTGATGAGTGTCTTCCTTAATTAGTCCGTGCAGTTTGTGTCTGCTAACAAGAGATCTGCTCCAACTCAGGACCAGAGAAGTGCTGCGAGAAGTGCTTTGCTCTCCATGTTGTGCTGCGGTGAGGCGAGCAGGGGGACCTAGACCTGCAGGCTGGCACAAGCGCGGTGTGCCTTAAATGCCGTGAGACGCTGAGCGGGTAAAGCTTTGCTTTCCTTAACGGACTCATCAGTGTTTCCCGTGCCCCAGTGCGTGTGTGCAGCTCTTGGACAGGCCAGGCCCAGCACGCTCGCTGCTCAGCGTGGGCAGGAGTTACGGTGGAGCCTGCACAGAGTGGCTCTCCGCACCAGAGCCCCGTCCCCTTCCAGCTGAGACGGGGGTGGGACAGATGGATGGTGACCTGGCTGGAGTCTCTGCTCCCCATGTCCTGGGGCCAGGCCAGTCCCCATGCCACCAGCAGGGCCAGGTCTGTGCCTGTGCGTCTCTGCCAGCAGTGTTGCTTAATAATCATAGAGTTATAGAATGGTTCGGGTTGGAAGGGACCTTAAAGATCATCTAGTTCCAACCCCCTGCCCTGGGCAGGGACACCTCCCACCAGCCCAGGTTGCTCCAAGCCCCGTCCAGCCTGGCCTTGAACCCCTCCAGGGATGGGGCAGCCACAGCTTCTCTGGGCAACCTGGGCCAGGGGCTCACCGCCCTCACAGCCAAGAATTTCTTCCTGATACCTCATCTCAATCTCCCCTCTTCCAGTTTAAACCCGTTTCCCCTCATCCTGTGGCTCCCCTCCCTGATCCAGAGTCCCTCCCCAGCTTTCGTGGAGCCCCTTTAGGGCCTGGAAGGGGCTGGAAGGTCTCCCCGGAGCCTTCTCTTCTCCAGGCTGAACCCCCCCAGCTCTCTCAGCCTGTCCTCACAGCAGAGGGGCTCCAGCCCTCGGATCATCTTCGTGGCCTCCTCTGGCCCCGCTCCAACAGGTCCATGTCCATAAACCTTGCTGCTTACTCAGTACTGCTATTTTTCGTGGGTTTTTCTTTCTCTGCCTCTCCCACTGGAGAGATCAGCCCCATAAACACCTGTGTTCAAGAGCAAAGCTGTCTTGAGAGTTTTGGCAGAGCAGGGTCTCTGAGGTCTCTCTATCGGGAGAGGGCCAGAGATGGTGTTTGTTGATATCGATCATGGGAAATGTAATTAATGCGGGTATAAAGTGTTAAATGTTAAATTGAAATGGGAGATTTAAAAGCAGTCGATAGATCAAGTCCGAGGCTGGGATGAAATGCTTAGACTTTCAAACAATAATCAGATTTCCGATAAAATCTCCACTGTGTGTAATTAAAGGGGTTGAAATATTAAATCAGGTGTTAAGGGAGTGAAATTTAGATGATGTTGAAAGAACAATGATCCAGACAAAAAGAGCCCTTCTGTCTTGCAGGCAGAGCCACCAGCTGGGCAGAAATGGTGTGGAGCCTGGGAGATGTACTGAACCAACAGGACTAAAACCACAAAAAGAGAATGATGGGAAAACTGGGAACATCCATGCTGCAGTGCTGAACAACTGCCTGGATGGTGATGAGACCATTTGGACCTGATAGGTCCCTTATAGTCTGATAGCACTTCTGAGGGCCTTGGTCCATCCATGTGCACGTGCATCTACACCTGAGGTCCTCTTGTTGGCAAGTCAGCCTTCCAGAGGAGTGAGGACAGCACGTTAAAACCCACCACCCCAGCAGGAAGTACTGCCATACAAAAGACTTCCCCAAGAGTTAAAAAATATTAATTGCCAACTGCTACCATGTTTCAGGGATAGTCAGAGCAAAGGTATGTGATGAATGTTTTGTTAAAAGATACTAAGGAGAGGTGCGAAGTTTGGCTCAGCACTACTGCCAGTGGGTTATATGGGGTATCCTAGGGCACGTGGCATTTCCAGGACATTTCTTTGAAGTTTGTGTTTTTCCCTTGCCCTGTGATCTATAAAGAAATAAGCAGAAAAAGCTCTAGTGTAGCAACTCCCTATTTTAACTGGCCTTTGAGTGATGATACCAAACGAAGTCTGCTTTAGGGGCAGCAATCAGGCTTTGCTCTTCCAGTAAACTTAATTTTCTGATGCTGCAAGCTGTACAGGAGGCTGTAGGAAGCATCCGTTACCTAAATATGTGTCTTTGCTCTCATCCCTAAAGGGATAATTCAAAATATGGGACAGACCTAGTATTTACTGTGGGCACTGCACCTGGCAAGGTAACATTACCATGGGGTGGAGGGTAAAAAGACAACTTCTCTGCTAGATAAGACGAATAAACTGGCTCATTAGCTCTGGGCACTAATTTGCTAACCTTTTCCCCGTACCTGTGATGTGATTATCTGTGAAGACGTAGCTGTAAGGCTCTCCAGAGCTTTGAAAGACGCATGTTTTAATAGTATGTTCTCGTTTTGTTTTATAATCCAGGTGGCAGCCTCTGCTGTGTAGTTCCTGAGGTTTAAATGCTGATTAGGTTAATGGATTGTAATGTAACCCCACCCAGTTGGTCATCAGTCCCTTGAAAATGCCTTGTGATTGTGATCGTTATTGCTTAATTGCAAGCCCTGCCTTACCCGTGGATTCAGCCAGGCTTGGGTTTACCTTGCTCCCTGCAGAGCGGAAGGTGAGGTGTCTGGCGGCAGAGGAGTACTCTCTTGGAGCTTTTATATAAAGGTCTCTAAAAATTTCCACCGTGGTGTAGCTGGGCAGAGGTAACCTGATCTTTGGAGAAGTGCCTTTGTGCTGTAGCCTACAGAAGAGCTTCTTTATTAACAAAGCCTGAAGGCGGGTTAGTTAAATTGTGGCCCTTGTATTCAAGGTCACTGTAAATATTTTTAATTGCAAACTCGTTCCCAAGTCTGGGGTTGCAAATGAAACTTGCTGCGTCGAGCTCCTGGGAAGGGTTGGAAATTGTGGCATTTCATCACGCGATTACGCTGTCACCCTGACCCTCCCCTTTATCTAAGAGGAAAATAAGCTTCGTAAACTGCTGTACTTCGATTTTTAACTTCATCGCAGATATTTGAAGTCCCTAAAAGGATGCGTCTCTGGGAGGACGCTGTTGCTCAGTCTGCAGCATATCATAAAACCAACCAGAGGGAAAGCAGAGAGATGAGGGCGTTATTGTGGCTAAGGACTCCAAAGGAGATCTTCCTCCTTCACATGAAGCATGATCTGTGGAGGCCCTTGTGAAAGGGTGTTGTGGGCACGTGAGGCTTGCACAAGTGCTGGGGAGACTGGGCAAGTACTAGGTGAGGAGCTGGTTGGGGAACAGCGAGCAGGCAAACCACAGCAGGCTCAGGAAGTTAGAAATAGAGGGAGGCTGGAGGGCACCAGGGTGGGAGATGCCTTGCCTTGCCTGCCTTGCTGTTATGCTGTGGGCATCTGTGGGTGCTGCCAGCTCCATGTCTCCAGCTGGGCTTCAGGTGGAAGGAGGGTTGTTGCCCCCTGCTGCTCGGGGGGCTTGCCCTCTCTGCCTGTGCCTCCCTGTGGATGGAAGCAGAGGAAGGACTTGCAGGCAAGGTACCACTCCAAAACATGTCGTTTGAGGACTTGCATGCTGGAGGGCAAGTCCAGCCTCCCGTCACGGCCTGTCAAAGAGCATTTTCTTGCCCTCCCTAAACCATTCCTGTGGTTCTGGTTCCAGTCTGTTGGGTTGGCTCTACCTACATCTTCAGCATAGGTAGGAGACCTGCAGCTCTGGGCAGCACAGGAGGGGTGAAAGGATGCTTTGCACCGTGCCCTGCACACTTTCCCCCTACTTAGCCTTCCCTTACTCCTTTCCTGGAGAGGGTATCAAGCAGCAGAGCAGAGATGCTAGTCTCTCAACTTCTTGGATGCCTTGGTGCTCCCTAAACTATACCCCCACCGGATACTCCCCTGGTTTAACTCTGTCCTTGCAGATTTTAAGGTGAAGCTTTTTGCAGTCTCATTCCTAACGGGCAGAGTTGGCTGCTCCACTGCTTGAGCTCTGGTGATGGTGGCAGAGCGATGTGTGCGCTGTGCCTATGTCAAGTCCCAGTCCTGTTTTTCCTGACCTGAATACATGGAACAGCTTGTTCTCTGCTGTCTGTTAACCCTTACAGAGACACTTTGTCTTGTTCTCCTTTGTTCTGTGTTGGCTGTGCTCGGCAGGGTCAGCGCTTCACTTGGGGTTTAGGGGCAGTGTCTGCGAGGGAATTAATTGCTGAGTGATGATGGCTCTCCCCAGCTGAAGATCCGCTCCCATGAGTGATTTAAGCCTCTGTTTCTTGTATCTCTGTTTCAATCAGATTAGCTGGTGCCAGGAAACAGAGCACGGCCTGCTTGCTTTTGAATGCACTCTTTTTCCTCCTTACCTGTTTATCCCAGTCAAGCCACTTCCCACTCCGCCTGTGTTCTTTTATTTAGCTTTGTTCCTTCCTTTTCATTCTCACAGCCTTACTCTGGCCCGTCTCCTCTCTCCCTAAGGCTGTCTTGATGGGTTTTGACATCCAGCCTTAATGACAGGGTAAATCCTGTTCCCTGTCGTAGTGCTGCCGCATCGGGCTGTTCTTGCTCTTGATTTCCTCCACAACGCTTACCCTGTTGTAACTTGGATTCCCTTTAATGTACAGAAGTAGAGAGATCTCCAGTTCAGCAGAGCTCCTGAAGGAAAGCACTCCTCTTCCCAGCAAAGGAAGGGAAGCAAGTTAAGGAGGGGAGAGTGGCCGAGAGCCGCCCAGCTGCAGTCGGTCCCTGGGGCTGTCCGAGAGCCCCGGGCATTGCTCTGCTCTTCTTCCAGACAGACCCTTCCGCTCTCCTGTTGCTGATTTCAACAAGGGATTCGCTGTTGCAAAAATAAGCTCAAAACTCCCTGGAGCTCGCAGGACCTAGCATTCCAGCCCGGCCATGTGTGGCAAAACAGGCCCATCCCTTGCCTCTTGCAAGGCCCCACCTTTATCTTTATTCTAAAAGTAAAATGCAAGGACATTCCTTCCTAGTTACTCTGTTCTGTTATTCTGACCTCATTAGACTTTCCCAATAGAAAATTTCATTGAAATCCTCTATTAGCGCTGAAAACAAACAAGACCATTGGACTTCTCTGGAAAAAATGCATCTATATCACAGGGAATTTCAGGGAGCCAAATTTGTGCTGCTGAGTTTGTGCTGTACACATGGGTTCCCTTGTATGCATTTAGTAAATAAAGTTGTCTTCACACTTAGAAGAATTTAAAACTATTTATCCTTTATATCTGAACTGATTCCCTCCCCAAATTGAAATAAATTGCTTCTGTAACATTAGAAGGAGCAAAGTGCTGTTAGCTGGGGTTGCAAGAACAGCCGCTTTTTTCCAGACCCTCCAAGCCGAATATATTTTGAGGCTTATGTATGCACATGTACCTAGGAATGATAGCCAGGTGATGGATTGCTAAACCACATCGTAAATTCAGTTTGGCGGACACCTTTGATTACCTCCTCTGCACTCTGCCCGTAATCATTCTCCTTCAAACATCCTTCTAATGTTCTTAACAGCAGCCAATTAAAACAAAGACTCCACTTGCCATATATCCCCTCTTCCCTCTGCCATCACCCAAGCTCCTTCCTTTGGCGAGGGGCGGAATAAGTACACTGATGGATGGTGGTTCGTAGTGAACCCTCAAGGCTTGAGGGAATATATCCCTATTTGTGGTTTTGGGTTTCTTTTTGTCTGCTGCTTTAAAAGTCAGCTTGGACAGACACCCAGCCAGGCAGGGGTGGGTGCTCATGTGTTTGCATGTTGCTGGCCATGGGTGGCGGTGGGCTTCGGGGTGGTGGCAGGAAGGACGGAAGGATGGTGTACGTGGAAGGCCCTGTTTGTCTGTACATTTGCCCTGGCTAGCTAGAGCCCACCTTCTCAGCCTCCTGGTTTTAATTCAGTGGTTTCACGCTGAGTCAGATGATTTCTGGAAGAAAAGCGTGCCAGGGGCTTTGAGTGGGAAATTGGAAGTAATTCAAGTCACTAGGACTTCCACGGGGCGGGGGAGAGAAGCTGGAGGCTGTCGCATTACAGATGCAGGAAGGTAAGGAGAGAACTGAAGATCCGAGGACTTCAGTTGGTGTCCATGACTCAGGTATCTCAGGGAGAACAGAGGATGTTCAGTCCCTGAAAAGTTGATTCATCTGCCTGGCAGTGAGATGAAGTGCAATGAATAACAGATTTTGGGGTGTGTGGAAGTAAGGAGAGGCCAACAGACTAACTCTGAATGGCTTGGGAAGTGCCTCGAGGGCGACTTTGACTTCCCCTTGCCTTTTTCAGGCCGTAGCTGCATTGGCTCCTCTCTGCGTGCATCCCTAACCCACCCCTCTGTGTCCCACAGGGGCAGCAGGCAGACAGCCCCTGGCCACTAGCTGAGCGGGTGGCACTTGGTGCCAAAGTATACTGCCAAAACTGGCACTTGGACATTCCAGGTGCCTCTTGGCTCAGCTGCTCCCCTACATATACTGCAGCAGTGCCTCCCATCCACGGTGGGAGGGTGCTTATTGCTGCATAAGCAAGATTGGAGTTGTTGGACATGCCTTTCATCCTGTTGCAGCCTGCTGAATTAATGGGGCAGATATATGTATGCGTGCATGCTTTCTGTTCCCCCTCCTGTATCCTATTTCATGCTGTAATGACTGTGGGGTCTGAGATAGATCTATTTATCTAGTGCTCATACAGCCTTTACCGTAGTAGTTTCTTAATGCCTGATTGCTGTTCCTGGCTTTTATCCGCCAAACATCACTGAGAGATAGGGACGTAGTGGCCCCTGTTTGCAGAGGGATTAAGCGACTTGTCACTTGTGGCACCCATGACTGCAGTAAGGTTTCAGCCCCTGTTCCCAGGGTCCCAGGCTGGCACTTAGAGACTAGAGCATCTTTCCTGTCTAAGTGGTGACCTGTGGCGACTACCTGTGCGACGATAATGACTTTGGGATTTGGGACTAGGCTGCTCTGGATTTTCACTGGCATATGGAAGTGGAAAATACGCTCTCAGTTGTCGCTAGGTTTGCTTTTCCTGATTTCCTGCATGTTCTAAATTCTTTCTTTTAATCCTGAAAGAAATTTTCCTAAATACGTCGGATGCTTTTGTTACCAGTCTTTCAGTCTCCTTCTGTCATCATGTATTTGATTTGCAACCTGAGGATGCAGTTAGAGGTCTGAGTTGAGGAAGAAAGTCAAAGGCTTCCTTCTTCCTGACTCCTGAATCGTTTCACAAATGTTTCTTGAGTATGTCTGTGCACGGTATGCCCTTCCGCGTAGCTCATAAATGATAGGTGTTTTCGTTATTGTGCATGAGTCCTCATTTTTAACACATCGTGTAATTCAGATGGACTTGAATGTAGTAGCATAAAGACTTTGGAGGCCTGCCCTGTGCGAAGGGGAAAATTACTGTCTGGCCCAGAGCAGTGGCTTTGTGATGACTGCATTGTGTTCTGGTGTTCTGTGTTTGCACCAAACTGGTCTGCTGCCAAGGTACTTACGGCTTATCCAAGCACTCAGCACAAAGAATGTTAAAAGAAAAACTATTTTTGTTTTCTGTGAATTTTCCCAGCTGAGAAAGAATTCAAACCACTGTCCAAATGCTGCCTTCTCTTTCTGCAGGCCTGTGGTCACCAGGTAGGACAGCTAACACGTGAGCGCCTGAAATTATAGTGTGTGTGTGTGTGTAGGAGCACGTATGTGTTTTGAGGAGATGCAGTATGGGACCCAAATGGAAAATGCCTTCCTTGTTGGAGAAAACCTGTCTCCTTGAGCAGCAGGCTCTGTGATTGAGAAGTCTGGAGTGGGAATTTTCCAGGCACAAGTACGTGCGCGCGGGCAGAGGCATCTCTGAAGCGTCAGACCTGGGCAGGTCTCCTCTGCATATGCGGCAAGTCTGATGCTTCCCAAAAGCCCCAGGCCTCCTCTGCAGCATGGTGAATGGCGGAGCCTGGGCTCCTGTTTCAGTATTTCTCCCGCTTAACAGAGTATATTGCCTGGCTTAAGGGCCAAGCCCATGCTCGGGGCTTAGGAGGGGCCCCTGGGTCGTTCCTGCCAGCAGAATCCCGTGAAGGGCAGTTGGGTAAAGGCATTCCCTCCTGTCAGCTGTCCCCATCGGCCTGCCTAAACACACGCGGACACTTATCTGATTGGCAAGGACCTTGGGGGTTTCTTGAACACTGAGTAGGATAATCAGATAGATTGTGGGATACATCTGCTTGATCCTATTTCTTACGATTACGTGGTGGGGAACAAGCCTTAATGAGCCTTGGCCTTTCCTGTCTCCTCTGTAAATTTGTTTGACTCAATTGAGCTCTCTTTGTGTGAGACAGCTCTCTTTCCGCTTGGAGATGGAAGCATCCACCTCTGAAGCTGGCTGTGCTTTGAGACAGGGTTTGGATTAGCTGACCTCCAGAGATCCCTGCCAACTTTTTCTTTTTTTTTTTTTTTTTCTTTCTTTTGTGTTTGCAGCTGGTGTAATTGTGGTCCTAACCCCTCCCAAGCAATGCTGGCACTGGAAGGGATTTTAGCACTGCTTCACAGCAGCACAGTAGCTGCTTCTGCACCGCAGAGGAAATGTTTCTTTTGGGTTAGCCACCCTGCTCCAACGCGAGTCCCTGGCCCTTGGCACTGGGAAGCTGCCTCCCACAGGAGGCTAGAAGGGATTTGCCAGGCGGGTCCCAACAGAAGGGTGCATCCTGCTCTGTGTATCTGTGGCTCAGAAGCGATGGGCGCTGTGCTGGAGTCTGGCTCGAGCAAAACTCCTGATCAGCGGAGCATCCCCCAGGAATGCCTATATCCCCCAGGTGTGGGGTCGCAGGGGATCTCCATCACGCCTAGCAGAGGAATAGGAAAGGGGTCTTGTCCTCGAGCTGGTCCCGAATAAGCTGATGGCAGGAAATAAAAAGCCCAAAAGAACAAAAATGTGCATGTGTGGTTATTCTAGCAACAAATCTGTTCAGCAAAACAGGGGGAAGTTCCCTTTGAAGCACCGCTTTGCATGCTGCCCTGGAAAACCCTGTGGAAAGGTATTTGTTCTGCTGAGGCACACGTGTGTGGGTCCAGCACACTTTGTGACTTTGTTCAAAGACAAACAAATAAACAAAAAAGCTCCTTAAATTGCAATGTTTTTGTGATGCATTTTTGGCTTAGAAATCCCCTGCAGATAGGGGCAAATAGCTCCCAGCCGTTTGCCTGTTGGAAGCGTTCTGGAGAAGAGCTAATCCTGCAGGAGTGAAGGGGTGAGTTCTTTGAACTTTGGTGGACAAGAAATGCTGGAGGTTGATGAAGAAGGAAAACAGAGTGTGAAGATTTCAGGCGGCTGAGGGAATAGGAGCACCGTAGTGCACAGTGAAGAATAGCAGATTTCAGAAACGAAGTGACTTTTTCCAACTATTTCCTTAAACTTGGCATCTATTTTTCCTGTGATTGTTTGCTGCAGGGTGTAAATGTGGAGAATTGCATGTATGCAAGGGAGGATAAAGTTCCCCAAGTTTATTTGTACTTTTTTTTTCTTCTCTGTAGTGAAGGGCTTGCTTCCTTCACAGTGCTTTATTTTATCTTTTTTGTTGTTTTTTTGTTTTTTCCCCTCAGTTTCTCGGGTGCCACCTCTCCAGGTAAGAGAGATGCCTAGGTCATGCCAGGGCAGCTAAGAGCAGTGGAGAGCACCCGGAGACGAGTGATGGATGATCCGTTTTCCCAGGGATGGCAGCACTGCTGTCCCTGCAGAGCACCACAGCTATCTTCTGGGGTGCCATAAATCCAGGAGCTTTAGCAAGGTTGGCGAGCTTCCTAAGAGGTGGGACACAGCATGTGCAACCTCAGCCTTCCACACTGAGGAGTGGGAGGGTTTTTCTTGTGCTGCTCTTTCCATAGAGGTCACAACCAGTAACCCACGCTCTGCAAAGTCGCTCTAAGCTAGCAGCCTGAGTGAGCGTGGGGGGAAAAAGGACGAGCATTAGTGGCCCCTTCAGCACAGAGATGTGTGCGCACAGCCACTTCTGCGGTGGGTTTGTGTCCTGCCGGCGAGGCTTTTCCATTGCAGCAGCAGCGGGAGGTTGTTTTATTTGTGCGTCTGGCTTCTGGGTCCCGCCGTCCTCTTCGGAACAGACGGCATTCGGGGCTGTGGTGACTCTTTAGCACGCGGTGTGATCCCTGGTGATTCACAGCCCCAGCACCTGCGATTAGACCTTGAGCAGAAACTTCCCCTGCGTGGCCATGGTAGAGGCTCCTTTTCCAAGTAACTGGTAGAAGAACAAAAGGTTTATTTTCTTCTAGCTGTAAAGGTCTACCTTAAATTAAGTAAACTGTTGCCTGAGGGAGAAAGTGTCCAGGTACAGAATGTTCACAAAGGAAATATTCAAAGTGTCTACCATGTCCATAAAGTGTTTGCTTTAAAGTATGAGGGTCAGAGTGGAAAAAAAGAATATTATTTTCTAATTTGAAAGCAAAAGTATGCTCTTGCAGGTGGCAGAAAATAAATTGACCTTCAGGCTTGATAACGCAGCCCATTAAGTGCCCAGTGACAAGAAGCTATGGAGAAGCGGCCGCTCGGGGAGATGGCTCCTGTCCCAGGTGCACAGCCCGTGCAAGCGCGGGGGGTGGGAGCTGGCCCGCGTCGGAGCAGCCCTGCTGCGTGCAAACTGTCGGTGTCGCAGCAGCGGAGGAATTGGAGTCTATGGGAATCTGAGCACTGCTGGGTTTTACGTGAGATAGGGTAAGAGCTTTGCTAATTGGGACTTCAGCCTTGACCTTATGGGTGTTATTTTTGTCGTTTCTTCCGCCGTTGTACAGTCTTGCTAGTTCCACTTTTGAAGCAGTCCCGAGCGAAGCAGAGTTACCCTGCGATCTGATCATGGCAGCACCTAACTTGCCGTGGGCTTCTGTGAGGCCCAGAATGAGCTGCTCTAACATCAGCCAGCTGAACTAATGTCGTCATGTTCCTGGCTCGGTGGGTCCTAGATGATTTATATTTTTTTTTCCCCCTCCTCACTGACTGAAAGCCCCCTGCAAATGTAGGTTATCTTTTCTCATGCATCGCTGCCAAAAAATGTATCGGTATAACACTCCCCAGTAAAATCTTGCCCTTGACTATACTTTTTTGGTTCCTTTGAAGAGCAAGAATGCTTTTCATGCACCAGTGTTGGTGAGACACTGGCAGAGGTTGCCCAGAGAGGTGGCGGAGGCCCCATCCCTGGAGACATTCAAGGCCAGGCTGGATGAGGCTCTGAGCAACCTGATCTAGTTGAAGATGTCCCTGCTCACTGCAGGGGGGTTGGACTAGATGGCCTTTAGAGGGCCCTTCCAACCCAACACGTTCTGTGATTCTAAGAATGCGCCTTCATATGCTCTTCATTACTGTTCTGAAAGTGGAGGAGAAAGGATGGACTGGGGAGGATGCTTAGACTTGGTTTTCCATGTGAATGTGAAAACGCTGTTGGATGGATGGGTGGTGGTCTTCTATAGACTTTTGTTTCTCTCCCAGAACAAAACAGTTCAATATGCTGTTTTCATTGTTCCCATTTCTCCTTGCCATGCAGTGTTTCCAGGAACACAGAATTTATTTGGAAGATTTTTTTGGTAGTGGAAACATCTCCTTCCTGTTTGAGTGAGAAGTTCCCCCATTGTGGCTTACTGAGGAGGCGGTGGTGGGTGCGCCAGGCTCTTCCCTACTGATTTAGGTGCAATGAAAAGCTGAGGTTACAGAATTACCTCAAAGGTGCGAGGACTGATGAGTGAGAGTGTCGTTTGTGCTGCCAGCTGAATTTAGTGCTTTGAGGAAAGGCCATAAAAAAAAAAAGTCTTTTTTGGCTCCAACAATATCTAGACACTTGGAGAACATTAATAGTTCAGGGGTGGGAAGTAAGCTGTAGTGGAATTAGTGAAAGAATTGAGGTCTGAATTTCACAAGCTGAAGAGCACAGTTTCTCAGCTGTGGTGCCTCCAGGGTGTCCATCCATCCAGGTTGGCTGGGTCTGAGCTTTCATTGACTGTAACTTGCAAAACTGGGTAGAGCATGCTGCAGCCTGGCAGTACAGAGCTAGGCTTGGACTGGGGAGAGGGGGTCATCAGTTCCTCTGTCGTGTGCTGGTGGTTTGAGTTGAGGAGAGGAGCACGGACTGCATCACATACCCTAAAGAAAGGGCATAGCTGGAGCTTGTCTTTGGGAAAGCTCCAGTTTCCTCTCACTGTCCGCACTGTCCCTATTCCACGTCAGGTGAAGGGGAATGGCTGCTGTTCTCGCTCACTGGGACAGTCAGGGCAGCAGCACTTTTGCTTCTCATCTGAGCAGTCGTGACCCCAAAGTCCTTGAGGAACAATAAATAAGGAACCCACCTTGCCACTTCTACTGAGTCATTTTTCCTTCTTAAAAAAAAAAAAAAAACCCAAAACAACAAAAAAATCTCTTTTAAATAGCATCATTTACGCTTGGGAGCTGCTTGAATCCACCCTGTCACATAAATTACCATCTCTAAACTTGGCTGTCGGGAAGCGTCCTCATGAGTTGACATCCATGGGGGTGTCAGTGGAAGGGGGTCGGTTTCATGGAAAGCAGGAGGAATTCAAGCATCAAGAGAACAGTCTCATCTTCACGTTACCTCAAGCGGCGAGGGCATCTCAGTCCCGCCAGAGACGAGCCCTAGCGCTCCTCAGACTACCCTTGTTCGCCTTCACTTCGGTAGCTGCAAGGCTGGGTCTGACATCTGGCCCCATCCTCCCGCATCTCAGGCAATTAGAGCCTGGCCCAGCAAGTGGCCCTGGAGCAGGGGCTTCAGGGATATTACAGTTTCCTTACAGGGATAAAAGCCACAGGCTTTCCTCTCTGCTCTGCTGTTTTCTCTAGCTTTGATGCCGCTGCTGTTGAAACGAGATTGGCCCATCTGGTAGCGGAGGAGATGAGCTCTGCCAGACGGATCTGGCTCGCTGGGAAGGGTTCAAAAGGCAGCACCTACCCTTTGTTGTATTTCCTGCATGCTAACGAAGCCCGTGTTTTCTGGAGCTACTTTTTATCCTTGTTGTATGTTGGTTTTGGCATGGATGCTTTTATTCCTCCCATTTGAAATAAGCAAGAGAACAAAGTGAATAAAATTCCAGTCATTCCCCCCTCCCCCCCAAAAAAAAGGGTCATACAAGGGAGTTGTAAGGATGCATTGTGGTGAGAACGGTTACGGCTGGTTGCTGCCAGGAGTTGAAACATAGAGAACTGAAGCTTTATAGTGTCAGTGGTGGGTTCCAGTGCGATGTGTGTTACCCCGTGGCGGGGTGCACGGGAGCCCAGTGGCACACAGTGCGCTGTCAGCCCTGCCGGGGCATGTTTTCGGCTTTCCCTGTGGCCACGGGGGAGAGGGAATTTGCAGCTATCCAGACACTGACAAAACTGTATTTGTTGACTTGCAGAAAAGCCGAACTCGTGCTCCTCTGGGCTGTGATCACGTAAGCCAAAATGTGATGACTGCTGCCTGTGCTTGCTGGCCTTCCAGCCCTTATAAACCTGCGAAGCAGATTCATGTATTTAGGCCCTGATTCAGCAAAGCACTTAAGCACATGCTTCAGGTTTTCTTCTTTCCAGTAAGGTTGTTGGCATGCTCAAAGTTAAGCCTGTGCTTAAGTGCTCTCCTGAGCGCATGGCAAGTGATGGGGGCGCCGTGTGCTGCTGCCGTGCTCTGCCGCTGGGCATGCAGGCTGCAGGATTGAGGCCTCCGGTATTAAAAATTTATTAGTTTCTTTGGCTCTCCCCCCGTACAGGAGCCCGAGTCTCAGGGGCCAAGATGGCAATCTGTCCTTCTGCAGGAATGTGGGTTGTTTCTGTAGCACAGGATATTCCTTGTGTCTCGCTCTTGCGCGTTGAGTGTGCCCTTCTGCAGGGTGCGGGGTAGGGTGTCCCAGTGTCCGTCAGCGGGACATTGGCAAGTATTTCTTCAGAGTTTTCTGTTTGGTGGGGTTCCCCCCCTCTCCCTCCCAAGAGTTGTAAAAGAAAAAAATCAGCCGTGTTACATGTATCTGAATGTCTTGATATTTGTAGTTTAATGTTCCATTGGATTCATTTGGCTTACCTTCCATCAACACGATTCCCTTCATCTTGAGGACTGAGCAGCTTAGTGCAGGCATGTACCTGTGTGTCTGTGTGCGCTCCTGAGCTACATGGGTGAGAGCAAGATGAACGTTTGGTTTCTTACATTCTTTGGGATTTTTCAAGGTAGGAGGGCTGGTAGATTTTTTTCAAGGTAGAAGTGGCAGATGTTACTACAGCGTTCGTACATCTTGGTGTAACTGTGCGTTAAGTTCAGACCCACCATATTCAGGCCCTCGCTTCCTGGGAGTCTGAAGCTGTGGAATAGGCACTTAATCCGCAAGACGGTTGTATTTCAGTCCGCTCAGAGCAGCTTCTGAGAGAGCATTCTTTCTAATCCCCACCCATATCTGACCTGTTCTGGCTCGTTTTTAAGAGCCGCGCCCAGCCAGTCCCTAGCTCCCTGCAGAAGGTTTCCGCGGATCTTTTCCTGCTTACTGACTGAGCTCATTTGGACAGGGAGCCCACACATCAGTGAATGGGAATCCTGTATAAATTTGCCCCGTTTGCCAAATTGGAATTGATTTAGAGCATCTCTGTTCCTTACGAAACCCAGAAGACATGAGCATGGCTAGATGTGCTTTTTTCCCCCCTCC
The DNA here is from genome assembly GCA_013398915.1 of Dromas ardeola. NCBI lineage: Eukaryota > Metazoa > Chordata > Aves > Charadriiformes > Dromadidae > Dromas > Dromas ardeola. The sequence goes on along the minus strand of VYZM01010498.1, from coordinate 145,699 downwards.
CTTTGAAGTTTAAAACATGCTTAGCAAATCTGGTGTTTGCAGTCTCTGTTCCCCACCTGATGAGCAAAAAAACAAAGGTCCTTCCAGAAGCATGGGTCAGACTAACCTTTGTGCTGGTGCTGCAAACTGGATTGCAAGGATCTGGGCAGTTTTTGTTGTGAACTTGACTCTAACTAGCCTGGAAAATGCTTGCAGTGTAGGTTTAATGAATGTTGTTGAGCTTTTTTAATGCGAAATAATTCGATCTGTGCATCAAACAGCCTCTGTGCCCCATCCCCTGCTGCTGATGACAGCCTCTTCCCACACTTCTGCCTTGGTAGCATTGTTTGACTGTTCCAGCTCCAGTAGGTTTCAGTTACTGATCGGTGTAATTGCAAGAACACACCAATAATAAAAGAGGAATTTAAGCTTCCTTTTCTTGTAGTTGAAGGCTCTTCTGCAAAAGCTTGAAGTCTTAATAGCAGTCACACGAGCAACATCCCGCGCCTGTCAAGTGTTTGGCAAAACTGGGCGGCCGTACTTTAGGAAGATAAAGGGCTGGATTTTTGGGAACTTGGAAACAGCCCAATCCTATCAGGCGTCATTGGTACAGCTAATATTAGAATGGGAAACTCTAGGGACAGCTTAACATTTTAGTGGATGCCAAGGAAGCCTTGAATAAGAATGCACTGAAAGTTGCTTGTTGTATAACACAAGTTGCTGGAGTCAGAGTAATTTGAGTTGCCTTTAGTCTGGTGGAAAACTACAGCTGTGAGCAATGAGTTAATTTTTTCCGTGTGTGTGGGGCTTAGGTTTCCCTGTCGGGTTTGCTTTTAGTTTTGTAGGCTCTGAATCCATGGAGGGGAGTGACTGTGAACCAGTCGTTTGTCTTCGTGTGCCATCCCAGGCTGCTGCTGGAACAGCTCTGCAGCTAGTGATGATGGGTTAAATAAAACACCTTAAAAATGCAAAGTTGTTATGGGGCTGAGCTGTAGCAGCTCCTTCTGCTTTGGATACAAGAAAGCCACTGGCTGCTCTTCGTGCCTGAACGTTGCCTACAGAANNAAAAAAATTAATTAAAAATACTAAAGAGCAAAATATTCCCTAGTCTGGCAGAGCTGCTTGGCGGATGCAGCCGACCTCGCGCTGCTGGCCCTTGCCGGGGTGGCCGGGGCATGGCCGTGCGGAGGCTGGGCTCGGCCCGTCCCGCCCAGGCGCCGCCGGGCACGGCGCAGGTCCGGCGGTCTGAGGCCGCCCCGCTGGCCGGGCCCTGGGGCTGAGGCGCTTT
>VYZM01010498.1:102769-141585 GCA_013398915.1 Dromas ardeola | reverse complement strand
GGGGGAAGTTCTTTACGCCCTTGAAACTTGCGAATTGTAGCCAGTGGCAGTGCAGATACTTTGAATGAAGAGATGAATATGTTTACATTTTATGGCACTTATTTGTAAACTGAAAGGAGCGCTGCCATGCCATGTAGGCTGGGACCATGCCCCTTGCAGGACTTGCCTGATGTTTGCAGCATCGGGTGGTGGTGCGTAGCCACCCAGCTCGGCTTGGTGGGCGACGCTTCCCTGTTTGTGCTGGCCGGGGTGCGGTGTCTGCAGCACGCCCAGGCCCCCCTGTGCCGGCCCTCCTCTGTGCAGCCGGGGCTGTGAGATGTGCAGGGCCGAGCGTATGGGTAACTGGGGTTCAAATCACACCCGCTGGCACGAGCAAACGCTTCTCCTGTGTCAGTGGTGGGGAATGGGATGGGGAACATCGTCTTGAGAAAGCAAAAGATGCCAAAGGAGTATGATCTCCTACGGCTCAGCGTGTTTCCTGTGTAGCGGGCTGTTAACTAATGTTCTCATTGCAGTTTCCTCTTGACACAGTAGCAGATGCCCAGTATGTGCTAGTTAGGTGGCCTGAATTTTCCAGGGAACAGATTTTTCAGGCTTAGGAAAGCCTCGTGGAGGGCTGACAGCTCTGCTTGCGGGAAGTACATGGGGGGAGAGGTCACACTGTGCAGAGCACATGGCCAAGGATTGATGGTGGGGCTGTTCCTGCACCCTACTTCTCGAACAAGAAGTGAGTCTTGAAGCCCGCCCTTCCTCCAGCCCCATGGCTTCTGGTGCTGTCGTGGAGCAGAGCCCCGGTTCTGCTGTGCCACCGAGAGGTGCAGTCCCCAATGACGCAGCTTCTGTGTCGGTGTACACCCTGCGTTTCCCAGGGGAGATGACCGCCCTGGTGACCAAGCTCTCCAACAGTGGTCTTTGTTCTTGAACTGGAGCTGGGCTTGCAGAGCCCTATTTGCAGTGTTACCGAGGAGCTCATGGTCGTAACGGTGGCTTTCCTTACTGGTGACTAGAGAGGTGTTACGTTCTTAGACCTGTTAAGAAGAGGCTTTTCTTGCCCATCCTGTGGACATCTTTGTGCGCAGCCGCTGTTTCCTTCCAACGGCTGTTGAACACTGACCATCCCTCCTGCCCAGGGTTCGGTAGCTGCTTAGTGCTCTTTTCATCTTTTCACGCCCTGCATTAGCAGAACATCTGTGTTGCTTTATTGGAGACAGGATATAGAACGCTTGCAGCTAATAAGTTTTCCCCCTGTTTTCTTGCAGTCACCCAGGGCTTTGTTCAGAGGTTGCTTATCTGCATCCATTGTGTAGTGCTGTTCCTTGTTTTTTTTCTCACAGCCGTCTTAAAGCCTGAACAATGCCTTCATACAGGAACTTCTGATAACCCAGCGTACAATGGTTTCACCTCGCTGGTCAGGTCGTGCACAGCATCTATACGCTTAATGCATCTCCCTTTTTAGTTTCCTCCCCCCCACCACCCAATCTCATGTAGCGATTCTGCCCCTGTTGCAGTGGTAAGAGCAGTGATGCTTTCCAACGCAGCCAGGCTGCCTCAGTGTGGGTTGTTTCACGGGTGAATGTGTGCTACCTGTAAGCTTGTGAAGAATACACAGGACTTCTGAAGGTAACGGGGCGGGGGGGGGGCTTCACCGATGCTTGGGTGGGGTTCACCAGGGCACGCTCTGCAGGAGCATCGTGTGGTCGTGCAGTGCTTTGGTTGTGAAATACCGAGTCTTGATGAGGTTGCAAGTGCAGGGCTGGATCTTGCTGCCCTGAGCTGTAGTTCTTCGAAGGGGGGGCGTTGCACATTTGTAGGCAGCAGAAGGAACCTTTCTCAAGCAGATTGATATGAAACTTAAAAATAGTTCCTTGTGAGAAGCTGTTCACAGATTTGAATCGGATGCCAAGAGAGCTCTCGCTCTCTACTCCCACTTCCCCCCTCGTTATTCTGGAAGAACAGCGTTGTCTGAATTAATTTGTGTGAATGGAAGGGCAAGCTGCACTGCTTGGTGGAGGGCAGTCCAGAGGCCTGAGAGCCTGCCACCACTGGGCCACCCCCCTTCCAGAAGTGACCAGGAGGGCTGCTGGACAGTGGCCGATGCTCTGCTGTACCTCCTGGGCAGGTCCCATGGCACCTCTGAGGCGTTTTGAGCAACAGAGAGGAGCGGACTGCCATCACTGTGAACTCAGATGGCCTTGGGGTTCAGTCATGATGTCGTGGTTTTGGCCAAATTGGCCAATGGCCGGCGACAGGTGCTCCCCCCTAACCTCTTGTACATGGAGAGGAGGAGGAGAGATAGAGATTTACGAGTTTAGAAGAAACTAAACTACTTTAACGAAATATGAACGATAAGATAAAAAGGAAAATAATGAAATAGATCCAGTATATACAAAACCGTATGAAGCTCCCAGGATGACGTCACCGGCAGGCACTGGGGAGGTCCCAGGCTGGACTCAGCGACGGGTGGGAACTGGGTTCCAGAGCTGGAGTCAGGAACACATGGATGGGGATCAAAGGCCGATGAACAGGCAGGGTCCTGCTCAGACGTCGGCCATTGAAGGAAGAGCGTTGACCCTTTGATCCCTCAGCTTTTGTACTGAGCGTGGGGCAGATGGGATGGAATACCCCTGTTGGTCAGTTTTGGGTCCCCTGTCCTGTCCGCTCCTCCCCGCAGGTGGGACCCCTCTACGCCCCTCCGCTTCCGACCCTCCAACGGGGCAAATAACGAAATTAGCTGACCTTGGTTGTTATAGCGATAAGTGTAATCAAGAGCCTCTCTGCACCATTCCTTGGCACAAACTGTAGACATTCGTCTTATCACCCTGAGAACCAACCATTTTCGACACAACATGCTGTTAATTTCAGAGACTTAAAGAGGCCTAGCTAAGAAGTAAAATTACTGAACAGAAAGTTGGTTCTGTTTTGCCTTGAACCAGGACACATGGGCAGCTCTCCGGGCTCGGTGTGCACCCTCCGGTGTATAGCTGGGGCTTTTTGCAAGGGTCAGGACAGGGTTTGCTGGCTGGTGGCAGTTTGTACAAAGGCTGGTCCTGGCGCTGCGGTGGGCTGTCTGCAAGCACTCATCCAGTCATTAACCTTCCTATTCAGGCGGGATCAGGCGGGCGTGGTATGAGCCTGGCTGATCTTAATTCCCTGGCCAGCAAATTGTCGGTTCTGTTCTTCGGTTTCTAGAGATGTCAGGGAGGGGAAAAACCCCCACTTTCTTTAGTCACTGGAAACACTAATTGAGCAGTAAGCTGAGAGATGGGCGTTAGGAGATCGTGATGTATTATATAAAAATATGCAGGAAATGCACACCAGGTGTTCACAGGGGCTTGGATTTATCCTGCTCACGGTTTGGATATCTGCGCTATGGACTCATAGGTTAAAAAAAAGGTACGAGCCCAGCTTTGTGGGGTGCGGTGTTGGTTTTTTGTTTTTTTTTTTTTTTCAATTTGTTTGATGACCGTAGATGTTTCCATACGCAAATCAAAGTTTTGAAGAGCGTTTTGAAAGCCAGCAAATAGTGTGGTGAAAATTTCAGGGGTATGAATTTTGGCTTTGGGAGGTCTAATTTAAAAAAAACCTCGTTAAGCTATTGTGTGTTTCAAAGCAGTTCCATATAAAAAAACCCAGCAAGTTGTCTGTGAACAGGCATAAAATCAGGAGATAAAAGTACAGTTTTGTCTAACGTGTCTGTTTCTACAAGAAATGTTATTATACGGTAATAGTATTCAGTCTCACAGCAGTCTAAAGAGTTCACTGTGCTTGGGCAATAAACATACCCTATGATCTTGAAGCTGGTGTATCTGAGGTTATTCCTTACAGTTTTCATGCCAATTTGTACCTGTTTTGTGCTGACTTCACTAGAATTATTTCTGACTGTTGCTGGTTTGCAATCATATCTATTTTTTTTACATTTAAATAAACTCCAAACTAGGAAACAACTAAAAACACCCACTAAACTTAGCATATGGTTACGGTCTTGTAGAGGAAGAAGAAAGCAAACAAAGCCATAGAGATATTTTTGGAGACACTCTGACTGCATGTCTCAGCCCAACGTAACGGAGATGCAAATAAACCAGATGAACAATGTTGACCCAAGTCACTTTGTGAGAAACCTTTACTTTCCATTGCTCATTAAGGCACTTACCTGCATAGCAACAGCATTTGGTGGTTGAGAAGTAGATTTGCAGCGGCTTTCTGTCTTGTCTTGGATGTTCGTGAGTCTTACGGCACATCGTAAGTGCTTTTTATAACTACCGAATCAAACATCTAAAAGCGGGGAAAACATGTATTTAGGCTTACTTTAGACAAGAACTGTTGCTATTTTATTTCTCTTAAAGTAGAGTGGTACTTCAAGGAGACTGAGAGAGCTTAAATGAAAAAAGCAATATTTAGGTCTGATCCCTTCGTGCATATGGGTTACAACAAGCTCCGTGTTTTTTCAGCATAATATGGTTGGCACACGAGCTGAGTATACTCTCTGCAATGTCTCCAGAATGTTTTGGCACAGCTGTGGGATGCGAACTACTGACGGAGGAGCTCACCTGGCTGTGCCTGTAGCTGAGCATCTCCCAAGCCTGCCCCGGTGTCTGGACTGCAGATTCTCTCTGTTTGGGTTAGGCTGATTACTTGGATGGTGTGTGACGTCCCTAGGCACGTTCAACTTTCCAGGGAAAGATACGCCTTGGTGCTTTAATCTGCCTAACTGATCTTTCTGTAGGATAGAGGTCTGTGCAGAGCATGTTTGATTTATTTAGCATTATCCATAGGTTTCTCTGATGTCCCAGCAATCTCGCTTCATTTATCTGTGACGTTTTGACAGCTGAACCATGACAGATGAGCACTGGTGAATCTTGCTATTGTGCTTTAAAAGGTTGCTGCCCCGAGCTGCCCCTTTGCTCCTCCATCGCAGGTTACTGCCTCTGCAGCAGGGGGATGGAGTGCCTTACGTGTTGAACATGAAGTCCAGCATCTGAGCTTGAAATCCCCTTGGTCCTGGCTCTGTGTGGAGGTGCTGGGTGATGAATGCATGTAACTGGAAACAGACTGGTGTTACCTGGTGACTGCTTCGGGGACAGCAATAGTCAACAAGGGGCAGGGGAAAGTCTTATTCATTGCAGCTATTTGCAAAGATGTAAGGCAGAGTCCTTGGCAGGAACTCCTTGTCTGTGCTTTAAAGCAAGCAGGTGATTTTTGAGGTGTGCTGTGGAGGGAGAAGGGATTGGCCCTGTCCTTATCTTCATTAGGTCCTTCTGGTGTAACACAGCAAGAAAGACAGGCCGTGATAGGTTTCCTGGTGCATAGTCTAGTTTTGGTGCCGTTCTGGAGGCATGCTCCCTTATTGTCTCATTTCTGGAAGAGCAGAGGAAGTCCTGGGAGTACTGTGTAGCTCTGATGGAAACCATGAGAAGTGAGACGCATCCCAGCACAGAGGGCTTCTTGGGGGCTCCTGGAGATAGGAGCTGGAGGGACCACACTGTTAATTGTCAGTCAGTGCAGAGGTGGTGCCAATCAGTACAGGTTAAGAGCCTGTGAGAAAGCTGTCAGGCAGTTGTCTGAAACGGAAGTGCCCTCCAAAGCTATCAGTGTGACATTTGTAGTAGTAGCAATAGTTAAATACTTGGAGTTCACATTTTCTTAATGGATTAGGCTTGGGCATCTTCCTCCTGAAAGCGTTGGTCCCTCTTACGCCAGATGGGCCTACCTAACAGACCTCAGACTCTTACTCATGTGGAGGGTGGATGTTAGATGAATTTGAACATTTGCTTTGCAGTGGGTGCTTGGAAATCTAAGGGTCTGTTTTGGTTTCCCCATGTAAAGCAGTAGGACTGTTACACAGGCTTGGTCAACGTGGACACATTTATCAACTAATATCAATAACAGTGAAAGTCACTTCTGAACACTTTTCTTCCTGTCCGCCGTGACTTCCTGTAGAGAGGAGTATGTCTCTTCCCACTGTCCTCTCCCACCTCTGGCAGACCTCTTGTGTTGTCCCACACCTGTGACTCCTTTGACGGCACAAGGTAAGGTGCCTCTTCCCCTGCCCAGTGTGTGCCATTGCCAAAGCCAGGCCTGGGAGTGAGAGTCTCCAAGGCAGACTTCTCGCCCTTGGAGTGGCTTTGGCCTGATGAGCATCAAAGCGTCAGTGGGGTGCGAACCCTGGTGTGTCATTGGTGCCCATCTTGTGCTGGAAGGTGAATTCGTTGGGACTCTTCTGACCTCACGCGGGTACCCATAAGCAGAGTGCCTTGGCAGCCCTCCTGGAGTGCCCGAGGGATGGGCAGCCCCTGCTGGGGCAAGGACAGGGTTTGACTCATCGGGGGGACACCGAACGGATCTTATGTCTGTGGCAGTGCCACGGTCACAAGGTAGCACCAGGTCCAGCCTTGTGTTTGTAGAAATGTCCTCTAAAGGTCTTCTGTTTCTGAACATGGAGAACATGGTCTGTGCCCCAGACCACCTGACCCTGTGCATGTCCAGAGGGCTTGCCTGCAGAGGGGCGGGTGGCTTTGCTGTTACCCGATGTTTGGGGTGCCGGTCTCATGCGTGGTGTCCCTGGGTCAGGTTCAGGAGGCTGGCAGAGGTGTGGGTGGAGGCTGGTATGTCAGGAGGCAATCTTGGTGCAAGGGGCAGGCACGGGACCGCTGTCGTCTTCTCTTTCTTCCTGCAGCCAACAAATTAATTTATTACAGCTTTTCCTTTGGCCTCAGACTTGTGTGCGTTTTCCCTTGAACATGTTGGAAAGCAGAGCGGTGGCTACAGATTTGTCCTGAGACTGCGCTTTGGAGGCCAGCCTCTTCGGGGGGGCAGGCCAAGCAAATTCAGCAGCAGCGTTTTCCTGCCAGCCTCCTCTCTCCTCTCCAGCCTCCGCTCCTGTCTGCAGCTCACGTGGCTCCGGTCATCTCCCTGTGGCGTGAGCAAACCACTGTCCCCAAAGGATAAAGCCAGCAGCGTTTACGTTATTAGTGTCAGCCAAGAGTAACCTTGGTTTTCTGGTTGGGAAGATGACGGTAAAGTGCTGACTGCTGCTCGCACTTGCCTAAAAAAGCAGAAGAAAAATTCTTTTGGGATGTGACTCTAAACCCTTCTGAGCTGCAGCATGTGCTTAAGCAGATTTTTGAAACCTTTTATGGGCATATCGCAATGTTGCACGGGCCATGGCATGCCATCTCCTGCTCCTGAAGCTTACTTTCCTTTTTTAAGGGCAAAGCCCTCCAGACTGAGGTTCCAGTACTGCAAAGTACTTAAGCCTGATTTTAAGCACTGTAGAATTCCTGTGGACAGCAAAGAGCAACATGCGCTGAAGTGAGTTGGTGCTCAGGTTTTGGGAGAGGGAAATGGTCCTCGGCCGTTCCCTGAAGAGGCACAACTGCCTGTGGTCGTCTCCTCTGCCACCTTTGGCTTTCCAGTTTGGGGGGGTTTCTTTGTGCGTGCTCAGCGCCCGCACCTGGAGCTTGCAGTCCTGCCAAGTCTGCTTGGATCTGCCAGCACAAGCTGTGTGCCTGTGACCAAGGGTGAATGCGGTGTGGTGTTCTGTGAGCCCCGGGGGTTTCCTCTGCACGGAAGGAGGGAGACGGGATGCCGAAGCCCAGCTAGCAAGCTGCGGCAGCTCCTGCGTTTACTCTTGCGTGGCTGTGAGTCAGGTTGGCACAGGGAGGGTTGTGTGTTGGTACAGGAAGCTCTGGCACCTCAACGGATGCCATGCTGCAAGCCGTGGCACTGCCAGATCCATGTGGGGAAGGAGGTTCAAGCTTTCCATCTTCCAGCCCGGATCTATAGCAGGAGCTAACACTGGTGTTCAAATAGACGCCCCAAACCTGCAAGTCCTTATCCCTGGAGAGTTTGGAGCAGAGGCGATCCTTGTAAATATGGGGTCGCACTTGGCCCTGGTGTCCTGTCTTGCCGCTGCGTCGGTGAAGCTACCTAGCTACTTCTCTTGCTCATGATTGCATTAGCCCAGCGAAGCCAGCTGAGGGAAAGGCAGCGGAAGACGCCTTTGAGGAGAATGACTCTGAATGAGCATGTGGAGTTGGTGGATTTCTTCAGCAGCATAGCACCAGTTTGATGTAATCCCTTTGCTGACAATAGCTTTCTGCCACTTGGTTCACCCATCTGAAGGAGGGTGCAGTAACATGCATTTAAGTAATTGAGCTGTTTGGAAGCTTTAAAACAAATATAAACAAGATGTGCCATGCTTTCTGGAGAGCCCATCATCTGACATCTCCCACAGAGCGTTTAAGTAAGTGGTTAGATTTCCAAGTGAGGAGCTGAGCTCTTTGAAAGTCTGCCCGTATAAATATTGTTATGCTGGTATTAAAATAAATGCTTTGAGGCATTTGGGTGAATGTTGCCCCATACAGGCACAGTTTTACTTATGGCTTATTAATGCTGTTTTATTGCTGTTCATAAAACAGCAGAGAACCAGGCACTGACCCCCTTCTTTGCCCCATGTAGCCTCTCATGCCATGCCTGACGACGGCCTTTTGATTACAGGAATGGCCAAGGATTTGGAAAGCCAGCTTTCAAAGCCTTCCGATGATGCAGGCTGCTTTAAAGTGTTGTAATGTCAGTCTCTGTGCCTAATTGCACTCTTTGACCTCACAGGAGCAGTACAATGAAAATGTCTTTGAAGACTGAGTGGAGCTGAGCTACTGTAGTAACAAAGCTCTGGGTGTTTCAGACAGATGTCCTAACCGAGTAACCATTTCAAACCCTGGCTTTTTCTAAATGAATAGCTATCAAACACGGTTAGCTGTTCCACAAGTTTACCTGTCTGTTACAAAACTGTAACGGCAGTGAAAATATTCAGCTTAACCATACCTGAAGTGTTAGGGTAACAAAATCTTTCTGCTGTCCATGCAGTAGAAAGTACATGGCACAAAACTAACACCGCTTTCTGCTCTCGGCAGCCTTGGCCTTTTACTTCTGACTCTCTGAACATCTGGTTAGTGTTTGGCCTTGGTTTTGGGTTTCGGTGACATGGTTGCTCAGTGTCCCCACCGTCAGAGGAGCTGGAGGCCGCTGATGCTGGAGTGATGGATTTTTAACCTCTAACTCTGCTTTCCTACCTCCTCTGTCTGAAGCCAGCCCCTGGGCATGGTTCTCTGCGTGCATGAGCTCCGTGCTGGGCAGCTGGGAGCTGGAGGTGCCTTTCTGCAATATTTACTTTGAAGCTGTGGGGAAGGTGCTTATTCCTAAGGGGGGACAACTGGCTTGCTGGGACGTGAGCATACTCAAACCAAGCAATTCCCCAACTTTGTAGTGAAATGTTACAGCAGATGGCCTGCTTACAATGCAGGATATTATTAGAACCATGATCGGTGCTAATAAGGTCATTGGCGATGGGGGAGGAGGTTGGTGTCTGACCTTGTTTGAAAGGTGGTAGACTGTGCTCTGGGGGAGAATTTTTCACTTACTGTACTGTTTAAAACTAATCTGGCTGCACAGCGGAGAAAGACCCACCACCCAGCCCAGCACGTCTGCTGCGGGGATGCTGGGGGTGCTGCTGGCCCCTACCCCTCACTAAGGTAGGTGTGCAGAGCGCTGTTAAAAAGTGGAGACAAATTCTGCTTTAATTAACAGTCCTGATAATGGGAACTGGGAGCAGCGTAGCTGGTCCTAGGCCGGGTACGGTATCACAAGGCATTGCCCAGCCAGATGACTGATCAGTGGCGTGCGCTGAGTTTTATCATGCCTCTGAACATACTCTGCTTTAATGCAGCACTTGCTTTTAGCTGTTCTCTCCTACACAGGTATCAAGAAAAGCCCCAAAACAACCAGTACAGACAGGAGTGTTGGGATCAGCTGAGTTGCATTAGTGGTGCCCACATCTCTGCACAGCAGTACCCACGCTAGGTTCTGATAAGGATTTAAGCCCATTAGCCCGAACTGTGCTGCTTTAACTCTGTTTGTCTCCTTACTTCTGCTTTCAGTGAGCAGCTCTGGGGTGCTGTGAGCAGCTCTGGGTGCTTACTGAGAGAAAACAGCTCTCAGAGGGGCAGCTGGGAAAGCATGGAGTATCTAGCTGGGATGGAGGAGATGGCCAGGGGCAGCACAGACACGGTGGAGCTGGAGCCAGCCAGCCAGGGAGCGCAGCCTATGGTGCTTCCCTAAATCCTTATTAGCCGTAGGGGCACAGCTAGTGCTGGGAACAGTCACACGGAGATTAGGTCCTTAAAGAGCCCTGCCACAACCAGGCAAAGTTTAAAAACAAAACCTCAGCTTGTAATCCCAACCGCACTGGCCGATCCCGCTGACCGATGTTTCTCTCTCTTGCTGTCAGCTCCTGAAGGATCAGAGCATGAGTACAGCCTGCTTTCTCGCTGTTAAGTGATGCTTGATCCCACGTGGTCAGTTCGTGCAGCCTCGTGCAGTGCTTGGGCTCCGCTCCCAGGGTCCCTTCCATGTGATGCTGCAGATACCGAGTGCTGGATGAGTTTGGCAGGAGGAAGCGAGAGCCTCTCAGGGTGGGACGTTTCAGCCCATGCAGTAGCGCTTGAGTAGCCAGGGCAGCAGGAAGTTGGAAGCCAGACATGTAGATGAACCTTCAAGGAGGGCTCGGAAGGTCATCCGGATATGGCAGAGGTGATGGTGTTCGAGGTCAGCTGTAGGAAGGAAAGCGCTTTCCTTCCTGTGAGGGAATCTTGTTTCATAAAACAGTGGAGAGTTGTCTTTGGAGGGGATGTCGCTCCTTCCCAAATGCTGTAGGGGAGGGCATTAAAGGTGGCCCTGGTGCTTTCTGCAGGAGCCCTCCCAAATCTTGCTTCCATGGCGCAAGACTTGCAGCCTTGTGCCCTGTTTCTCCTTTCTGCTCTGTTTCTGCCTCCCCTCTGGGCTTATTTGTCCCTGAGCCGTCCTGCAGCTCCCCCCGTCCGCCGTTAGGTGTGGTGTCTGTGGGGACTGAACGAGGCAACCCAGGGAGTCTCTTGCCCTCTGCCTCTCCTGTTGCTTCAGCAGTCATTTTTATTCCTCAGTGCATCTGGTGCACTTGCAGATGAAGAAGTAAATCATCACGGTTACCTCCCTGCAGGCTTTGATTCCCTGCTGTGTCAGTCGTGTTGCCTGTACGGCCTCTGTGGCGTGCTGCAGGGTGGGGGCTGGAGCAAGGCGAGCAGGCTGAGTGACTCAGGCACTGGGAGCAGCAGAGCCAGCAGGGTTGATAAAAGCAGGACAGGGATGTCTGAAACCTTCACCAGGCTGCGATTTGGACTGCGAGGGAAGGAGGTGGGGGTGACTTCAGGGAGGAGCAGAGCGGCTCCCCAGGGCACTCTCCCGCCAGACAGGGGAGCTGGGAATGCGGCAAAACCCCTGCCACCCATCACTGTCAGCTTTATCAGCATCTGCGGGCTGGCACAGCGGGACGTGGATTACCCCGCAGCACCAGCACAGCCTCCCTGCCAGCTCCATGTCACGCTTCTGTCACCGGAGCCCACTCAAACCGCTCCTGCGCCACAGTTGGGAGAGTTGAGGTGGGGGGGAAAAGTCCCTTGGGGGCTGAGAGGCAAATGGGCTGGATCGCTTTCAGCTAGCGATGCGGAGATGGGAAGGGCAGGCTGCCTGCTGCCGGGAGGCAGGAGCTCAGAAAGCATCAAGGGCATCGCAGCCGCAGCTCTGCAGCGGCAGCAGTCCCGCATGGCGCGGCTGGCGTTCAGTCTGCGTGCAGCCTCGGCGGTGCTGAGGCTTCCCCTAGCCACCTGGGGGTTTTCCACCACGCCTGGTGTATTTAGACTGAAAACTCTTCTGGCTGGGACTGTCTGGTTCTGTGTTTGGGTAGTAATCGGAGTAGGACCCTGAGCTGTAGCGTCGATGAGTATTTGTATTCCCACAGCCAAAAATACCCTGCTGTGGCCTTGTGTGATAAAGCACAGATTGAATTAAGAGGATTTTCATTGTTGTTGTTTCGTGTTTCTCTGTGTGGCTTTTTTGAAGAGTCCACATTAATGTAAAATCTTTAGAAGTCTTTACTCAGAATGGAGCTCACAGTAGCTAGGACAAAAACACCACTGAAAAAAAATGTTGTTGTTGTTTTGATTGTGCTAATTCTCTGAGAATTATTTTAAATGGCCTTTCAGAGCTTAGCCCAGCCACAGGAAAAGTGTTAGCACTTCCCTTCGTATTCCTTCTTTCTTTATATCAGAGGTACTTGCCCAAAAGTTTGCCCGGGGATTTCTGCTGGGGCCCTATCAGTCGTCCATCTATCTGGGTTTAAGCAAGTGAGAGCATTTTTTCCAGCCGGGTGTGGGCTGACGTCGTGCTGCATTCCAGACCCGCTAATGACACTGGAGCTTCTTTGCAGCTACTCCTCTGACGTGGTGGAGAGACTGCACATGTCCTCAGGAAAGGTCACTCTTCCTTGCAGAAAAATCCTCTCCTAGCCAGTTTGGAGAGGTATGGGCCCGTCTCCTCTAAAAGCGAATGGATGTTTGCATCGCAGCTGCCTCATCCTGGTTATACCCGATGAGGGCAGTGAAAGGTCTTTTTCTTGTTGCCCTCTTAGGAGGGGATTGTGCTGTGTCTGAAGGTATCTTTTGTCAGCGGCAGAAGCAGAATAGATGAGGTCAGGTGTCTGCCTGCCTAAGGAAGTCATGTTGTCGAGATTGCTTTCTAATAGAAAAGAGCTTTTAAAGGCTAATCCTTGCATTCCTCCTCATCTACAAAAGGTTGAGCGATGGGTGGTCTGTGCTGCACTGGTGACTGGGACGAGGATAAGCAGCTCAGAGTAGAAATTGAGGGCAGGAGTTTGGAAAGCAGAGCAGTAATACGGAAAGGGAAGAAAAAGCCCACAGTAATTTGATCAGTTTGCCTTTTGTGACTGAAGCCTGAATAAGCAAGTGTGCCCACATGGATATGCTTTAGGTGCTTCTACCTCCCCCAGCTTTTCTGTTGTGCTCTCAAACCTAAATAAGTGAATCTGGCAGTTATTAAAAACACAAACTCCAAAAACCCAAGCAAATGAAAGGAAAGCCTTGATCAGTTCCATTCCTGTTGGTGTGTGGGGACGGACGGATGGACATGCGTGTACACACACGACACATTCCTTTCTTAGCTGTTCTGGCACTTATACCAGTGCCACTCAGAGGAGAATTTAGGTCAGGATTTCTGGCAGGGCAAAAGTTGCATCCCGCAGGAGAAAGTGGATACATCCACCCAATAAGGCCGTACAAACTTTTCAGTATCCTGTCCCACAGCTCTTATTACAGGAGGGGGAACAGATCTAGTCAGCAGCTGCATGAAATTAACCTTTCAGCATCTGTAATCGTGGTTTCTACAAAATGCATTGTCAACGAATCCCACTTCCTGGCACTGCGTGAAGAAAACAGACCGCTTTTAGTAGCTTCTGGGGTCTTTGGACTGTACATCGCCGTAGCGACTCTGAATTCTGGGTCTGTAGGTCAGTGTGGTGTTCAGGGTGAGCAGCCGGCCTCCTTGAGCAGGCTGCCTTCAGCTTCTGTGCTGACTTACGGTGTTCTGGACAGGGTTTGTCACTTGTCAGTGCTCAGCTGGGGACAAGAGCAGGGATCGGCTTTGGCTGGGTGAGGGTAGGGAGTGTGAACCTGCATAGACCCTCACGAGACTGGGTAACAGGCTGGTGGAACAGGGGTCTGTGAGGAGTGTTGTCATTGGGACAGGTGGAAGTTTTGCTCCGTCTGAGGCTGTTTTAATAAATCCGTCATAAATTAACAGGTTTTCAGATGTTGGCACAGAGTTTGGCATCCCGTCCCTTAAGGCCGGCTGCCTGCGTTGGTACTTGTGGCTAGTGCATGTGAATGACAGTTAAGCATGTCGCGCTGCTTGCGGTTTTAGCCCATAACTGTGTTATTGCGAAATTCTCCTGTTGCTCATAGAGATGGCGGTGCACTCTCTGTGGCATTGCAAGCCCGTTGTGTTTACCTCCGTGGGAAAAGGCTTGCTGTGCTGCTCAGTGGGCTCAACTCCTAACAAATGTTTACGCTGCCTTAAGCTCCCTTTCACTTGAGGTGGTAGCAAGAATCGGTCACATATCTGCTTTCTAGTACCAGGCACTTCTTAAACAGCACTTCTGAAGGTGTTTTCTTGAAAGAAAAATCCCCTCTGTGACTTAAATGTGCATACGTTACCGGCTGTAATAAACAACACGCTAAAATAGACCAGTCTGCAAAAGCTAACCAAGGTGGAATATTTGCCTAAGGCAAGGCAGGCTTTCTTTTCCATTTTGTTTGTTTGGGTTTTTTTCCTGGGACAGAGAAGAGTAGAAGTAGGAGAGGAGTTGGGGACATCAGGGGGCTGGGCATCAGGGCGAGGGGCAGGGGGAGCTGGCTTTGCTCTCTGCTTCTCTGCTGTTGGGCAGATCTCAGCTAAGGGCAGAAAGGTCTCCTGTGCCTTGGAGCATCAGACCCCGGGCTCTGGCAGATGTCTGGGAGCAAATCTCACGTAGATAGCTGAGGGCGTCATCCTCCTGTATGGCCGCATCTGCCTGCTCCCCTGCGGTCGCATCCTCTGGTGGCATAAGCTAATGCAGAGAGGGACTGTTGTGTCCTGTTCTGACAGATCTTGGCGTTTCCAGCCGAAGGTGGACAGCCATGGTGGCAGTGCCATGGTGTGCCCCAGCAGGAGTCATCGGCATGCTTAAGCAGAGCCCGGCCAGCATCCTTCCCCATGCAGGGTGCTGCTCTGTTACCCCCTGGCAGCCCCTCAGTAGCTGGGGCTGAAGCACATCCTGCAGAGTTATTTTTTCCAGACGGAAGATTTTCCCTGGGAATTGCCAGCCCAGATGGAATTAATTTTTTTTTTAAGGTTTTTTTTATTATTTTTTTGAAAACCAGGAATCTGTTTGTACCCATTAAGCTGTTGCTTTCTGAGCAAAGCAACAACACAAACAAAAATGGGGCTAATCCTCAGTTGGTAAATTGTTATATTCTGCCAAGTTCTTAAAAAAAAAAAAAAAAAAAAAAAAAAAAAAAACAAAACAAAAAACCAACAAAACCCCACCAAATCCAACAACAACCCAAACCTAGCCACCCACAGATCTTTTTATTTGCACCTTCATTTGCTTTCCAAAACACAGCGCAAATGAGGTTTTCTGAGCGTGGCTTTGCACTCCGCAGGACGGGAGGGAGGGCTTGGGTCGGACACTTGGTTAGCAATCTCTGCGCTTCCCTGTTTGTCTTCTCCCGTGTGTAAACTCAAGGAGCGAGGCTGCCGGAGGTGGTCACGCGTCGGGTGTTTGTATTCATGAACACAGTGCTTTAACATTTATTCTCCTGGGCTTGAATGTACTTTGCGTGATTCTGTCTACGTGTGGTTTCCCTGCTGCAGTTGTAATATTCAACAGACACTGTATGTAGAGGAAGGTCAGACGCATCAACTTTCCATATGACCTTGACAGATTCGATCAGCCGGTGAAAGTTGTAGAATTGGATTATGGGATTTGCAATGAAAAAGTGGTTTAAGGGACAAGAGAAACTACACTTGGTATTTTCAAAAGCTGGCCTGGTGTAACAGCAATTACAAGGGACAGAACTGAGGGAGATGAAAGGTGGAAGACATATTAGAAGTTTTATTTTGTTTTTCTGTGGGGTTTTGTGGTGTTTTGTTAATACAGTACTTGTGCAATATTGTTCCAGAGGCTGGCATGGGTTTTTTTGTAATTTATTACAGAAGAAAAATCAATGACATGCCAGTGTTTCTATCTTCCAGGTAGAATTGATTTCTTTACTTACAAATAGCCCACACCGAAACGGTCACCCGCGGGAGTATTAACGACGCAGGATGTCACCTGCTTCGCCTCCTACTCTAAACACACGCAGTGATCCCAGGGCTAAACGTGCTTCTAAAGGCGCTCTCTTTACCGGGCGCTAAATGCCTTCCGTCGTAATTGTTATCGATCAGTTGCTTGAGCAGGTCTGTGGCCGGGGATGTCCGTAAAAGTTTATTTTGCATGGAGAGAGCTTGTATTTGATACTGTATTAAAGAAACCTATTTTATGGTGCTTTTAACATTCCTGAACGTGGGAGAGTAGTGGAATAATACTTGGAAGACACTAAAAATGATCAGTTCAGGACTCTGAATGGATGGTACTTCTATTCTGTTTTAACCTCATTTCAGATGTGTGGCGGTAACAGACTGGTACTGTTCACAAAACGTAGCTTAATCAAAATGTATCAGCAGATACAAAAGCAAAGAGCTCGATGAAGTCTTTATTCCTCTCTTTTGTGGAATGAGATTACTACTTGCAGTGAACAGCAATCTCCCAGATAAACATGTTTTTCTGCTCTGTGGCTCTACAGCTCATAAAAAATATACTTTGACAGTGCCTTAGTCTTTTAATATATATTTCTTGGACTTGGTAAGCACTGTCCATTGCTCGCAGCAAGCAAAAATGTTCCACAAACCAAAAAAAGTTAAAATCAATACATGTTTTTCATTGAGCATAACAGAGCATACCATTGGCCTGAATGAAGAGAGCTTGGCAGGAGAACAGAGCTGGAAAGAGTTGTCAAGATGTAAAAATATAATGAAGGAGCTACAGGGCTTTTCCCCCACAAAATAACTGCTCCGAGTTTGTAAGAACCTTCAAGTATAACAAACAGCTTGGAATGAAAATCCTGCATGAAAGCAAGACAGCCACGACCTCTTTGTGCTGTCCTGGGGAAATTCAGCAGAACATTGCTGTATTCAGCAACGTGCAAAAGTAAAACTTCACTCGCAGCAGCTCTCAGCTTCCGAATTGCCAGGTGAATGAGGATTTGGGAGTTTTAGGCTGGTGCCTGGGGCTGTTTAGAGTCTACCGGAATGGGGTAGTTTCATGTCCCCCTCCCCCTTTTTCTAATTAAAATTTAAAAAAAAATGGTGGGCTGATGGTACTTGTTTAAATACTTGAGCTCCATGCTAACAAGCCGTCCTTTCTGTGCGGAGCTGGGTTTGCCTGCTGCGTTCCGTGGTTTGAAGTCCTTGGCAATAGCTGCGAGTAACTTGTCACTGGTTAAGGTGATAGCAAAAAGGGAGGTGGCAATGTAGAAACACTGCTGTCTCGGCTTTGTTTTTCTCTCCTGCTCTGGTTTGAGCTGTGTAACAAAAACAAGCTTGACAAACGTTTTGAGGCTGCAGGCTTTGTAAGAGAGTGTTTGCATCCCAGCAGAGTGCACCTCATCTCAAGAAACCCCCTGTCCAAGTGCTTTGCAGTTCTATACACGCTATTTGAAAGGACCGGCATCTGCAGTAGGATTTGTCCATGCTGTGCATCTGTTTGTTCCCAGCATTTTCCATCTGATGAGTGTCACTTACCCTGGTGCGAGTGAAGCAATGTTATGTGTGCTCATTATTCTTTTTTTTTTTTTTTAATGTATACGTACTGGTGAAATTGTTCAGCTGCTAAACTGTTTCTGCTGCATGACAGGAAGCGTGTTCCCTGCTGGGACAAAATGCTGCTGTTCCTCACGTAATGCCTAATTGATGGAGACCCGTCCAGTTGCATGATAGGTAGATGACCAAAGCCCTGTCAGGGTGGCTACGTGCCACAGTGGCTCTGCGTCTGGTTGCCAGGGGCAGCTTGGTGTCCAGCCCTGTGCTGGATAGAGGGCTTCAGCGCAGCGTATGGCACACAGGGACACAGGCTCTTCAGCCTTGGTTTGTGTCCGTGATAGAGGTTGGCTTCCATAGACCAAGGCTGGAATGACAAAGACGTGGAGGTGTCGCAGGTCTCTAGCAGTGTTTGTTCAGCAGTCCCCCCAGCTGGCTGCTGACAGCTTTTGTCTGGACTCGAATACATTTGCAAAAATGATGCTGATGTTTTTCTTCCCCCTGTCCTTCCTTCCATCTCCCTACGAAGCAAAAATATGTGAGCAGGGCAGTCACATGGGTGAGACAGGGAGGCTGAAGAGCAGCACCAACGTGCTAGCCAGGGATTTTTGTCTCTGCTTCCCATTCCTTCTGCATTTTTATAACTCACTGTACGTGAAGACTCTACTAGGACTGAGGTGGCTGTGTTTGTCCGACCTGCTTTTTTAAAGCTGCAGAGGAGTATAACTTTTTTAAGCCTAAACCCCTACAGTTAGTTTTATTTACCTCCTGGTTGGCCTCCCAGGGCGCTGCCCCACAGCTGTAGGGAGAGGAGAACTGGGCAGACTGGGACTGTGCAGAACGTACCAGCCTCACTTCTGCTTGGTTTGCTCCGAGGGCTTTCTAACCGCCTTGCACTTGCACGTGCCACTGAGTTTTGCTCTGAGCTTTCAGTTCAAAAGGACCCAAAACTCTTGTTGTAGCTGCCAGATGTCACCTGCTTTCATTTGAAATCATGCAGAACATCAGGGTTCACTCATTTCAGTCAAAATCGAGTCCAGGCTTGCACAGAAAGGGCTTGACCTGACATTCATTGAAGCCATGAAATTCAGTCGCTGTTTCAGCGATGAGCTGGGGCTGCCTTGAGAGTGCTGGGAGCGTTGGTTAGCCCTGGGAGCTTGCAATAGATAGTCAGGTTTTTCCACTGAAGCCGTGTGGAAAGGCAGGTCTGAGTCTTGTCCTCTGTTCCCTGACAAAAGATGTGTCCTTCTTCACCTGGGCAGCCCCGGGTCGGAGCTGACCTGCTGCTGCTGCAGCTTAGAACATCTTTCAGAACAGCATAAAATCTGAAGAGGTTTCTGGAGTGACGGCAGGGGTGCTGAGTTAGGCCAAAATAACGTGAGGGCTGGTTTTAGTAGTTTTCTCCTCATCTGTCTGCACAAGCTCGGGGAGGTGGCTCTTTGGACCCTGGAGGTGTGACATTTGAAGAAGTTGGGCAAAGCTCATCCTAGAGATGTTGCAAAACTGTGATTTGTGCTTTTTAGGGACTGCTTGAATCCCGTTTCCAGCAAATTATGTATTCAAGAACGATGCTTGTTCCTAGCTAGAACATGCATTTCACAGGGTCTGTATCATCCATACCTGAGAAGCTACCAGATTAACCTTAACTCTAGCCTTTCTATCCACTTAATTTGAAACTTTTTTATGATGGGAAGTCTATGTTGCTTCCCTTCCCTTTGAGGCTGATTACCATCCGGTACTGCTAACTGGAAGATAGGTTTTGCTTTTTATCTCCAGCTATGATCTGTTCACAGCAGGATCCGCACCGTAACAGCGGTCTTTGGGCTCTGTGAATGGGTGTTACACCTGCGTTTGAAAAATGTCAGCAACTAGCTGTGCTGTATTTTTTTTTTTTTATTGTTATTACAAGTAACTTCAGACCACCAGCTCCTTTCTACCAAACGTTGTGGGCAAATGGATGCTTGATGGCAAACGGGGGAGCTGGCCCAGGAGGGGTGCAGAGCACTAACTCACCAGCATCCCTGCAGATGTCCAGAGAGGAGCAGAACTGGAAAGCCTTTGAGATGGATTATTTCAGAGAGATGGAGGATGGAGCACTGGCATTAGATTTGGGAGTCTCTGACATGGCATGAATCTGTTTCCAAGCAAGACAGGAGACAAAGCATAGGAGAAACTTCGATGTGACATCCCACAACTGCTTGGAAAACTGAGTTCAGTGGCAGTCCTGAAGAATGTGCTTGGCGAGACTCTTCAGTTTTGTCTTACTTTGTTCTGATTACTTGAATAAGGGAATAGAGAGTATGTTGTTTGAACTTGTAAGGTGCTCTGAGCTGGGAGGAGCTACAGAGAACCAACTCTGGAGTTGCAGATAATCTTGACAGGTCAGAAAAATAGTCTGTGGAAAAGGGGTGCAAGTTCAATAAAAGTAGTATGAAATACTGCATTTAAGCAAATCAGCTGGATGATACAGGATGCAACATGGCAGGGTAGGCAGTAATTCTGGAAAAGGCTTGTTGAAAGTGGCTTAAAAATGTTACACTGCTAGAAGGAAAGACAGTATCATTCAGGGTTCTATAAGCAGCAGCAGCATCTGCAGGACGTGTGAAAAAAATCTTTGTACCTACGCAGCACTGCTTAGGGGTTAGCTGGAGCGCAGTGCCCCGTGCATAGAATCATAGAATGTGTTGGGTTGGAAGGGACCTCTAAAGGCCATCTAGTCCAACCCCCCTGCAGTGAGCAGGGACATCTTCAACTCGATCAGGTTGCTCAGAGCCTCATCCAGCCTGGCCTTGGATGTCTCCAGCGATGGGGCCTCCACCACCTCTCTGGGCAACATGGGCCAGTGTCTCACCACCCTCGGTGTCAAGAACTTCTTCCAAATGTCTCATCTAAACCTGCCCTGCTCTAGGTTAAAGCCATTGCCCCTCGTCCTACGGCTACCTGCCCTTGCCAACAGCCCCTCCCCAGCTTTCCTGTAGGCCCCCTTCAGGGACTGGAAGGGGCTGGAAGGTCTCCCCGGAGCCTTCTCTTCTCCAGGCTGAACCCCCCCAGCTCTCTCAGCCTGTCCTCACAGCAGAGGGGCTCCAGCCCTTGGAGCATCTTCGTGGCCTCCTCTGGCCCTGCTCCAACAGCTCCGTGTCCTTGTGCTGAGGGCTCCAGAGCTGGACACAGGACTCCAGGTGGGGTCTCACCAGAGCGGAGCAGAGGGGCAGAATCACCTGCATCGTCTCCATGCAGACGCCTTGTCAGGTTGTCAGGGGTGCAGGCTGACTGGGGGAGCAGACTAGTGAAAGGCTTGGAGACGGTGCTCACAAAGTTGAAAGAGCATGGTTTGCACACTCTGGAGCAGAGAGGTTTGAGGAAGGGGGGTATATGTGACGGCAGCCTTTAAGTGTGGGCCCTTCCTCAAAGAGGGAGGTAATAATTCCGGTTCTGGCCCTCTGGGGTAAGTCAAGTTTTAGCCTTCAGTTGCGGGAGGAGCAAAACTGCAGTTGAGAATGAGGAAGAGCTTTACAGCTGCAAGGAGAGTGATGTGTTGGAGTCCCTTGTCTGGGAAATACACAAGTAATAGGTATAAAGAAAATACAGGTGGAGTTGACCTGTGTAGGCCTAGGGATGGTGTGTCACTTCTCTGTGTCCTTCTAGACCTGCTTTTTAGGATCCTTGTAGGTGGGTTAACAGCCTTCCATGAGAATACATTGGAGGAGTGCTTCGTACATAAGTTACACTTTAAAACCTCTGTAAAAGTGAGACACTCCAACACTGAGAGGAGAAAAGCATTGCTATTAAGTAGAAGTTATCTGATGTACTCTGCCAGGGTCAATGTTCAAGGGAGGTTACAAGGTTGTACTTCTCGCTGGCTTGGTTGGCAGCATAACTTTTAACATTTCCTTATCCTGTAGAAAGGAATTGCAGATAAGGTATGTGCAGAGCTAGGCTTTGAACTGCAGCGAGTGACAGCTTGGCTGCACAAACACCTATCTGTGAGACGTAACACTCTAACAATCAGGCTGACTTGTCTGCTCCAGCCTCCTTTGTTTTCCAGTTGAAAACATGCTATTTCCGTGCTAGTTGATCTTGTTTGCCAAGCGGAAGGTGTTTGCTCCAGCAGTGAGGTGGACAGCCGTCTCCCTCCCTCCTGCACAGCTCTCTACCTGGGTGGTAAGAGGAATGTGACCCGATGCAGCGGAGGTGGCCGGAGGAGCCATGCGATGCAGCCAGCACGCCAGTTGCTGAGCCCTGGAGCAAATTGTTTAAGGACAAACCATGGCGAGCACGAAGCACTCGAGCTGGGGTGGTGGATGGAGAGTGTTCCCAACACCCTGGTGGTTTGCTTTCCTGGGAGGGTGACTTTGAAGCTGTGAGTCCCAACAGGGTGGGCAAAGCAGTTGGAGCTTAGGCTTTACCAGGTACCAAGTCCGCCTCCCACTGTCTCTCTTTTCTTAGAGAGCAGATAGTGGTAGGGGTAGACCTGGAGCAGCATGTGCTGCTTGATACATGTTCTCAGCTCTGCAGCGTGGACGCAGAGATGAAGCCCGGAGCTCCCCACTTTCTGCCTCCCGCTGTTGCCTGGCAGTTTGTGCTCCACGGGCAGTTCTGCAGCCTGGTCGCTGCCCTCCAGATGCCGGGGCAGACACCGTGCTGGCTGAGGTGGTAATGCACGTGTGAAAGACATGCAAGGCTCTGGCAGGAGCGAGGATCCCTGGCCAGGAGAAGGCGGCCTCTGTGTGTGTGTGCGCTGAGTGGGATGGAAAGCAGAGAGCATTTTGTGCCTCAGCGCTGGAGCGACAGGCAGTGAGTAAGCAGGGCCAGTGCATCTCTGAACGTGCCTCCCCACTGAGTTCTTCGGGGGGGGGGGGGGGTGGAAATCTGCTGTTTCATGCAGGGAAGAGTTATGTAGACAAGCTGTGTTTTGGTGCCTGGTTTTGAGCAAAACACGGAAATCCTTTCCTGCCTGGTCTCTTTTCATTCTTTTTGCTGTCAGTCATTGCACATGTCATCAGTGTCTGTGGGAAAGACAGCACAGTCAGGGCACAAGCCTACTGCAGCCTCCAGTGTGTGAAAAGCAACATTAGCTTAAAGATTTTTCACATGAGAACTGCTGGTGATTGACGGGACATACAGTGCAGTCATTGAAACCAGAAATGTGTCTGCTCTGGAACCCCCTCACTGGCACCCAGGATTAAAGAGCCCGTAACAAACTGCGTGACTGGTGCGAATGTGAGCCAGCCTTGGGTTTGCGCTGGAAACCTTGTTTCTGCAGCGCGGTTCAGCTCGCTTCAGCAGGCAGCGAGAAGAGAATTTGTGCAGCATGCATAGGGTACGTTCATCCACCCTGGTGCAGTAGGCTGCGTGCTCTTATTTGCATCCCGCCAAGCGAGGGTGCGGATGACAAGGTGCAGCCCAGCAGACTCCAAACAGCCAGGTGTCGTGCAGGTTTTTCCTACTGGATTTAAGTGTGCTGCCGTCAGCGCCGCACTTTGAAACAGCTGGCTTTGTTGCACTGCAAGCTGCTGTCACGTTAGCTAGTGTCAGATGCCAGCCATTTACAGTATGCGCCATCACAGCATGAGTTAAGTTGGCAACACAGAGTCAATCACATGCCAGCAGCTTACTGTAAGGGTGGGGGAGTGCGTGGGAAGAAAGGGGGGGAAGATACTCTTATAAAATCTTTTAATGATTTATTTTTAATATCCATTTTTCAAGCCTTGGGAAGTGCAGTCCATATGCTTTTCCCGCCTGGCTTTAGTTGGCAAAGAAGCTGATGAAACATGGTCCTTCAGACGCCTTCCATTTTGTGAGGAGCCAGAAAATATGTCTATATTTAGCGTGTTTCCAAGGCCAGCAGCAGAATCTGTTGCTGGGTGGTGATTCCCTGGCTGCAGGCTCACCTGCCACCCGGGACAGGGTGGAAATGCACCTTCTCTGGAGTCAAGACTGGTGCTGAATTAACAGAACCAGCAACGAACTCCTCCAGTTACAACAGGACGGCTGCATTGGTCCCAGCAGGCTCAGCGCCGCTCGCTGACACAGCTCAGTCTCTGAGCACCATGCCCCTTCCCAACACGTGCAGGACCCCCTCCAGCTGCTAGGATGGTGCTTTTTGGGGTGATACTCCCCTTGAAAAGTATCTCAGCAGGTCTCTGTGCAGAGCACTGGGACTGTCCTGTGCCCTCAGCTGAGCATTCGATGTACCGGTGCCACAGCTAGTCACCGCAGCAAAACCGCACCTTTCAGCATAAAGATACTCATCTGAAACTTAGGGGCCTGACTACTGTTGTATTTTCTCATATTGTATTCCTAGGCCACCCGGGTATAAAATGGAGTTGTCCTTATTTGTCCCCAGCCCAGTATCTACACAGCAGATTTGCTACCAGTTCCCTGTTGTTTTCCCTGCTGTGTTGCAGCTGGTACCGAGAAGCGAAGAATGGCAGTTCTTTTGTCCTTCTGACAGCTTTCGTAGGGCTGGAACAGGTCTTGAAGAGTGTATGTGTTGCTGGGAAGTACTGAGAACTGTGGGCGTTGTGATGCAAGTGTTAGAAGAAAGGATCACCCCTACCAGTATTGGAGTTCAGAGGATACTAGAGGTGCCCATCACTTTAGAGCAAGACATCTTGAAAGTTGTTTCATAGCTGGATGTCTAAACTGGGAACATCCTGTGTCACTCTCGGTCACATCGTCAGCTCCTAAAATTCATTGTCTGAGAGATGAAGAACCTACTGTGGTGTCGGAGAGGGCAACCCGACTCAGTTGTGGCTTCTAACCCATCCTGGTGAAATGCAGCAGTTGATGATGCTCAGGATCGAAATGATGGTGAGGAGGAGCTAGGCTGAAGGTGTGGTTTTGAATCCAAGTGCAGCAGTGATTCATTTAGTCTTCCCGGAGCCCTAGAAGGCTGACAGTCTTCGCTCTGTAGCAGCATCTGCTTGGTTCCTGGTAAATACATCTCCTCATTGAAACCAGTAACGCTCTGTGTGGGCACTGGTTTCTGCTCACAGCTCTGTCTGCAGGATCGAGGTCTCATGCTGGATGGGTTTGGTGGGGGTTTTTTGGTAATAAAACCGTTCTGTTTGTAGAACCCCCTGTTGGAATTAAACAAACTGTTTTGAGAAAAAAGTAGAACAAAGCTTCACACCAAGCTGGGGTGGCTGGTATCAATGACATGCAAAATTTCAGTTGGAATAGCAAAGTCCTTTTCAAGTCGAAGAAGGCCCTGTAAGTATTGTTTACAAAAAAATAGTAGCTCTTTTTTCATCTTCTCCATTCCTGCCGTGTAGAAATATCTACACAGATTGATTCCAAATTTGGTAGAAATTAGTGTTTTTCGAACCCGAAGCACTTGTGACAGGTTTCAACCAGGAGGAATTTCTCAGGCCGATGTGTAAGCCCCCAGAGGCTGGAGCTTAGAATAGAGCAGCTGCCTGGCCATAGGCAACCCGCTGCCCTGCGGAGTCTGCTCCTGGGCTGCAGCAACCCGAGCAGCCCCGCAGAAGTTGCAGTGGTGGAACGCTGCGGATACGCTCGGAGCCTGAATGCTGGACTCTTGCTGGGTCCCAGGTGACGGGGAAGGGCTGTGGAGGCACCTGGTCTTGCGCAGCTGGAAAAAATGCAATGAGAAGGGTGACCCAAACCTGCCCAGTGCTGATGAGTCTCCTCCTCCTCCTCCCAGGTTAATGCAGTTATTTACCATTTGGTAGTGCTGGGTAGTCTGAGCACCAGCCAGCTGCATGGTACCATTTTACCCTCGCTTTACACAGGTGTAAGAAAGCATCTGATGATGAAGATTCATGTCCATGAATTGATTCATGTCAGTTAACTCACTGCTGGGGATCTGGGGCTGTTGGATTGCTGGGAAGTGAAAACAATAGCATTAAAAAGTCTCTTTGAGTTGGGTTGTTGGAAGCCACTGGGCTCTTCTAGCAGCAAGGCAGAGAGTTTCACTCCTCAAAGGCAGGCTGCTGAAACTTGGGAGTGTTTTTTCCCCATCCTGGCGGGTTTAGCCCTTCACTTCTTGCATTTAATTATTTGCCTCTAAATAACAACAAGGAGCCAGGAGTGTTGTTTAACTCTCTGATCGCCTTGGAGCAGAGAGAAGCCATTTTCTCATGACGCTCCCTTGTACGGCCCCTTCCATGCTGCAGATGAGCTCTGCAGCCCTTTCCCCAGTGAAGCCGTTATCCCCACCGGGAAAAGGGGCAGGGGAAAGCGCACACGAAGCTTGCAGAGCTTCGGCTGCTCTTTGGGGACCTGCCCCTCTCTTGGCACGCCAAGGAGCCTGGCTTCGGGTTCAAAAGCAACCCCTACAGTGGGTCATGGTGTCGGCTCTGTGCAGTGGTACCCAGACCGTCCACTGATTCCATGTGTACACTTGTACAGGCAGAGACGGGTCTTAAAATCCCCGGTGGAGCATCCTGGATGCAGGTAGGGTCCCGTCCCAGGGGGTTTCCACTAGTCCGTGCCCTGGGTGCAGTGGTGTGTAACGAGTGGATCCCTGTGGAGCTGGTGGTGGGGTGACAGCTCTGCTGCGTGGGATCCTGCCAACAGGAGGAGGTGTGGGGGGTCACCCCATGATGTGCCCCTTCTCTGGAGGCAAACTTAATTATATTGAGACTGAGAACCCTGTGGCCAGCTTGGCAAGAGTGCCAGGGACAGGCTGGGTAATGGATGGTCCTTCTCCTTTGCTGGCTGCAGGGATTATTATTGGTTATCCGTCGTGCAGCAGCTCCGTGGTCCTCAGGCCTGGCCTTGTTTTATTGGGCTCTGAATAGCTACAGAATTACTTCCTCAAAAGAATTAACCATAAAGTATTTATAAAGTTGTAGAAAATGTTTCTTATATTCTGTATGCCGCTTTCTCTTGAGGAGGGGAATACACAGAGAAAGAGGGGAAAAAAACCCTATTTATTCAGTAATTACATCATCTTGATGACAAAAATTTGTTACTAGTTTTCTGCGTTCAGTGGACTATTGGTATTCATCTCCCTCTGTCTACTTGCAAACACCATTAAAGCAAGGCACAGTTTATAGATGTTTTTTTAAAAGTGGTAAGTCTCAGTTGATTTCAGGCGATCTGTAATGTTAGTGATCCTCTCCTTCGTAGAAGCCACTGGCTTTCCCTAGTGCTTGTGTTTATTTGGGGGCTGGGGGACAGTAGTCAGTGATGCAACATACTGTGGCTTTTAACAAACGAAAGCACGAAGGGGAAATGGTTTCCATTCGTCCTCCTGTGACTACCAGTTCTCGGCATTCTCAGTGCATGCGTGTTGAAGACCAGAGGTGCTGCTTCCCAGAGCTGTCCTCTTAATGCTTTACCCAGCGCAGCTGGGGAAGTGATGGAGACAGTTTTGTTTCTCGCTGTCTGGTTGTCAGGGACAATTAAGTGCTCTGGAGTTGGGAGGGAGAGGAAAAACAGCCCACACAAGAAAATGGGGAATTTTTGTTGTTGTTTCTGGAACTGTCGCCACTAGCTTCTGAAAATACTGATATGGGTGTTACTTTTTTGTTGGTGGTGGTTTTTTTTTCCCCACAACAACATCAGGAAGCTTAACTTTGGCAGTATTTGGTTAGTGGTACCGCAGGAGAAGTCATGTTGCTCTTTTCTTCTAAGCATTGCACTGCTATAGAAGAATCACAAAAAAGGCACAGTAGCCACCAAGCTGCCTCTGCCTAGGTGATTATGTTGTAACAGTAACCCAAACAATCCTTAATTAAATTTTCCTGGCTGCCTTGGGTGTTACATTCACTGAAATACTGTTTCATTATGTTTTTTAGGGCCGGTGTACCCGAGAGAACTGCAAATATCTCCACCCTCCCCCACACTTAAAAACACAGCTTGAAATAAATGGACGCAACAACCTGATCCAGCAGAAGACAGCCGCAGCCATGTTCGCTCAGCAGATGCAGTTCATGCTCCCAGGCACGCAGCTACAGCCCATTGTAAGTCACGGCAGAGAATCAGGTTCATGCTGCTCCGCATTTCTTCGCTGTTTGCATGTGTGCAGGCTCCAGCCCCTGCACTTCTGCTCAGGCGGTTGGTTGTGCTGCACAGAGTTGGGAAGCATCTTCCAGAGGGATGTTTGACTTTACCTCTGCATCTTCTTGCAAGCTGTGACTCCCCTTTCTTATCATAGAATCACAGAATGGTTTGGGTTGGAAGGGATCTTAAAGCCCATCCAGTCCCACCCCCCTGCCCTGGGCAGGGACACCTCCCACCAGCCCAGGTTGCTCCAAGCCCCGTCCAGCCTGGCCTTGAACCCCTCCAGGATCTTTAAGGGCCCTTCCAGCCCGAACCATTCTGTGATTCTCTGGTGGGGCATCCACAGGTTCTCTGGGCAGCCTGGGCCAGTGTCTCACCACCCTCACAGCAAATAATTTCTTCCTGATATCTAATCTAAATCTCCCCTCTTCCAGTTTGAAGCCATTACTCCTTGTCCTGTTGGTACATGCCCTTGTAATAAGTCCCTCTCCATCGTTTCTGTAGGCCCCCTTCAGGGACTGGAAGGGGCTCGAAGGTCTCCCCGGAGCCTTCTCTTCTCCAGGCTGAACCCCCCCAGCTCTCTCAGCCTGCCTTCAGAGCAGAGGTTCTTCCTTGTTGGAGGCTGTTGTGCTGTTTGGTATTTCAGCCAGTCTTCCTTCGTGATAGTGCTCTGCCACCAAACCTGGGCATTTCCTCTCTTATCTTGTGAAGGCTTTTCCATGTTCGCCCTCACTCTGGGCACCTGTGTGTGTTAGCAGCTTTATCTTCACTCTGCTGTGTAAGCTAGGGAAATGCTGTTTATTCTTCCCATTTTGAAGATGGAAACGTAAGGCAGAGACAAAAAGGGCCACAGAAGATGTCTTTAGTTGCTCTACGCCTTAATCTCTAATCTGCTGTAATCTTTGCACCTCTTTTTGGGGAGTTCGAAAGTACACACACATCAGAAGGAAATCCTGAATTCCCACAAACTGGTAGCACTGATTTCCTAGCCCTATACCAAAAGAAAACCTTTCCTGTTTGGGGTTTTCCTCTGTGGGGAATTCACAGTGGATGCTCTTTGGCTGGCTATTCAAAACATCTTTGGGATTTCCTCTTTGGAAAGTTCCCATCTTCCCCTTTTGCAATCTTGCAGGTCCAGTTCACTACTGCAGTTTCACTCCTGCCTTTTAAATTACCTCTGAGGCTGAATCTGTTGGTTTTTCTAGTTAGTGCTCTCGTTTCAGAGGTAACCTTATCTGATGAGAAAGGGCCCTGGTTTCTGAATTGTGCCATGAGGGAGACCTGGGCAAAGAAGAAAAATAAAACTTTGTTCTGCGATGACTGCTCCCTTCCTGCTTTCCCACACTCCTTTTTGCGCAGAGTAAACGAGCTCTTGGTCTAATTTCTGCTGCCCGACTTGCTCCACACCAATTTCAGGATAAACAAGAGATTGCTCTTTCACCTGCCTTTGATTTCCTGAAGATGCTGCCAGTGGAAGCAGGCTTTGAGAATTTCTTTTCTCTCTAAATGGAGAAGGGTGGGGCCTCCTGGCTACACATGAAATTCTTCAAAGCAGAAAGTATTATATCAGATGCAGCAGCAGAACAAATCCCATGTGATTAGAAAGCTGATCAACGGGATGCCTGCTTAATTGGGATGCTTGCCAGAGACGAGATTTGGAACAGCGTGTTTTATAGCTCCAAACAATACCTGAATGCTTAGACATTTTGAAGTGCATTTTCACCAGAAAAGCTACCATGTTAAAAAAAAACCAACCAAAGCCCTGACCAAAAAACCCCAACCAGAACAGCACTTGACATAGCAGCTTCTCACCGTGCTTCCTGAAGTGGTGTTGAAAGTGTCTGTCTACGAGCTTGCATCTAAACATTCGCCACCAGATCTTCTTGCACCACTGCTGACATCCAGCAAGAGCTAATCTTCCTGTTGAACCAAAAGCCAGGACCCTGATGATGGCTGTTTAATGAGGGCGCTGCTCGGAGAAGAACCATGTCCCAGGTGGGCTGCCTGCTGCACGCTGCTCACGGAACCGGCTAGGTGTGAATTAATGGCTGCTAGCGTGAGCTTATTTCTCCGAAGTGTCTGGTTGCTCTGATGTTGCGGCTAACCATTCGTGCAAAGCTGAGAATCACATAAAAAATGGTGCCTGTGATGCAGTGTCAGAGTGCTTCCTATAGCACTTTAAAATAAGTCAGGCAAGGACATAGAGCAGCGTAGTTACTCAGCATTGGTGTATTCGTCTCAGAAGGACCTTGGAGAGACGATGTAGGTACCAAGTAGGAAGACTCTAGTAAAGTTTTGGTTTTTTGAAAGTCCAAATTCACCTTAACTTCTGGCTTTGGTTGAGCTGTGCTGGAAGCTCTCTGGGCTTTGTGCCTCTGTCTCTGTTAGACTGTGTAAAAGTCAGGTTGACGGTGGATAGAGCGGGGCTCCAGCATCGATACGGAGAGCCATTTTGACTGATGCTGTGTCTGGGTTCTCAGATACGGTCTCTGAGCCATGTGCGTGCCAAAGCAAGGCCACCCAAAAAGTGCTGCACCCTGGGCCTGATCCCCGCCTTCTCCGTTCACTTTGTCCCTCTGCAGCGGCGTGAGACAGACTTTTGGAGCTGGCCGTGGAGGTGCGTCAGCACTGGCTCTGAACTGAGCTGGCGGAGCAGGGCAGTGGTGTGCGAGGCACTGCCATCAGCTGTGTCTGAACCGGCAGTTGGGTAGAGCGCAGCCACGTTGTCACACCTGCTTCTGCTGCTGCCCTGGCAAGTCATCTCCCCTGTCTTTGTTTTCAAGCCTTCATCTCTCCTTCCTGTCAAGGTCTGTGTAGCCAGGGCTGTCTCTCCAGGTGTCCTGACAGCTGTGAGTCCCGCATGCTCCTGAAGACAACCCAGGCTTTAACCCAGTCCTGCATCACCCCCTGGGGCAGCAGGACCCCGCTGCTGCCCCTTGGTGCTGACGGAGAGGTTAAAGCACAGGGTGACCAACGCACTTGGCCCGTGATGCTTGGAACGAGTGCTGGAGCATATTTCAATGGGTACTTTGGGCGCACATTTGTTCCGTTCAGTAAGAATGTTAGAGGGGTGGCTTTACAGCCAGCCCCATGCAGTTGCACTGGAGGGGAACACAGGTTTTTGCTTTTCCTGAACAGCATCAGTTATGTTTTCAATATCAGGGTCTTCAGCTTGGCAGTACGAGATCTTTATCTTCTGTGTTTCTATCACCAGATTATAATAAAAGCTGTCACTGTGTTTTGCGTGCTTTCCATGTGTAGCTGCTTAGCAGAAACCTGTCTCCCCTCCTTCAGGCCATCAACACCTCTGTAATTATACTGGGTCTCTCATTTTCAGGCTTTCCCTTTTTAGGTTCTGAGGTAACTCAGAATCAACACTTCCCAGCTGAGACAGTGCTTGTGTTCGACAAAACACCAGCCGCTCCTCTGCCTTCCTCTTCACACCCACCCTGTGTTTCTTCTCTAGCTTTAGCAGGATTTCTGCTAAGCAAATTGAATGCAACTTCTAGTTTGCATTCTAGTTTGCATCTAGTTCTATCAACCGCAACAAAATCGGCGGTTCTAGGTTGTGCCATCACTGGTGGTGACAAATGCCCCTCCCTGGGATGGCCCCTTCTCTCTGCTTACGCCTTCGGCTCCTGTGCTCAGCATCTGGGGAGCTCAGAGCTGCCGGAGTCACTTCAGCTTTTTTTTTTTTCTTTTTATTCTCACAAGCATTTTAATACTCAGTAAACCAGTCTTGTGAGCTGTTACCAGTCTGGACCCCTCTGCTGCTGCTCCGTAGCCTGTTTGCCTCCGCTCAGGAGTTACTGGTAGTGTCTGCATGTGCTGTGGTTAATAAAAGGTAGTTTGCAAGGAAACCTGCCCTTGTATTTCCTGAATTTGCAAGAGCTTTAAGGGGTAAGTGGTGATACTTTCAATCCCTCTATTTTGCCCTAGAGCGCAACAGCAACTAATTTGAGACTTTTTAGTGTATAGTGATAATATTTATCTGTCAGGTCTCCTGGCTGGGTGCAATCACAAGAGGTGGATGGGACACATGTTGAGGAGAGCAGTGCTGTTTGGAGTAGAAATTACAGTGACGTTCTGGTTGCAAGGAAGAAACTCGCTCGAATTCCCTCAGGACAGGCCTGGCACAAGGGACCTGCACAGACGTAAAGGGAGGAGAGATTTGGCTGGCAGCATCTTTATTACTGGTACTGATGCATGAGCCAGACTGGATTTCCCAATCCAAGACAGGCAGTCGGGGCTGGCAATGAGCACAGCCCATCTTTTCCCCTCATCAGCCACAATAAATACAGAGCTCCCTGCTGCCAGCTTACAAAGGAGCAGTTGTCAGTGTGCGTAGCAAACTTCAGACTTAAAAACCCAGTGCTTCTAGGTGTAACGTGTTGAGCGAGGTCTGCGAGGTCTCTGGCTGTGCCTCGGCTGAAGACGCCTGCATGGCTGCGGTGTCGGTCCCCTGCCCATGGGCAGGCTGTGGGGCAGAGCTGTCCCTTTCAGCTGGCAGCCCTGGGCACACAGTTCAGGCAGGCAGAATCTTGGGAACATGGCAGCAGGTGCCAGGGTATGGAAAGGGGTGAACAACCAGCAGCAGTGACAAAGAAAAACCCATCCTTCTCCTTTGTGCACCTCTCTGCAGGTCCCAGAATCAGGAGTGGTCATACTCTTCGGTTGCTCTTCATGGACATCTTTCCTCTGCTCACCTCAGCTTGGTTTAAGATGCCTTAGCCCATGCCAGTTGCTCCCAGTGAGCAGAGGGGCTGCTCTTGAGGGATGCCTTGGAGATTGGGACTGTGTTTTGGGCAGCAGGACCGGCATCCAGTTTGTAGTGGCTTTGGTAGAGGGGCTCATATGTCATCTCTTCGCAAATGTTTCGCACCCCTTCCCACCAGTTTCTGCTGAATTCACTCAGTGTGAGGCATTGCAAGCCCCCAGCCTTCCTTCCTGGCTGCATAAATGCGCTGGCATCCTCCGCTTGAGCAGTGGGAGGAACATCTCCCCCATCTCAGAAACCAGCTTGGTCCTCGGGCTGGCTCCTGGTTGTGTGGGAGCCCAGTCAGGGACAGCCTGCCTTAAAGGATCTCCTGAAGTTTTGGAGCAATACCTGTGCCACACGTCCTCTGTCAGGATACCCGAGATTCCTGCTGTATTGGGTGCTGGAAACACATAGGGGTAGGTTTGCCTGCACGTTTGTGCAAGCCACATGTGCTGCAAGGTTTGGGCTACTATGGGTACACTGACAATATAATATTGTATATTATAATATAAGTACTGACAACGTCTGTTGGCCCCAGCGTAATCCTGTGCAAACTGACTGGGCTGGAGAAACACCTTAAAATGGCATTTACAGTGCAAATGGTGACAGAAGTTCAGCAGAAGCCACTGTAATTACTGGTGCTTGTACAGAAGGAAACAGTCCAATGAATGCTGCCTTCTCAGTACAGTGTTCAGGGAGTCACAGCGTTTGAAGATCCGTAAAGAGCTTTTCCAGCAGCAAAAGCTGTAAGGTGTCTGGGAGCTAAGGAGAACTGAAAGAAAGAAGAAAATGATTTAATAAAGGGCCATGGAGGATCTCTGGGTTTAATGGTTAAAGTCTCCCATCGGCTGAAGCAGGGCTTGACTCAGACTCAAAAGAAGGAAAATTGGAAATCCATCCCAGGGGGAGGATTATTTGGTTCTGCTACACTTGAAGCACCCAGCACCGCTCGTTCAGGAGGCCATGTCTCCTCATCGTGGAGGAGAAAGTGGGACATATGCTGGAAGTGACCTGTCGTCTCCTTTCCCATCGTCTCAGGAGCTGCTCGCTGTCACTCTGGCCTTAGGAAGGGGGCGTCATTAAACTAAAGACAGGTTAGGACAGCTTGGCTGGTGTTACTGTGGGCTGGATTCTTCCAGATCGCAACAAGCAAAGCGTTGCCTAGCGTATGAAAGTACTGGTACGAAGATGCTGTCGAGAAACACACTGTCCATGTGTGGCTTCTTTTAGAAAACCACAAGACTAGAAGTACAAAAATAAAAGCAAGGGGGAGGTGATGTGGCCACCCCAGGCCATTTTGTAAGCACACTTGCATTTATTGCCGAGTAGAGGCTCTGGCTACCAAGGACGGCATCATGTATGCCTGCAAACGTGAACAGCTTTAACCGTAACCCGGAGCTGACAGCGGAGCAGGTGACAGAAGGGAAGATACAAAGGGTTGTGAGTAGCAGGCTGCTCACCCCGGGGCTGGTTGAGGCCCTGCTGAGGAGCAGGAGTGCTGCCTTGCAGGCTCTGGTCGGCAGGGGGGATTTTCCATCAGCTGGAATTGGTTTCATTCCCAAACACACCTCAGATCTGGTGCTTTAAGGTCTCACAAACTCCCCAGCTATAGGGGCTGTGCTCAGACTTCAAACTGAGCAGCTGCTGAGGAGCTTGGTGTGATGTTGCCTGCCTAGCAGAAGGGCAGCTTCTTCCCCAGTTCAGGCTGGGGAGCTGCTCTGGCCACCAGCGCTGAAGCTCTGCTGTGCTTGCAGGGCCTGCCCAATGCCATTCAGACATCAGAAGCAGTCGAGATCTCTATGGCTCGTTGATCTGTCTCCTCATGGGGACATCGCTCCTCACAGCACAGCTGGGGTCCTGGACCTCGTGCTAGCCCACCTGAGACATCTCATCTGGTACGCTCTGTCCACGACTCTTCCAAGCCCACGACACACCTGCTCTTGACGAAGCCGCGAGGTCTGGCGCATTGTGACACTAGTTAGTTTGGTGTTCTCTTGCTGCCATTCACGTGGAGCGTAGGCTCAGGATGCTCCTGCAAAATGGTTTTTGTCTGGAGGCTGTTGACAGTCTGAAACAAACTCTGATGTGCAGAATGCTAGACCTCCAAGTGTACCGTGGCAGAGATGCTTCGCCTGACTCTAAATGATCCTATTTGTCTACCTGAGGCCAGACTAGCCATGGTAACGCTGAGCTCGGTGCAGGCTGATAGTGAATTCAGCCATGTAGCTAACGGGGTTACCTGCTTCCATGTCCTGGAGCTGCAATTTATCTCAGGGTCTCTGTACAGCATTGCGGTATAGACATACAGAAGCTAAGACATGTATTTGGGAATGAGAAGTCTGTTTAATTTGGGCCTGCCCTAATTGCTGGCATGAAATCCTTAATTGTGTCATTAAACTATAAAGATCATCAGTGTGCTTTGATCTGACAAATAAAGATGCCTTGTGTTCAGGATGAGTCAAATCTGTGAGTCAGGAGAAACAAATGGATCGCAAGTAAATGGCGATAAATGAACAGATTGGAGAGCACAGCATTTTGATGTTGCTAATCAAATTGTGTAAAAGGATTGAAGGCTTTGATGGGTAATCCCAGACAGAGCTTTTTAACTAATATTTTGGTTTTTCTCTTTCTATATGCAGACAACGTTTCCTGTGACTCCATCACTTGCAACAAGCCCCACAATGGCTTTTAGTCCCTACCTGAGTCATGTTTCTCCTGGGATGGGCTTGGTTCCTGCAGAGCTTTTACCAAATACTCCTGTCCTGGTTTCCGGAAATCCTACTGTTACAGTACCAGGAGGCTCTGCTGGGCAGAAACTGATGCGTACGGATAAACTGGAGGTATTTGAACGTCTGATACAATACTGCTGACAGAAAAGAACAGGGCTGTTGCTCTCTGCTAGAATGACCTGACGCAGCGTAGTGCAGAGTTTAACTTGCAGCTTTCCTCACGCAGTCTGCTGCTCTCTGCTTGAGCAGATTCTCATGTGGCGGTCTGATTCCAAATCCTTGGAAGTCATTGGAAATTTGGGAGCACTCTTCTGATTTCAGGGCGCATTAGAGCAAGGCTGGGGTGGTTGTTTTCTGTGTGATCTGCCACACTAAAAAATGCAAGTGGATGGTCTGCCCTTTCACTGAGTTGAGCGGGAGATGTTTTGGAAGTAACAGACACTTTGCTTGTCTTGAGATCGGCTTATGGAGCTTTGACAGCAAGCTTCAAGCATTACGCTGTTGGAAATGCTGGCTACGGGGCATTGGAAAGACATCTTCTTCCCTGCCCAGCTGGCTGCACGTGCTGGGCCTTGGTGTTGGAGGAGCTGTAAATGTCTTTCAAACCCTAAGCAGAGGCTTTTCAGGAGAAGAGGGCTGAGGACCTGAATTCGAAGGCCCCTGCAGGTGTAAATTACAACACAGAAAGGTAGTGGAGAAGGGTGTAATTTCAAAACACATTGTTTTGTGTTATGTACGTTATATTGCTTTGCTGATTCCTTCCGTTCTCAGATGATGTCTCACCTTTCCCCGCGCTGAGTCTGAGAGTGCACTGGTACATGATCTATACCACCAGCTATAGACCTCAGCAATTTCTCTTAGTTCCTCAGACAAGGAAACCTTGCAGATCTGTATTGTGAAACCTTTTTCTGTGCCTTTGCTGCTTCAGTGCTCATGACTTGTGAGGAGCTGCAGTATCTTCATAAAGCTAGCAATTTTGATAACACCTTACAAACACATTGCAGTGTAATCAAACTCGCTGTCACATAATCCCAGGGTCAGAGCTTTATGGTGGAGGGCGGTGAGACTATTTATGTGAAAGAGGTCCTCATATTTAAGGAAAGATTTGGAAAGATTTAATTTGTTGCAAATAACAGCACCATGCAACATTTAGAATTAAATATCCTACCTGGGAGCATGCTCCATAACAAGTACATAATCTAGCTGAGACACAAATGGCGGAGTTATTAACGTTTAAGTTTTAGAGGCAGGGGAGGAATCCTGAGCTCCGTAAGTTTTGGCAAAATGATACTGACGTCCCGGGGTCACTTTCCATTCTGCACAAATTCTGTGCTTCACTTGCATTTGGTGATTGGCCTTGGTACTGCTGTGGGTTTTTTCATACCCTGCACCAGCTGTGAGGAGCACCAGTTGCCCCTGTGACTGTTGGTGTATGTGCTACCCAAGACGAGCATGGATTTAGCATACACACGTAGTTTACCGTGGCCGACTGAACTGATAACGATGTGTTGAAAATACTGAACGAAGAGTAACTTGATGTGACTTTCAACAATGTGACTTTCTTTTAAGGTTTGTCGAGAGTTTCAGCGTGGAAATTGCACACGTGGTGAGAATGATTGCCGCTATGCTCACCCTATAGATATTGCAATGATAGACACAAATGAAAATACTGTTACAGTTTGCATGGATTACATCAAAGGTCGGTGCTCTAGGGAGAAATGCAAGTACTTTCATCCCCCTGCACACCTGCAAGCCAAAATCAAGGCAGCTCAACATCAGGTGAACCAGACAGCTGCAGCTGCAATGGTAAGCAGAACTCTTCTCAAGCTGTATTTCCACTGCTAAGAGATCTCATTTGTGTCATGTGTGTCACTTGTGGAAAGTAGAGTGCTTTGTAAATGGCTGACTAGAGAGCTGCGAGCACGTGCAACACGAATCGCATCCCTTCATCCTTTCTGTGTGCTCACCGTAGCGTGAAGCCCTGCGTGGCGCAGTACGTCTCACCAGCCAGGGACGTGGTGCAAACCCTGCGATTTTCTGACATGACATCATGACGTGACATGAATGTACGTACAGCAGCACCTGGAACCAACACCTTCCCTGGCTAAGTCGTAGGTGTCAGTTTAGCTTCCTCAGGACACAACGAAAGCAAAGACTGCCCATCCCGTAATACATCCTTTCTAGGGGGATCCTGGCCTGTTGAAGTCAGTAGCAAAATTTCCACTGACTTAAAAGCAGACAAAGGATCAGTTGTTCGAACTTAACGAACTTGTGCCTGATGCCTTTGCTGAGGCTTAGCGAAATGACAAGGCTCAAGCCAAGGGGTGACTTCCTGAATTGGTTGAAACTTTGGACCCGGTAGAGATGGTCCCACCTGCATTTCAACTTGAATTGCGCCTTCTAATATCTACAGTTCTAAAAAGGAGTCAAGGAAGACTTAGCAGATCAGATTCGTAGCTGGAGTAGATGCGTGCCATTCTGCTGAATTTGGTTTAGTGGAACCTGTTTATTCCAGAGGTGAGAGCGCTGGGATATTCAGCCTGGGGAGGGAAGAAGAGCCCCAGGGGGATCTTACTCATATGTATAAATTCCTGATGGGGGAAGTAAAGACGACAGAGGCAGACTCTTCTCTGTGGTGCCCAGTGAAAGGACAAGAGGCAACGGGCACAAATGGGAATTCAGGAAATTCCGTTTAAACATCAGAAAAAAATTCTTACCATGAGAGTGATCAAACGCTGCAACAGGTTGCTCCATCCTCGGAGATACTCAGCACCTGCCTGGACGCGGTCCTGAGCGAGCTGCTGTAGTTGACCCTGCTTTGAGCAGGGTGTCGTGTTGGCCTAGGTGATCTTCAGAGGTCCCTTCCAACCTCATCTATTCTGTGATAATATTTTTTTTTAATAACTAATATTAAAAAGGTTCTTGCCTCCTTTCTGATTTAAAAGTAAGGCTACTAAAATTTTTCTAAATACCTTTTTTTTTTTTCTTTCTTTCTTAAAGACAGTTAAAGAGGTTGCTTTTCATTCACAGTGAAACGTAATGCAAAACCAGGAAGATTATAGAAATTAAACAACTTGCCCTCCTTGTAGCATCAATATTATCTGGAATGTAATTTGAAGAACCAGTTTATACCACAATATTTATTTGTCCTGCAGAGTTTATTTATTAGATTTCTTGCTATTTTTGTTATTGTTGAAACAAGAACCCAGGTCTGTTGAAAAGAACCTTCTGAAGTGAAACTCTTGTGTTTTTTGCAATTGAATCTTTATTTTTTCACTAATTATCTAGGACACTGCTACTAAACCAAAGCCAATGCATGTTTTATTCATGCTACTGGCTTCTCTTAAAAATGTAATTAACCTTATTTGTATGCTGTTAACTAGAACCTTTAAAATATTTATTGATGTCTTGTTGCATCACCCCTGCTACCAAAACAGCTTACATTATTCATTGACTTTTCAAGGCTTGATGCATTTACTGTACCTGTTGAGGAATAAGTCTTTAATAAGGGAAGAATGGTGCCCAGTTCTCTTGGGTCAAAAAAACCATATGCCAGACAAATGGGTGTACCTTCTAAAATAGATTTTGAATTACTTCAAACCTAAATTCAGAAGATCTCTCTGAGGGATCGAGTTTTGTGGTTACTTGACATGCACAAGTAGTAGCTTGACACACTTGGTTGAAGTCTGTGCAGCAAAGTCAGATCCAACTGGGTCAGGCTCAGTCTCCAGTTCAGGATGGCCTGAAGCACGGGCTTGAACCTCCCTTCTCTACTGGTGGTCCTTCCCTTGCCACAAGCGCTCCCGCTGACCTCCGCATGGCATGGAGCTGCAGAATGAGGGCTGAAGCCCAGCGCAAATCCACCTGCAGGTGCTAATCCCTGGGGGCTCCTCACCTGCTGTGCCAGCTGCAGTGAGGATGCTCTACAGCACACGTCCCGTGATGATATTTCTTTACTTCTAAAATTTACTGAGGCAGAATAGCTGACTAGCTGCTAGGCCAGGTAATGACTCAGCCACCCCACGTTGTGCATGCCTCGTCTTTTTAATATATTGTATAATGCATTCTTTTTT
>VYZM01010498.1:64475-92023 GCA_013398915.1 Dromas ardeola | reverse complement strand
ACTCTAAAAACAACCCACCCCCCCCCCCAAAAAAAAAACCCAACCAAAACCCAAAAAATCAGGAGCAAGGCTATGACGTTTGAAGCTTATTTACACCAGTAACGTCACCCATCCCTACAGAAGTGACTCTGGATGTGCAGTACGTGCCATTGTAGCACTGCCATAAGTGTACAGGATTTCATGCATGTCTGCCGAGCCATAATTCTCTCCAAAACTTTCCTCTGAAGATACTGAGTTGTGATGGCTGCTTCCGCACCAGTCCTGAACTGTATATGCACAACCCGTCCTAGTGATGCTTCCTGATAAGTTGGTGTGCCACAACTTTTCCCAGTTAGACCAGAAACATTTCAAACACTTTTTTTTTTTTTTTTTTTTTTTTTTAAATTTTTCCCCTCAGTACTAATCTCAGCGGTTTTATTTGTCATGCTCTCAGGTTTAGAGCTATTGCAAAGAAAATGGGGTGTCACTTTGTTCTGTAGGAGGCTGTTAGCCATGACAAATGTCAGTAATATCTCAGGGGGCTTCCTCTAGTCTTTCGCTAGTGCAAGGTCACGAGGCTTTCAGTAGGAGTTTCACCTGCGTAAGTCCCAGGCAGTGTTGTACTGCGCACAGTAGGGATTGCTAGTCTTTTTCTGTGCTCTGTGGTTATTTTCAGGATTGAGCAGTATGCTCATACTCATATTGGTCATGGGAAGACAGCAGAAATTCCTGTGCAGCATTGCTCTGTGGCTGTGTGAGTCCTGTTTCAGCCAGATAGTTCAGGGCATTTCTGTCTTACTTGTAGTCTATGGAGTTAAAATCCCAGTACAGTCAACACGTACTCCACAAGGCATCAGTAGTGATGCAGCTACTTGTACTTAATGTGTGGCAAAATAAAGGCATCTTGGGAATGGATCCCGTTTTATAAGACACTGATGTACTTACTAACCTGAAACTGAAGAGAGAATGAGCAGCCCGACCTCAAGACAATGTTTTAATGTGTTGTGTTCTTTGTTTTTTTTGCTGTAGATATCCCAGTTATCAGTAGATGAACTGAGTAGCAGCATGTTTGTTTCACAGATGTAGAAGTTCCCGATAGAACAGTAAGTTTCTTTTCGGTGTTTCTCTTTCTGGTGGACTGCTTTGTACAAGGGCACTGCGTCCCCCAAAAGGGGGGCTGGCTCGGGCAGAGGGACGGAGCCTGTGGGACCCCGGTGGCTTCACATTCTGCCTGCTCAACTGAAACTCAGCAGCTGCAGCGCAGATAGGGGCCAGCCCCATGGCTTACAACAGGCGATGTCCCCCTGTCGTGTCTCATGCGTTACGGTGTTTGTAGCCTCCCTTCTTGCATCCCCCTGGGTCTGATGGCTGTGTTTACAGGTTACTCTCCCTCTGCGTGGCTCCCAGCTGCCTGCAGGTGCCTCAGGGATTTGCACTATTGATGGCAAAGACTGCTCTGGTAATGAGTCAGCTGAAAAGGTGTAACTTCTCTGTGGCTGTTAGTGGCATACTTTCCTGGGGTAAGCAGGACTGGGTCGTCGTCAGCTGCTGTGCACCTGCAAGGCTGGCTTGGTTCGAGCAGAGATCTGCCGTTCAGCTGCAGCGGGGGGCCTGGCTCATGGAGGGTTGTTCTTCAGAGGTCTTTGTACGTGTTTAAGATCAGGATGAGTGCCACAGGCAGCATACCCTTCGCGCTACCTGCGGATCCTGGGCTTTCCTGGGCCTCTGGGTCTCTCTGAGTGGGAGCGATGGAGGAGTTTGTCCTTTTCTTTGACTTACAGAGCATTACTTCGCAGCCGTAGCAGCAATGTCATTTTTCCATTGCTTTAATTTGTGAGTGTTCACTGATGTTCATGAGATAAAATCCCTTGAGGGTTTCAGTTAATCACTCTATTTTTTCACCCTAAGAAAGTAAAGAGTAAGTTCAGCCAATTCAGGAAGAGGTCACAAGATTTTTCCCAATACAGGCCATTTAGTATACACGGGTATACAACCCGTTTCTTCCTTAGGTCACGTAGACAAGTACTTAAATTCTGGAAAATAATTTGGCAAGCAATTCTCTAATTACATCTTTAGCAATCAACAGAAATTACTCATGTTGGTGGTGGCCCTGATGTCTGCTGACCTAAATAAACTACTGTACGTATAAATGGCGCACGAACTGTGGCCATGGAGCCCTGTTAGTCTAGGGGCGAACGCTGAGCTATCCCTGTTAGAGAAAATGGGTGTTACACAGTGTACTCACTGCTCTCCCAAACAACAGACAGACGTGACACCTGACATATTAGCCCATTTCCATAACACACGCAAACAGCCTGTTCCACCTGATACAGAGAATATTTGCATGGGAAGAGCCTCGTTCTTGAACTCTTTGAGATTGTTTTCAGCATTTATTTCAGGAAGCTTCTTTTTTCTTAATTCTTTTCACTTTTATGTATGTGTGCTTAAACTCACGCTGTCGATAGTGATTTCAGACTAGGCAGGGAACTTCCGTGGGGTATATTTCTTTACCAAGTAGGGAGCACGGTGCAGTCTGTCGAAATAAAAGCGTCACCCGCGCTGCTAAGGGCTGTGAAAAACCTCTGCTTGGAAGAAGGGGAGTCCACATGTTGACTTTGATGGGCTTTGCTGGAGATCGGGCATGGAGAGGGTCTAGGCCAGAGGCTTCGCAAGGACGGTGTGAGCGCGTCCGTGAGCCACCACTCTGCCACTTGTCCTCTTGACACCTCGCAGCTGCGGGACATAAACCCACCTTCAGAGGCCGGCAATGTTCCCCGGCGTCCACAGTGCTCACAGACCCACCGGTGACCATTTCCATGTGGCAGCATGTGTGTTTGGATCCGGTTCCTGGGTTGTTACCCGCTGTGTCCCTGCATAAACTAAAAGCCAGCAAGAGTC
Organism: Dromas ardeola; assembly: GCA_013398915.1. Classification (NCBI taxonomy): domain Eukaryota; kingdom Metazoa; phylum Chordata; class Aves; order Charadriiformes; family Dromadidae; genus Dromas; species Dromas ardeola. The sequence continues at coordinate 89,146 of VYZM01010498.1, read as the reverse complement.
TCGGACACATCGCTTCACGCTGCCACCCGAGTATGTGAAGTTGTGCGTGTGCTCAAGCGTTTTGCCAGACAAGGTCCTCGGTGGGCACTGTGCAATGCTGAGGGGTGGTTCCCAAAGCTGCCCTGAGTGCGAGTCGGGTAACTCGCTTGCCGCTCTGGCAGATGTTTTTCTTTTCCTCCATGATTGGCGAGGTCCTTGTCTCCAGGCTGGTTAGCCTAGCTCTGCTGGAGACAAAAGTCTTGGGCCCTTCAGGGGAGGATTTTCACGAGTACATCCCAAGAGGGGCGATTTGCTCCCCAAAGAGGGTCCCCTGAGCACAGGGTTTCCGTGTCTGTGTTTTGTCTCTGGGCCCCATTCACCTTTGGCTCGTGGCTCCTTAGGATCAGATTTTGATGTGACTACCTGTGCCTCGCTCGGAAGGAAACGAGAGCGACCAGGGGTCAGGGGTTTCTCTGGCCCTCTCCTTGGTCGCTCCCCACCTACTGTCCTGTCTCAAAAATCAGGCTATTAGTCGCCCACCTCCCTCTTTCGCTAATTGTCTTGTCAGCATGTGTGAAGCACACTGGGAACGGAAAGCCCTGAGTGCAGATGAAAGAGGATGCCAAGTGTGTTATTAGCAATTTCACCCTATGTCAGAAAATTAAGGGAATAAAATGTTTTCTCTCTGCAACCTCCTAATGGCAACCTCTTGGGCAACGCAGTGAGGATGCAGATGTATCTTATTAGAACGACTTATTAAAGTATAGATACTCCTCTCTGTAACTTCTCACTCTTTCTTTGTTCTTGTTTTTGTTTTTGTTTTTTTTCCTCTTTCCACTGCAGCAGACCACGTTGAAATTCTGAACAGTAAAATTATGGAGCACCAGGACTTCTTGGTGGGAAGCTGCGCATGGCCTTTCTGTATATATCCCCTCTTCCCTCTATCGTTCTCTACCACCTCTACAGTAAGCCTGTTGCAGCCTACATGTTAACCAAAAACTGATCAATGGGAATGTCAAAAAAAAAAAAAAAAACAAAAAAAAAGCACTATAGAAACAATTAACAAACAGCGCTCTGTTATATGAGATATACAAGTAGAAAATTATAATAGACTTTTATAACACATTACTTTAACACACTTAATCATTTTATGACTACCATCCTGATAAGTGCATCTGCACAGCGGACTGTTGGTTTACTGTATACTATCGATGGATAAATGTTTGTCTTGTTTTTAAAGTGTTATCTTACTGTTTTGTTTACATCATAGTCTATTGATTTGTTTTAAAGTGTACGTCATTATCAAGTATACTCGATACCATTTTTTCATTATTGTTATGTCTTAAGTTTTCATATACTGTAGGTTTTATGGGTTTTTGTTTGTTTTTTACTAAAAATGTTATTGTGGGAAACAGGAATTATGTGCTTGAAAAACGTGACACAGGAATGTTCTGCCCTTTGCTGGATTTTGCTGTTAATGTCAGCTAAAGTCGCTTGTGTTAAATGCTCCTTTTATCGTTGAAAATTTGCCTTCAGGAAGAGTCTCCAAATTTTTAGTTACAAGTGATATGAAAGGACAGCTGTCATTTTAGTCCAGTTCAGGGTATTTGTTTCAATACGACGAGCTGATTCTGGAAACTTTTGGGAAAAAAAAATCCACAAAAGCCCACCCTCGGTAAGGGGACAGGAGTGATTTGCTCAGACTGTGGTAAACATCAAGGGATTTCGGCAGTTCTGGTGTCCATTGAAGTGCATTCTCAGCTGCAAACGGCGCACAATCTCTCTTGCTGTTCTCATGGTGCAGTCCAAAAAGAAAAAAAAAATAAAAATAATAGGTGGTGAAGGGCGAGAGCTTCAGTTGGGCAAAGACTCGCTGCGCTGGAGAGGAGCAAATGCCAGATGTTCGCTGGAGTGGGCCCACAGCCATGGCTTAGCCCAGGCTGGGTAATACCGTGCCCGGGGGCTTGTCTCCACTAAGCATGCTGGCACATTTCGGCCTGAAATCTTTACCTGGCGCTTCTCGAAATTTTGTCAGCGTGTACCAGTTATTTAATCGCCGTTTTCCGTAAGTGGGTGATTTTACCCCGTGATCTCTGGCCCTTTACAGCAAACACAGCAGTCGCAAAGCAAGAAAAAGCTCAGCGTAAGCTTTCTACCGTAGATAAACATTCACCTTAATGGAGCTCCGGTAGGTCAGTGGATGTATTTTGGCACCTTCTACTTGATCAAGAGCAACGTTTGCCACACAACAAGGGCTAGTTCTCAATACCTCCTTTTCATACGCACGAATTAAACAATTTCCAGCCCCTGCACCCTGGACAGCCCAGCCTGTCGTTAACGCTGCATTGCTGAACAATCTGGCTGCAGAATGCATTTTAGTTGAGGATACGGCCACATTCATCCCTCTCGTAGCTCTACAGTATCATTGGCATGATGGAAGAGATGGATTTGCTCCGGTAAATCCACAAACTCTGTTCTAGGAGAAAGAGAATTGTTACTGAAACCAAGCAAGAGGCCAGTTCCCGGTGTCTGGAGGACCAGCCACCCCAAGCTCACAGTGGTCCTGTAGGGTGCCAAATTTTGACAACCAGGTTGCATTTTCTTTTCCAAGTTCCTTGGCCTTGGTAAGAGACTTCCCTTGCCCCCTCCTCTCCAGCGTGAGCACAGCTAGTTTGCTAGATGTGTATCTCCATGGACCACAAGCGATGGTCTAGGGCACAACCAGCGTGTCCCAGAGCAGACGCTGACCATCTGCCCGTGGAGACTCATTCCTAGCAAGAATCTTTGAAGACCCCAGCTCAGAAAGACATTGAGGCAGAAGGAATCTCTCCATTAATTCCAGCAGGCTTTGAACCAAACCCTGAGCGAGGGGGGAAAAAAACATTCCCCCCCCCCCCCCCCAAAAACCCTCCTTTCTGAACCCTGTGTGTTGACAGTCACGTTTCCCAGCCATCAGCGTTTACAAGCAGCAGCGTTGCCTGAAATCAGACTCTCATTTATATTGGCAGCCACATACCTGTTCTTTTCACCACTGAGTTTCTGTTTCCCAAAACCATAACGTTGTTAGTGGAAAAAAAAAAAAAAAAAAAAGTGGATTTGAGTACTTCCTGTTTGAAATTATTTGTGTATCAAAAATGGGTTTTGCACAACCTGTGCCAGTGCCTCAACAAAGAACAGAGCTGATCTTCTTAAGCCAGAAAGGATGCGTTCAAGCTTGTATAGCTTTATGAGTTCAAGGAGGTTAGAATTTTTTCAGTGCTAAATGGATTTTTGTATATCTTGACACTTTGATGTAACCTCCTATTTTATTTATCGACTTAAACATCTGGCATAGATGTGCATAGAATGTAAACCTAGAATACAGCTGTTTTCCTGTCACATTTAAAGCACTGAAAAAAAAAAAAAAAGGATTTAAGGATTATTTTTTATTAAAGAGGTCCAATGAGGGATGTTCAGGGTAGTTATATTAGGTGCCACAACAGTTTTTATATTGCTGGCAAATTTAGAGTTAATTTGTAAATGAGTTTAAGGAAAGAAAAGCTTGAAGCACTAAACTTCACCAAATTCAAAACAATCTCGGCAAAAATGCCATTTTGAGGTAGCACTATTTAAACTAGTTGTGCAATGACTTGCTCTAATTTTCTTTGTTCAAGAAAGAAAAGAAAAAAAAAAAAAAACCAGTCGCCAGACTATAAATTTCCTAAATAGACTATTACAAAGTCACCGAGCTAGTAAGTGACTCTAAACAAATGTCATAAAAGCATGAATATCATCCTTTATTTGACAAGAGATGTATGTAAGTTTGTTTAAATCAATATAATTTTAGTGACATTTTTATAAGCTTCCCACTTTCCATGAACCTATATTTTTTATTTATCCAAAGTTATTTCTCTTTGTCCATTTCTCTCAGCCTTATGCAAACAATATGCAAGAAATGCTGAAACTTGGATAAAACGGGTCATGCAGAGGGAAAATGAAAGCTGAGATTGATCATTTTCACGAGAAAAGGTTGTTAGTAGTTTCAATAAAAAGTACTACTACTAAACTGTAACATAAGCAGACAATAAAAGAGGGATTTAAAATAAAATGGATTCATAAAACTATTAAGATTATTTTTGTTAAATACAGTGTTTTTAGTAATTTGGAACATGATTTCACAATCAGACGTGCTTTTTTTTAGTTGGGAATTTCTAGCTGATGATTTTTGACTGTGTATTTTTGCCTCGCGATGTTCTGGTGAACCGTTACCTCCCTGGCCAGCCCGCACCGACCCCCTTCCCGCACGCCCCGAAGCCCTTCTCTCCGCCGCCTCGCACCGCGCTCGGAGTGGTCCCGAATGTCGGCGCCGCCGCCGGGCTGCCCACCAGCCGCAGCCGCTCCAGCTTCCCCACGGCACGGTCCCCCTGGCACGCCGTCCCGCCGGAGCCGGGCCATCGGCATCGGGGCGGCGCTGGAGATGGGCTTGTGTCCGGTGGGTGCAGCCGGCCGGAGGAGCTTGTGCGGAGCGAGATGTCTTCTCCTCCAGCTTGCGGGCTGTTGGCTGGGGTGGTAGAGTAGCTCTAGGACACGGGGGGGGTCCACCGCGCTCGAGAAACTGGAGTCCGCGTTTTGTTTATCCCTTGTACATTTCACAGACATGAAAATTGAAAAAGGTGAAATTTATGAGGAAAATCTAATTTCCCATTCCTGTTGAATGGATTTAGTTTGATATTGACCTGATTTTACCATGTGCCTGTTGAAGGCCTTAGAGTATATACTGTATGTTAAAGACTGTAATAACTTTAAAAAAAAAGAAATAGTTGATAGCCTAATCCAAATGTAAATAGAGCTACAACACGTCGTTAGTAGGCTACAACGCATTAATTCATGTCGTTTATTTTCATTTCTCTACCGTTAGTTTTTAAGGTTTTCGTTACTGCTTTTTTTTTTTGGATATCTTTAGTAACTAATGAATTTAATTTTGAAGGAGAGTTAGAGAAAGTTTAAAATTTTTCATACATGTATTCAGCCCATTTAGTTATATTCTAAACCAACACTGAAGCATGGTAAGGTATAGAATACAGTCCATAACTAGTTTGTATAGTTTACAGTTTAAGAACAAAATTAACTTTGTATGTAACTCCTACAATGATAGATTCATTGTTAACTAATTATATTAAGTTGTTGTTGCTATGGCAACAAAACTACAACATGGCTACCTTTGTATACATTATTTGTGAAATTTTCACATGTAAATTAAAAGTGATGTGTAACAGTATGAGCTTGTTAAAGGTACAGTTCGATACTGTCAGATAAAGATATGATTGAATATTTTTAAAATCCCAAAGTCCCATGTGAACGCTGAATTTGTGTCTTTGACGTCACTTTTTCAGTCAAGAAGTTTACAACACATGGATTTAGAGTCAGGTTTTATAGCTTGTAGAAATTGTTGTGTGGCAAGGGTTATTCCACAGTATTTTCGCTTCGAAAACGCGACAGCCTGTATTTGCGATGTAGTGACCGGTCTTGCTTTCATTTCACGTTCAGTCACACGGTGGGAATTCGGAATTAATCCGTTTCAGTACTGTAGCAATTTTTGTTTTTCGCCAGAAATCGAGCTCTCACCCAATTAACGTTACGATCAGGGCTAAATAATTAAGCGTATAACTATTTTAATACTAATTTATATTAGCAAAAACTGTACATAAGAAAAAAAAAAAATAAAAAATATTGTGGAATGACCCCATAACAGTGTTGAAGATACAAATATGCTGCAGTTAAACTGATTCAGTTAGTGTACGAATGTGTGAGACACACCTTTTTTGCACTTATGTACATAGTCCACGAAAGAAATCCTTGGAACTTATTTTGAATATAAAAAGTCTGTAATAATACAGGAAAAGTTTGTAAAAGAGATAGGTATTACTAAGGCTTTGAAAAGGAGGAGTTTTTTGCTATAAAACTTATCTGAAAGCATGATGTTGCTTTGCTGTTGTAAAAGCTTTGTAGTTTGCCATAGCTTATTATACAGCAGACTGATAACAGGTCAGCTCCAACCTGCAGCACAGAGAAATGGGAAACAGTGCTTAATTAATTAGTAAGGTCACTAGCAAAGATTTGAATGACTTTTTTTTTTTCCTTTTTTAATAGGCCTACATTTTCAGACACACGCCAGGTCATGTTTCTGCCGGGCTGTCTTCTCGGTGAATCCTGTTAGGACTCATAGGTCCGCGGCGGCGTCCCCGTGTTTTTCCTAGCCCCTCATCCTGTTTCTAGCTGGGAGCGTTCATCTGTTAGAGACGACTGTCGTCGCAGCGAGTGCTTTACATCCCAGAGGGAATTTGAAATGTCGCAACTTGTTTTTGTTTTTTTTTTTAATTTTTTTTTTTATTGTTTTGGGGCAAGGTAACGAAACGGAGGGGGCCGATGAGCAGTGGAAGGACGGGGGTGGGTTTGGGTTGTCTTGGGCTGGTTTCTTTTTGCTGTACGGCGGCTGTGGCGGTCGTTTGAGAGAGCAGCGCCGGCTGCCGGGGCAGGGGGGTGGAGGCTGAGGTTGGTGCTTCCATCTGGGGTTAACAAGCCCCATGGAGCCACCACCAGAGGAGAGCACCGCTGCCATCCCCAGCCTCTCGGGTCCCTTTCACCTGGCGGTGGTGCTGCCACAGGGCTCGGCAGCGCCGAGGCGTTTTTGGAGAAGCTGAAGCGCCTGTGTTGACCCGCGTATTTTTGATTAAAACAAGTTGGGGTGGTTTGGTTTTGTTTGTTTTGGTTTTTTTTTTTTTTTGCAAAACCCAAGCCCCAGGTTCGCTTCGGAAAGGCGGCAGGTTTTGCCGTGAGGCTGGTCCCAACCCAAGTGATGAGTTCGGCACCCCAGAGCAGAACCGGCGCGGGGTGGCGCCCGGTGTCCCCGTCTCCCGTCCCGGCCTCTGCCAGGGCTGGGGGCCGCAGTGTCACGGCCCAGCGCAGGACATGCTCTTCGGCCGCCGCTGCTGCCGTCTCGGAGGTGTCCGAGCGAGCGCCCAGCCAGCCCCCAGCGCACCTTGGGGTGTGTTTAAGCGGGGGGTTTTGCTGAATGGGAGCTGTAGCGCCAGGCGGTCCCAGGGTCTTCAACAACGAGGGAGGGAAGATCAGATATTGCCTCTTTTCATGGGTGTTACAATAACCTAGATTTTAAGACAAAATAATCAGCGAACTCTAGCCACTGCGCTATTAAGGCGTCCCTTTGCCGTAATCAATTTTTGTAATCAAGCTCTTTCTCATTTCTGGGATTATGAGAGAAAAATATTTTGCACTATGAAATGCATCGTAGCTGGGCAAACTTCTTTTCACCGGGGTGTGAGCGTGAGCGTGACAACACTGCTGAAATCTTTGCTGGTGATCTTTACTGACATCCTCTATCATCAAAAATAACTCTATATGCCTCTCAAATGAGATATTTAAACATGCAAAAATGACGCAACTATTAAATAAAATGAAGTTATTTTTCCAAACACACAACAGAGAGAATTACCTGACACCGAATTACAAGGTTCCAGTTCTTTATTACTGTACACAGATGCTATTTGATAGTGGTGGAAGCCAAATGATTTTGTTGCCATGGCTTTTGTATCCTAGCAGATGAGGGGATGATAAGACCATTCTTAGATTGGATTATGGGATATTTTTTTTTCTTTCCAATTAACTTTGTTTTAATCATGTTTTTGATTTAAATCATGAAAACGAACCGAGACTCCCCACACTTTTTATTGTATCACCTGACAACAGATCACTTTTTTTTTTTTTTTTTATAAATAGAGAATTGTATTTTAGGCAATCACTAAAATCAAAGAGAGAATGTTCTCCTAAATTGTCAATTTTTAATTTAAATCTATAAAAACTTTTATACTGTACTGTGTAAAGTAGGTCTTTAAAGCACATTCTTCTTCTCATAGGCATTTCTGGTAAAACAAAGTAAGGGAAACATTAGATATCAATGGTATAGTTTAGGAAATATATACAAATGATTACAGTTAGCCCTGTGGAATTGTAAGAAATTAAAATATCATCAGATCCAGGCAGGCGTAGGCTAATGCAATATTTCAGTTCCATAACACGATAGTTCATTCCCTCAACTGCTACCAACAGGGTGTACGCTTTGAATTTCTTTTTCTTTTTGCCACGTTATATTGCTGTAGTGCTTGTACGTGCTTTAGAAATGTGCATAATGCTACTCATTTTAGTATGTTACTTCTATATTGTTATTGTTTATTTTTTTGATCTTTTAATAAAGTGGATAAAATTCTTGGTTATGTTTTTTATGGATCCATATCTACCCATTAATAGGAGTTTAAAAACTTTTCAAGTTCCAGTTTATTAGTCCCAAACTTTAAAGGTTCTGATGTAAAAATAATAACTAATGAATTTGATTCAATGTTATATCTAAAGTGTAGAACAACAGAATAAATTTCTTTCCAGAAAATACCTTCAGTATTTTGAATTCTGTAGCCAGTGCCTCCTTTTTATCGGATGCATTCGGCCTGTCCTATTAAAGTTACTAACATGAGACATTTGTATTTTAGAAAAATAAAAAGTAAAACTTTCCAGATGCTGCCTTTTGGTTTCTCTTGTGCCTTAGACCTTCTGAGACACCTGTGACGTGCCGTGCTTGGGTTGTATTTTTCCATGCTTCCTTTCTGACCCGACCTGTGATGTGATTAGAGGGAAGATCAGCGCTGTGCATTTGAAGATAACCGTGAAGAATAAATGGACTGTCGTTCAAAGGCCTGCAGCTTTTGTAGCACAGTGATGTGTGTATTCATTTTTCTCTTTCAGCATTTGTGTCGGGTGTCATCCTGCACATCCCAGTACGGTAACACAACAGTCGTCTCCCTTTGGCCGCAGCCCGGACTTCTGCGAGAGAGAAATCGCTCCTTGCTGAGTTTGTTTGTCCCTTTTGTAATGCTGCGTAGATTCCGCGGTGTCATCACCTGTGTGCCAACAGCATTGCTGTAGAAGGGGGCTTTTACCCTTAAACTGGCTTGAGATCTCCGCTCGCTGTCTGAAAGCTTTGGCTTTTACCAGTCGGTCTGAACACTTACTGGGTCCAGCTGGAGGCACCAAGCCGAGGAGCATGGACGTGCCAGGCTGCAGCATCCCTCATCTTGTGGGCAGCAGCAGAAGACAACATCAGGAAGCCCCTGAAGATGCGAGTAACAGCTCTGCAAGCGTCCGAGTGGTGGTCTGGCCTTGGCACCTGGGCTGCGGCGACACGGGACGCCAAGGGGTTGGGTGAGCCCAGATGGTGCAACAAGAGTGGTTTGATGCCAACACGAGAAAGGGGAGCATGGCTCGGGAGGGATCATGGGCCATTTTCCCAACGGAGTTCAAGAATCTGACTCACGGCGGGGGGGGAGGGTAAGCAGGAGTTTGGAAATAAGTATTTCAGGGGATGCAGGTCTGTTAGAGCTGCTCAGGGACAGGAGGAGGTTTTGCAGACACCGCTCCCCCCAACACCCTTAGTAGGACACGCCATTGACTTTGAGAAAAGACAGACTAAGCCCAGGACAAATTATAGAACTGGTTCGTTTTCATCAGCCTGTTTCCCTGACTTCTCCTTGCACATTAATTGACTCCATTTGTGTGTCAAGGTCACGTACGGCTTTTTTCTATAAATGACTCCTGCCTCATCTGATGGCACAATTAAGCGTCTGAATTGTTTCTAAAGCCAGAAAATGGGGAACTGAAACTTTTCTGAGCAGTGGATGTTGTGGTGGTCCGGTCATGGTGCGGGATCCTTCCTGAATGGTTACAGGCTTTTATTAGCAGCGTTCCTCTGGTTTGGCTTTCTCGGTGGGAAGGGGATGGGGACTTTGCAGGGGTTGCTTTCCTCAGGGCCGTGGGATGGGCTGAGCCTTGGCTGCTTGGAGATGCCGGCTCCGCTCGGGAGAAGCGTCCCCTGTGGGGAAGGTCGGGGATCCCACACTGGTCCTGAAATTCAAGGGTGGCCCGTTAACAAGCAGCTTTAAATCATGTTTCAAGGCTGAAGAGCATCCCCCTGGGCCAGGGACGTGGGATTTCACCTGGGGCCCGTTTGCAGAAGTCCCAGGAGGAGCTGCTGCAAACTGCTTTGTAGGTGACGTTGGATTAAAGGATCAGAGCAAACTATACGTGATACTGTATTTACGGCGTGTGTCATTTGGAAATATTACAGCACCTAGCCTATCTGTCTTCCTCTCCACTGGGGCAGTTTGTGCAGGAAAGCCGAGTTAAATAAAAGTCTCCATTTAGCAATTTGGCTGTTGAAGCTTCAGTGGGAAACAAGGGGGTAAAAAAAAACCCTGTTTTTCAAGGCTTGCTCCATTTTCAGATGGGCCTCTGTGGTCCAAAGCCAGTTTTTATTCAATCCAGACTTAGTGCTGGATAAATAGATCACTTTCATCTATTTATTTTGAGAAAAAGGAGACTGAAGAAAGAAGCGTTTGGCTAATCCCTGATGAGCTGTGGATCTAAAGAATCCTCTCCAATGCCAGCAGCCGGTTAACCCTTCCCAGGAGGGGCCGCGCCGGAGCCCGGTGCAGCATGAGGAATAGCCTGTCCCCTCTCGCCTGTGCTCGGAGCCGCTCCTGCAGGTGATGGACTGTTTGCCCCTTCCCACCCAGGTGGGACCCTCCCTCGAGTGCATCTCCAAAATGGCAGCGCATCCCAAAAAGCGATCCCTGTGAAGGGCCTGGAAGTCCTCTGGGGTGAGGCCGCATCTGCAGTGCTGCGTCCAGTTCTGGGCTCCCCGGTTCCAGAAGGACAGGGAACTGCTGGAGAGGGGACAGCAAAGGGCTACCGAGATGCTGAGGGGACTGAACACCTCTCTGCTGAAGAAAGGCTGAGGGATTTGGGTCTCTTCAGCCTGGAAAAAAGACGACTGAGGGGGGATCTTATCAACGCTGATAAATACTGAAAGGGTGGGTGTCAGGAGGACGGGGCCAGGCTCTTCTCAGTGGTGCCCGGGGACAGGACAAGGGGTAACGGGCACCAACTTGAGCACAGGAAGTTCCACCTACCCCTGAGGCGGCCCTTCTTTGCTGTGAGGGTGGCAGAGCCCTGGCCCAGGCTGCCCAGAGAGGTGGTGGAGTCTCCGTCTCTGGAGACATCCCAACCCCGCCTGGACGCGTTCCTGTGCCACCTGCTCTGGGTGACCCTGCTCTGGCAGGGGGTGGGACTGGGTGATCTCCAGAGGGCCCTGCCAACCCCGGCCAGGCTGGGATTCTGGGATTCTGTGTCTGCAGGCAGAGGGACCTGCACAGAGATGGAAAGAGCCGCAGCCTGAAAGCCATGGGGATGGGCTTGGAGGAGCCGGAGCCCAGAATGCTGGTTGGAATGGGCTCCTAGTCGGGCTTGGCTCAGCTGGAAGATGTTTGCTGCAAACGTCTTTGCCCCTTTCCTCCTCATTTTGCCTTTGCAGAGTGTCTCTTGCCAGTCCATTTAGCAGCCGCGTGCTCCATCCGCTCCCCGGCTGTTCCCACTGCCCTTGCCCGGGATCCTAAGGTGTAAATCCAGCCCTGAGGCCACGTCACTGCAACACCTGCACCGGCTGCCGCAGTGAGGATCGCCGCAGCTGGGCAGGAGGCCGTGGGACGATGTTGCCGCACTGTTTAGCTCTTCGCAGCTGCAGGTGGGTTGCACAGAGGTATTTCTGCTTTGCTCTATGGCGCATGTAAATTATTTGCTCGTAAATGTTATCTGCGCCCTCCCAAGGGAGCTGCTGCCTTCCTCCCCTCTGCAGCCATCGCCTGCTCGAAGCCTGGGTTTATAATCGATGCAGCTTCTGCTTTAGTGCTTCGCACCGCCGTAATTCAGCTGATCTCCGTGGCAGTGTTTCTGCTGCAGCTCCTGTATGTCCTGCACATGCCACGGAAGCCGGCGGAGGGCTTTGCGGCTGTGTCCCCGCTGGTGGCCCCGCTCACCCCGCAGTCCCGCCAGCCCTCCATTTTGCCCCTGTGCCGGCGGCGCGGCGCCAGCTGGATGCCTGCAAGGGCTCCCACTGGTGAGCAGCTCCTGGTGAAGGCACCAGGGTGCCCAGGGGCGCTGGGTGGTGTTTTGGGGTGCATGTATCTGCGCCAAAGCAAAGGTGTTTGCAGGCGCTTTGCATGGCTTCTGGAAAACTCCCACTGAGGAAAAACACTGTTTGCTTTTCCCTGCAGAAAAATAAGCCTGAACCAAAGCCATCGGCCGTCTCGCCCTGTGGGGTGAGCCTGCCCGAGTGTCACGTTCTGCCACACCGGTAAGGAGCTGCGGGATGTGCCCATTAAACCATCGCTGCTCTCAGAGCCGGCACGCAGCAGCGCCGGGGTGGGGACAATGCAAAGGTAAGTCCATGGATTTTCTGGGGGGCAGGGTGCTGGAGGCCACCCCAGACCCACGATGTTGGGGGTGTGGGAGGAGCGGGTGCTGGCTCGGCAGCTCCCCTGCTCTGAGCATCCCTTGAGCTCCGGGAGCTGGGTGTGCCCGGTCCTGCTCCCCCAGCCCCGTCGTGCCCCGCAGTGCCTGCAGCGGGAGGATGGGGGGTGTCGGGGGGGGAGCAGGAATTCACACGTGGAGATGCTATTGTGCTATTGCATAAAACAGGGGGATTTCTTCTTCTGTTGGGGGCCCCTGGGTCCAGCGCTGGGACCCCCAACATAAGAAAGACATGGACCTGTGGAGCAAGTCCAAAGGAGGCCACGAAGCTGATGAGAGCCCCTCTGCTGTGAGGACAGGCTGAGAGAGCTGGGGGGGTTCAGCCTGGAGAAGAGAAGGCTCCGGGGAGACCTTGGAGCCCCTTCCAGTCCCTGAAGGGGCTCCAGGAAAGCTGGGGAGGGACTCTGGAGCAGGAAGGGGAGCCATGGGACGAGGGGCAACGATTTTAAACTGAAAGGGGGGAGATTGAGATGAGATGTGAGGAAGAAATCCTTTGCTGTGAGGGTGGTGAGCCCCTGGCCCAGGTTGCCCAGAGAAGCTATGGCTGCCCCATCCCTGGAGGGGTTCCAGGCCAGGTTGGACGGGGCTTGGCGCAACCTGGGCTGGTGGGAGGTGTCCCCGCCCAGGGCAGGGGGTAGGAATTAGTTGATCTTTAAGGTCCCTTCCAACTCTAACCATTCTATGAATCTATGATTTTGGAGAGGTTAATGAGGCTGAGATGGGGTTCTAGACTGGGTGGGATTAGGGCCTTGGAAGACTTTTTAATTGCCACATTGTGCGGTGCAAGCGTGGGAGCTGTGGCTGGATTTGGACCAGCAGGGTTGGGCAGAGGGTGGTCCCTGCTGCCGAGGGAGGTGGGCTGCAGTTCCCCCCGCCAGGCTCTTGCCCCTCTGCCAGCTTTGCTCAATTATGGGAAAACCTTTAAGCTTTCGCATTAGTGTTGTATTTAGGTCTGCACTGTATTAGGGCTGGGCATGGGGAGAGGAGGCAGATTCCTCACTTAATAAAGAGTGTTTTAAAGGCATTTGTCATCATGAGCCAGGAGGCTGGGGGGAGTGGGGTGGGTGCTGGGCTGCCCCCCTGACCTGCCCCACTCAGCCCCGGCCTGCCTGTGCCCTCCAGCTCCAGCACCCGCAGCCAGCCCTGTGCTCACACCCTGGGTACTGGGGCACCTGCTGCCAGCTCAGAGGGACCTTCTCTGCCCCGATTACCCACCCAGTCAAGGGTGCACATGCCGGTCCCAGGGCTGCAGCCGGTGATGCCCCAGCCCATCTGCATCAGCACAGCCGCTGGCGGAGCCCAGCTGCCCTCCCACGGGGCTCCGGGGCTGCCGTGCTGGCAGGAGGCCCGTCCTGCTGGCAGTAAATGTGTCATCGGATGGTGATCAGGGATAATGAGTCACGAACGCCCACCGTCAGCCAGCCAGCCAGCCCGGCCAGTCCTGGCACAGGGCTGCAGCATGTGGGCAGGAGCAGGGAGAGAAGAGCTGCTCCAGGCCGAGCTGCCTCACTCCTCCTCTGCCTCTCCCCACCTTCAGCCTCATCGACCTGCATCTTCCACAGGACACAGAAGGATGCAGCATCCCTCTGGCAGTGCTTGCCTGGGGATGGGGTGACAGCTCCACTCCCCTGGCCCAGTGTGGGTACAATGGTGGCCTCCCCATACCCCTGCTCACAGGTGCCTGGCACTGCCACAGCTCTGCCCGCTACTGTCGGACAGCTTGGCAAGGATGGGGCAGGGGGGCTGCCCGCCGAAATGTGTGTTCCCTGGCCTGCAGGTAGCTGAAGCTGGGGCTGGGACAGCTCAGGGTGTGCTACCGGGAGCAGGAGGAGCCTCCAGACTCCCCTTTTTGGTGTGGGTTTTTCCTTTAGTCTGGTAATGGTTGAGGCAACATGGGCCGGAAATGTGCGCTGGCAGCCCAGAAAGCCCCGCATCCTGGGCTGCATCCCCAGCAGCGTGGGCAGCAGGGAGAGGGGGGGGATTCTGCCCCTCTGCTCCGCTCGGGGGAGACCCCCCTGCAGTGCTGCCTCCAGCGCTGGGGCACCAACAGCAGAAGGACACGGAGCTGTTGGAGCGGGGCCAGAGGAGGCCCCGGAGATGCTGGGAGGGCTGGAGCCCCTCTGCTGTGAGGACAGGCTGAGAGAGCTGGGGGGGTTCAGCCTGGAGAAGAGAAGGCTCCGGGGAGACCTTCCTGCCCCTTCCAGGCCCTCCAGGGGCTCCAGGAAAGCTGGGGAGGGACTCTGGATCAGGGAGGGGAGCCATGGGACGAGGGGCAACGATTTTAAACTGAAAGAGGGGAGACTGAGATGAGATGTGAGGAGGAAATTCTTGGCTGTGAGGGTGGTGAGCCCCTGGCCCAGGTTGCCCAGAGCAGCTGTGGCTGCCCCATCCCTGGAGGGGTTCAAGGCCAGGCTGGACGGGGCTTGGAGCAACCTGGGCTGGTGGGAGGTGTCCCTGCCCAGGGCAGGGGGCTTGGAACAAGGGGATCTTTAAGATCCCTTCCAACCCAAACCATTCTATGATTCTATGATTAGATCCAGATTTCGAGCTGCTGTTGGTGGTGTCTGTGGGAAGCGCCCCATGCTCTTGTGGAGGGCAGAGCTCAGCCCTTGGCTTGTTGGCAGGCAGGTGAGGAGCTCTCGAGTGTCTTCTCTCCCCGCTCTGCCCCGTGAGTGGCACTTCGGCACTTTGCTCCTTGTCTCCTAACTCCAACCCATGCAGCCGTGCGAGGGCCCCAGCCCGGGGAAAGCCAGGCTTTTGCACCAGATGTGTCTGTTGCAAGAAGGACAGGAGACAAGTTGTGGTTGCGGTTCTGGCAATGTCCCTTGATTGAGCCTGGTGTGATGCACATGGCAGCCCCGTGGCCGGGGGCTAAGCTGGGAGTGCCAGCAGCCACCCTCCCCTTCCCTCCACACCTGCCGGAGTGAGCAGGAAAGGCAAAAATCTGTGGGATCCCCACGGATCCATCACTCACGGCAGCTGCTGCTGAACCAGCCCAAGAAGCAGGCGCATCCCTGGAACGTCCTCTCCCAAAACCACCAGTGGGGTCCCCGGGGAGGGCCCCAACCCCAGGCAGAAATCAGCCTGACGGGGAAAGCTTTCATTTTCTTTCCATCTTTGTCTTCTCCAGGGATGGGCTTGATTATTCCTTTCAGCAGCATGAAGTGCTAGAGAGGCTCAGCAGCCCGAGATTCATTTTCTCTGCTCTCAGCGCAACATCTCTGTGCACAGGGAAGCAGCTTTTTTTCTCCCCCTTCCCGTCCTGCTGAGACTTGGCAGATGACACCAGGGGCGGTGGCAGCCACCTCACCAGAGGGAGGGCAGCAGGGGACCCTGCGGACCCATGCAACCCAGCCGCACACCAGCCCTCACCTGGGGCAGTGCCAACGGAGGGTGTTGAATCCTTTCACTCGCGGCCGTCGAAGAGCAACTTAGATATTGCCAGGAGAGAAACACCGCTGCGGCTCAGCCATCAGCATCACCTCCAGGTGCAGCACAGGGTGGGGACCTTCAGCTGCTGCCTCCGCTCCTGCCGTGCTGTCCATTCCCATCCACCTCAATGCACTGGGTAACGCAGGATGATTTTCTTTCTAGGGAACATGCAAAAAATTGTGTCAGGCAGGCATAATATGCAAAGACCTTATGTTTAAGTGATCAGAACGGAGTGATGGCACAAGGTATGAAGACTAAACACAGAGGGATTTGAGGCGCTTCGCAATTATGCAGCCAAGCTTAAAAAAAAAAAAATAAAATTAAGAGACTTGCAGAATTTTAAGAGGATGGGGAAGAATTTAGCATGGGATTAAATATTGGGGAAAAGATTAGAAAAGCAAAAAGCAGGATGTGAGAAAAGCCTGAGGGATGAGGCAGATGGACCAGATCAAGGAGAGCTGCCGGCCCATGGATGAGCACTAGACCAGGGATGAGCCTCGGCACTCTCCCCCCCCAGCATCCTGAGTCCACATCCCCACGCAGGACCTGCCTCCGGCTCTGCTGTGGCACAGGCAGAGGCAAGAGAATCTGCTCCCTGGCACCGGCATAGCTGGGCATGCCCAGGGGCTGCTGGTGCCAAGATGGCTGTGACCATGGATGAAGGAGGGAGCAGCCCCTTGGCGTTCGCGCCGGGCTCTTTTTGTCCGTCTGTGCAGGGACGGCGAGGCGGCTGGCTGCCTCCGAGGCTGGGAGGGAGCGCTGGCCCCCGCAGAGCCATGCTCGCTTTCCCCAGCCATGGGTTTGATCCTCTCCGGACCGAGCAAATAAGGAAACTCTTTGAAACGCTGAAGCGCCGCTCTGCAAAGCCAAACCAGCCAGCAGCCCCTTGCTGCTGGAGGCAGAAATACAGCTGGGGGTTTGGGTCACAGGATTTTATGCACAAAATGAGCAAGTTCTTAAAATGCAGAAGAAAATACTAAATACCACGGGCAACTACAGCAGAGACCTCTGGAGTCCTCCCCAGCACGGAGAGCCCCAGCAAGGCTGGTGACAGCCCCCGCTGCTTCTGATCCTGGCTGGCAAATACTAATTCTGTTTTTTTCAAGTTGAGAAATGAGCTGCTTTGCAACCTCATCCAATTTGAATACCCTAATTAAGAAGTTTCGGTGCTTTTCTCCTCCACGGACCCTCCCTGAGCACTTTAACCCCTCAGCTCTTGTGCCGGGCTCCTGGAGCAGCCGGCCTCTGAGGTGTGCTTGTTCGGCTCCTTCGGATGGCGACGACGGATGCCACACGTTACCCAGGCTGCAGCTTTACAGGGTGTTGCGAGGACCCTCGCTGGTGCCTGGATGGCCTCCAAGCAGCCAGGTGCCGTTTCCAGGGCAGCTGACAGGCTCCGGCATAGAGGACACGCAGCTTCGCACCGTCAGCCTCCCTTGCCAGGAAGGCTGATAAAGTGTCTCTTAATGAGCTCGCCGTGTTCTTGCTTCACAGACAGTTTTGTTAGCTTTTTGCAAATGCAGTCTGGGGAGAAGTTCGGCCTGGCTGGCCGTTGCTCGCAGCTCTGCCAATGCACTTGTCTGGAAAGCCTTGTCCGCCGGCCTCAGGTTGGTCTCCTCCAGAAGCACCTCAGCCCGTGACCTGCCTCCACCTTCACGAGAGCCACGTGCAGCGCAGCCATCTGGGGACATGTGCCTGACACATGGACTCTCTGGTGACTTTGCCGTGTCTGTGTCTTCAGCTGTGGCTGGGGAAAAGCAATGGGTGGGAAAGCGAATGCTGTCAGCAGGCGAGCGAGGCCATGCCACGCGGATGTGCCACCCCACGGCAGTTGGTGCCGGTGGCATTGCCCACCTGCGAAACATAACTCCCATGTGCCATGAGTGCTGCCAAGACCCAGGTTTTGTGTGTGCATGCATCCCGTCCCGGCCAGCAGGAATGCTCAGGGTTGCCCTGGGAAAGAGGCACCGGTATTTCAGCAGAAATGTCCCCACATCACCAAACCAAGGCACCCAAGGAGAGGTGCTCGGCCATCTTGGTGACACCGCCTGTCCCAGGTCTGGAGATGAGGCTGCGCAGTGGTTGTAATGGTCTCAAGTTGTGGCGCTGTACGGGAGCACAACCTGGCAGCTCCCACCTGGGGATTCAGTGTGCTTTAATGAGCTCAGCCCTGGAATCCGCATGGAGGAATTAAGGAGTCGGGATAATACTTGTCACTTTGCTACAAAGAAATTGTCAAGTGAAAAGTAATTTATTAAAAAGAAGGAAGAAATGTTTTTGCTTATCAACATCATATTAAAGTATTTTCACAATACCCCATTTGGGATGAATTTTACATTTTCTCTCTCTCTTTCCCTCCAAAGCAGAGGTTTTCACTCTAATTAGTTGTTGGCTGCTTCATTTTGCTAGTGCATTTCATGCACAAGTTTGCACATTTCTGTAGCATTTGAATTGCAAATGCTGCAGGAATATGATTAAAAAAAAAAGAAAAAACATGGAATTTTAAAAGCAAATGGGAACTCTTCTGCTCAACATCAGTTTAAAGTTTTTACAAACCTTATTTTCACAAACCTTAAAAAAATATCTTGATAGTGTATTTACCTTCCCCCCTCCTTTCTTTTCATTTGGGGTTTAAAGCAACAGGTTTGGTTTATGCATTCACTGTTGCCTTCTGGCTTTTGATCTTAAGGATTTTGATCTTAAGCTTTTGAGCTTAAGGAGATGTGTTTTCAGTTTTACTCTACTACAATGTAGTAGAGTAAATGTAGAAATTTTAAAATACGTATGTATATAAATTTCTAGGGAGAGGCTGTCACATGTGTTGGTGATTTGACAAGGTTAAGTCTGAGGACAGCCCCCGTCCCCTCCGCTTCGCAGAAACTTGTGGAAGTTGGTAGCCAAGGAGAGCGTGCCGTGCTGGCGTCATGTCATATGCATGGAGGATGGGCTGCTTTTTGGGAGCCAGGGAGCTGCAGCTCAGCACAAGCCCAACGCAGATGCGGTGAGCGATAGCTGGAGGTGCTTCCCAGGCGCTGCAGTACGGATTGTATTAGCTCGGACTGCGAAGGGCAGCAAGGAGATAGCTCCATGCCTGGAGAACACAGGAAGAGGACCGACCTGTGAGACCAGCTCAGCTGCTGCAGTGTCCTCACACAGAGGGGTGACTCATCTCTGCCCGGAGACTCGTTCGCCAGCCCCGGTGTGAGATGCTGATCTTGCAGGCAGGAGACGCAGCACCAGAGGGGATAACCAGGCAAGAGGGCTGGTGCGGAGGCTGTGAGCGTGGCAGGGTGTACCAACAGCACCTTCCCCTGTGGTGCTGCTTGTCAGCAATAACCAGCTCCTGGGCCAAGCTTTTCTAAATGGCTGGTGATCTGGTACCATGCCGGGGGACCAAAGAGAAATGCTTCTCCTCCCAGAAATCCCAATAACCTCCTTGTTGTATCAATTATAATTCAGTTCAGCCCCACTTCTGCCCCCTAATCGGTTGCCCCATAATCAGTAATTGCTTTGGAAAATGTCCTTTTCCTTTTTTTTTAACTGCCAGCATGCCTTTCAGTGCTACTAAAATAATGGATAAAAGCTGACGGATGGCAGAAATAAGAAATTTCTGAGAAAGACCCAGAATTTGCCTCGGAGTCATCTCCACATTGGCAGGAAAAGCTGGCAAAGAAGAAAAGTATCTCTGTAGGTCGTACTGCCTGAAACAGCCCCAGAATTAGGAGTCTGGACCAGGTGAACACATCCAGCCCCTAAAACATATTTCACTGTAATCTGAAGGAGCTGAAATCGAAAGCTGTCCTCGTGGTTACGTGACTGGTACGACAGGACGTCCTCGAAAGAACCGCATGTGAGAGCAGCCCCCAGTGCTCCGGCAGCCATAGGAACCACGAGGAGCCAGTCCCTAGCCTGCAGCTTACATGCTGAACACCATAAGGCACAATAACTGGATTAGCAAAACCTCTGGAAGAGGGGGAGGAGAAACAACACTAGGTCTTAAGCTGGTTTTGCATATAGTTACGCAAATGATGTGCTCAGCTAGACGGTAACTTAGGTTAACTAGGAAATCCGGGCTATCCTTGCTGTATATCTACCCAGCCGCCTTCGCTCGGCAGCCTGATGCAGGCTTCCTGGCAGAGAAGGGTCTGGTTTATAGCTTGGGCAGAGAGAGTGAGTCACAGCAGTGAGCTGGTCGCTAATGACGGCGTGGACAGCCTGCAAGAGCCGGGCAGCATCCATGCCGTGGCTGGGGTGGGGAGGTGGCATCCATAGGAGATGCTCCAGACCCCTCACTCCCTCCAGAGCTTGGGGATGCTCCTCTGCCACCTCTTGCGGCTGGCTCTGCAGCACAGGGCACTGCCTGCCCTCCCTCCTGCCTCCCTGCCTGGACACAGCGCTGGGCAGGATCTGTCCCTCGCATTGGTGAGACGGGGATTGCAATTACTCCTGGCCCCAGCTTGTGCCATCTGTCTGTTCCCTGAACATCCCTGCAGGATCTGTGCCTTAGCAGGTTAATTTAATAATAGCTTGCTTTATTGTTGCTGGCTACAGGCATGGCATGGAGCAGCTGAGTCCATCAACAGCACAGAGCTGCTCTGGCAGCAATCAAAACCTGCCCAGATGCTCATTTGGGAGGTTCGTTTCGCTGAGAGAGGGCAAACCTTCCTTGGGCAGTGCCGAGGGCTGAGCCCTGGCGCCTTTCTCCTTGGCAGGAGCCAGGGAGAAAGTGGCAGCAGAGACTAAATCAGGCCTTTGACCCAGGGTGTGCCGCACCTCACTGGTATGGTACGGAGGTGGTGATAACGAGGGAGCGGCAGAGCGGCAGTATCGGCAGGAGGTGCCCTGTGTGGCTGGCTCAGGGCTTGGCCATTTATGGCAGAAGCAGCTATTCCCATCCAGAGTTTCAAAACCTTTTACATCACCAGCTATTTTTGTGGCTCCAAGTACGTGGTTGCATATAAGGACTTGAAATAGCTGCACAAACCATTTAATGAAGGGAAGGACTCACCTTAAGGACCATGAACAGTCGGGTGCACTTTGGGATCAGCCTTTTTTTTTTCCCAGATGTAGACATTTAAGGCCAGGTATAAAGTGCTGTGAGTTGGGAAATAACTCTCTGGGAATCTAAACCGATACTGATTATGCACCAAGGAACCAGAGGAAAAAAATACAGGTTCCCAATCCCACACCCATTCCCTTGGTTTGTCCACTTAGCCCAGGAGCGAGGCATCGCCGGTTAAGTCAAATTGCACCAAAATGTATTTGGGTTTTCTTCCTGTTTGCCCCATTGCCATGCTCTTTTCCCCTAGTTCCTCTCCCTTAGTCATTCCTCCACCCATCACAAAGATAGTGGACCAGCAATGCCACAAAGACATGCACTTAATGAACCTAAGTGACCGTGTAATCTTGTTATTGTCACCCTCATCCTCCCTTGCCTCTTTTCTCCCTCCCCGCCCATTTGTCACTGTCGCTGACCGTGTCATGGTTAAAATTAGATGGGAAGCTCCTCTGCGAGTGACTGCGTCTTTCCTTTATCCTGAGCACCTTAAGTGCATTAGGTACTTTGCAACTGCTCATGATTTATAATAGGGTTGAAGTAGGAGGCAGCCTGTTTTAATGCTCACCTTTTTACATGTTTGAGCTGATTCACCGGCCACATGAATATCTTCCATCCAGGCACATCTACCTCATGCCAGCAATTCACTTGACAAAACAATTTTGGAGGCAATGGTAAAGGAAGGAGAGGGGTTATTACCTACATATAATATAGAACAGTAACTCAAATTTGGTGTAATTTACGTAAGATTTGTTCTGGCGGCTAAAAATCCTCACTGGGCTTTTCCCATAATGGACATATTCTCTTTATGGAAAGAAAATGAATAAAATAACGCTATTTGCGAAAACAGCCACAAGTAGAGACACCTCTCCAATACCGTATCTGCATCTTCGGGTGATGCTTAGCCGTGACCAGGCACATCTCTAGGACCCACTGGAAGCGCAGGACGGACACAACACGGACAGGTGGTGATGTCTGCCTCAGACTTGCAATCAAACGAGTGACGCGCAGAGGAAAGGGACAAACCCTGCATCTCACACATATCTGCTGAAATTCTGCAGACTCTGAGAAGCAGCGATCTCATGCCCAAGGACCAGATTTGGTTATATTAGAGGGCAGCTTCTCCTAAAGGTGTGAATGCTTTGTGGACAGTAGGATTGAGTGCAACCTCAACAAGTTTGCCAGTGACGCCAAGCTGAGAGGTGCATTCAACACGCTGGAGGGAAGGGATACCATCCAGAGGGACCTGGACAAGCTGGAGAGACGGGCCCGTGTGAACCTCATGAACTTTAACACGGACAAGTGCAAGGTCCTACACGTGGGTTGGGGCAATCCCAAGTACAAACACAGGCTGGGCAGAGAATGGATTGAGAGCAGCCCTGAGAGAAGGACTTCGGGGTGTTAGTGGATGAAAAGCTCAACATGGGCCGGCAATGTGCGCTCACAGCCCAGAAAGCCACCCGCAGCCTGGGCTGCATCCCCAGCAGAGTGGGCAGCAGGGGGGGGGGTGGGATTCTGCCCCTCTGCCCCGCTCTGGGAGACCCCCCTGCAGGGCTGCCTCCAGCTCTGGGGCACCAACAGCAGAAGGACACGGAGCTGTTGGAGCGGGGCCAGAGGAGGCCCCGGAGATGCTGGGAGGGCTGGAGCCCCTCTGCTGTGAGGACAGGCTGAGAGAGCTGGGGGGGTTCAGCCTGGAGAAGAGAAGGCTCCGGGGAGACCTTCCAGCCCCTTCCAGGCCCTCAAGGGGCTCCAGGAAAGCTGGGGAGGGACTCTGGGTCAGGGAGGGGAGCCATGGGACGAGGGGGAATGGTTTCAAACTGAAGGAGGGTAGATTTAGATTGGGTATCAGGAAGAAATTCTTTGCTGTGAGGGGGGTGAGCCCCTGGCCCAGGTTGCCCAGAGAAGCTGTGGCTGCCCCATCCCTGGAGGGGTTCAAGGCCAGGTTGGACGGGGCTTGGAGCAACCTGGGCTGGTGGGAGGTGTCCCTGCCCAGGGCAGGGGGGGGCACTGGGTGGGCTTTAAGGTCCCTTCCCACCCAAACCATTCTGTGATTCTATGAAATGATGGAGTCAGGTCTGAGGTGACTGCGGGATTTTATTTCAGAAAGGCGGCAGCTATTTATTCTTTTCAGTTATTTCCTCTTAACAACGGGGGAAACTCGTTGCGGGGGCAACGGCCAGGGCCAGTTCCACCATGGCTCCGGGCGGGCTGGAGGCCGGGCCGGGCAGCGGCCCCTTCCCCCGACGGCTGCTCGGTCTCCTGCCGACCCCTGCTGCCGGCCGGCGGGAGCGACCCGGGGCCGCGGCCGGGAGGTTTCTCATGGTGGGGGACGCGGGGTGCAGGAAAACGGGAGGAAAAAAAAAAAAAAGCAAATCCTCTGCCAAAGTCCCCGACAGCCGAGCAGCGGGAGCTGGGGTCTTACTGCCGCAGCCGGGGAGCTGCGAGGGCGCAGTGCAAAGCTCGGGGTAGAGATCGCGTCTGTTAAGAGCCCGCTTTCCCCACAGCACACCCTCAAAACCACACCGATGGTGTCCTTTCTCCATCCAGCCCCCCGACAGCCACCGCCCGTGCCCCACTGGCCCTCCCTCACAAACCCCGGCTGCAGCTCGGAGATGGGCTTTTCCCAAGATAACGAGCACCGAGCAGGTGCTGGCTACCACGCTCAAGAAAACCACCTTTTTAAGGAACTTTTGCCGAGATTAAGAACAATTTATAAACCAGAAGGCTCCAATAAGGTGCTGGAGCTGCTCAGCCTCGCAGCAGGCAGGCGGCGGTGGGACCGGGCCCCACCGGCTACACTCTGTCCCTCTTGGAATGTTACGCCTGGAGCACAGCCCTGGCTCTCCAGGTCAAGAGGGAAGCGTTAAGGGTCAGATTCTGAGCCATGGAGCACATCGTAAGGCGAAAAGCCGGAAAGTCTGCGTATCCGTGTGGAGAGTTTTGTGTCGGCCGTCGGAAGGAGGCTGGTGGTGGTCAAGAAATCCTGTCGGAATCTTCCGAACACCTTTCCTAAGAGGAGGCGAGCAAAAAGGGCACCGGCGTAAGGTACTAGAGTTGAGTAAGAGAACAGATCCTCCCTGAATTCTAGTAAAAGTTACTCGTTTCTGTCATGCAGGTCTCCTGGGTGAAGAAGAAAGGACGCAAATGAATGATGGGGGGAAAACCATGCCTTAAGTTCTAATGCTAAATTTCAAAGTTTTATGACTGAGGAACTTTTTTCCCTTTACCTTAGTTTTGTAAAACTTCCACCAGGAGATTAACGCAGGTAACGAACAAACTTGTTCACACGTTGCTTCCCAACCTTTTCCAGGTTTGATAGCTCCGACCTGGGCGAGACTGAACGACTGGTTTTGGTGACAAGTCCCTGAGAAACGAACGGGTTTGAGTTTGGTCTTTTTTACGGACGCCGAGGGCCACCCGGCCGCCTGCCGACCCCCCACGGCTGCCTGAGCCCCGCCGGGCCGCCATCTTGGGGCGGGGCCGCCATCTCGGGGCGGGGCCGCCATCTCGGGGCGGGGCCGCCATCTCGGGGCGGGGCCGCCATCTCGGGGCGGGGCCGCCATCTTGGGGCGGGGCCGCCATCTTGGGGCGGGGCCGCCATCTTGGGGCGGGACGTGCCTCGGTGCCACGCGCAAACCCGTCCCCCGGCGGCCGGTGCCTCTGCATGAAGCGTCCGGGCGGTGACGCCAGCACGTCACGTCACGTCACGTCGCGTCGCGGGGCGTGCCCGGCCTGCGCCGCCGGAAGTGAGCGGGGAGGGAGAGCGGCGGGGAGGGGTGGGCGCCGCCGGGTGCCG
>VYZM01010498.1:49110-64232 GCA_013398915.1 Dromas ardeola | reverse complement strand
GGGGGTGGGGAAGTCCGCCCTGACGGTGCAGTTCGTCACCGGGACCTTCATCGAGAAGTACGACCCCACCATCGAGGACTTCTACCGCAAGGAGATCGAGGTGGACTCGTCCCCCTCGGTGCTGGAGATCCTGGACACGGCGGGGACCGAGCAGTTCGCCTCCATGCGCGATCTCTACATCAAGAACGGGCAGGGCTTCATCCTCGTCTACAGCCTGGTCAACCAGCAGTCCTTCCAGGTAACGTCGCCCGGGGCCTGGGCTCGCTGGGGCGGGGAGGCGGGCGGCCCCCGTGTCCTCTCTTCGCGGCCGTTCTAGCCCTGGGGAAGGCCCTGGGCCGAGGAGGAAGTTTCAGGGTTAGCCATGTGTGCATGTAAGCTCTTTATCTCGCAAGGGGCAAAAGTGAAAATGCCTGTTTGAAAGTGCATTTACCAGCGCTGCTTCCTGATGGAAAACTGCTTGCTTTGCAGGTACTTATCAGGGTGCCACCATTGTTAAATCCCACGCAGTGCTGGAGAACAATGACCCGCTCCCACTTCCCCAACATAAATCTTTTGGCAGTCCCCTTTTATGAAGAAATCACTCGATATGAAAATCGAGACTTCCCCCTTTCCCTCCCCTCCTTCGCCTCCCCCCCCCCTCCTTCAAAGGCCTGATTCTTCAGTTGGTCTTGAAGAGAGTCTTGCTGTTCTGCAGTTGGGACTTGTTAAGTAAACTGCTGGTTTCTGCCCCCTCCCCCCAAAATATATTCCCGTCCAGCATAAGCTCAATGCTTTCACAGCGTAGGTGGTGTACTGGAGAGGAGAAGCAAGCCATATGCGATGATTTGTGGGTCTGGATTTCATTTCTACTATTAAAACTCTCCAAAAAATGGAAGTATCTATCTCAGCCAGTAACTGGTCTAAGCTGCCTCTAGAAATGAGGCTTTATTTGTGGGGAGTAGGTGGATTTAGCAGCACTGCATGCAGCACAGGGATTTGCAGCTACTACGTTGGCTTCAGTTGCTGAGTTGGGTGTATTCCAGCTGCTTGGCAAAACCTTGCACACCCCCACTGAAGCAGTAGGTTTGCTTCTCCTGAAGGCTAAACTTTATCTTCGCAGAGGCCTCAAAATAGCCCGAGTACAAGCTGAAGACATACTTTGCTTGGAAAACAACAGCAATGCTATTGGGATGCTTCTGCCCTTGTTTTTGCTTATTTTGGAGACCAGTGAGTCCCCATTGTTCGAGGAATGGGCATACAGTTAGTAATCCACCCTGTTAATATTTAATTATTCTTGTCTGTCTATAGCACGTGTACTCTGAAGCTCGTAGGTGTAAATCACTCTCTGCAGTTCTTTTGTACAGTGGTAACTTCAAACGCTTAATTGCCTTGTTTCAGAACTACGCAAGAATTTGTAGAATTTAGTACTACTGATAGTAACTTAAAACACTCAGGGGGCAGGGGAGGCTGAGTCAGACTTTCAAGTGTAAACTCCCAATGTTAGCTCAGACTTGAATAAATGCATCTCTAGGTAATAAAATCTCTTTACAGCATCTAATTTGGTTACTTGCGTGTGATTAAATGCGTTCACAATGAATTATTCTAAGCATTCCAGAAGTGAGAAGACTTTATTTAAATTACTAGCTTTCTTAAGCTGTAAACTAAACACAAGCTTCCTAAATGGCTGTGTAATGGCATGCTACTGCTAATGTTACAGGTCATTAGACTTGAGACAATTTTTTCAGAAAACTGAAATCAACTTTCAAAGCAGCTATACCGTATCTTCCTCTAGCTGAACAGGAAGTCTCTAATCTTAGAGTACAGTAGTCGCTTTCTGTTTGTATATATGCATACATTTTATAAAATGTGCATGCTTTTATATAAAATAAAAAATAACTTTTATTAAAGATGGGTAGCGAGCTTCCTCTGACTGCTAGTTCTGCATAAATTTAAGAAGGCTTCTAATGTATTTTTGAATGCTCGGTTGCATGTGAGGGTTATTGAAATGTGCTTCTGTCGTGGTTATATAGCAATTTTATGTGGCTACTTACACGTACTAACCAGTTGGATTGTTTGATCAGGACATCAAGCCGATGAGGGACCAGATTGTCCGGGTGAAGAGATACGAGAAAGTTCCTCTGATCCTAGTGGGGAATAAAGTGGATCTGGAGTCGGAGAGGGAGGTCTTATCTGCAGAAGGCAGAGCCCTGGCTCAGGAGTGGGGCTGTCCCTTCATGGAGACATCAGCCAAGAGCAAAACAATGGTGGATGAACTGTTTGCTGAGATCGTCAGGCAAATGAACTATGCCTCCCTGCCTGAAAAACAAGATCAGTGTTGTACAACTTGCATCGTCCAGTGAGAGAAACTAAGAAAAACCTCAGTCATGGCCATACAGAGCAGGTTGGTGGAACAGTCATAACTAATTGAGGTGCATAAGCATGCTGTTTAAGTAAGCAGATAAAGCGTGACAGCCTGAAATTAAGTAGTCTAACCTGGAGCTAGCCTTCCTCCGAAGGAGATGGAAGCTTGTGCATTCGGTTGCACGCAATTACTTGAGTTAAATGGACTTCTTGTGTTACTTCAGTAGGGTTAGGTAGGGAATGTTGAATTCACTTGCAGTACTTTTACAATGAGACAAATTATATGATCTCATCTGCACCTATTTTGACTGTCAGTGCTGTATTTGACATTACATTATCCTTAATAATGTTTTCTGATGTTGCAGTGGGTTTCGTTACTGGTTGTAGTTGTTATCTGAATGGGAATTACCTTGGAGTTCAATGGGATTATTGTGACCCAAGTTTCCCAATAGTTTTGCTGAGAAGACTTCGAGCTTGTTTGAAAAAAAAATAAAATTAAATTCTGTGGTACAGAAACTGAATGTACTTAGAGTACATTTCTGCCTTATCAGTGGAGTAAGTTTAGAAGAGAACCACCCTGAGTTGTGAGGAGTGGCTTGAAGACCGTATGTACTAGTCAAGGACGTGTGGAAAGTTCTCTGCTTTGGCGATTTTAGATGAAGAGCGCACACTATAAAATGGCTTCCAAATGCACAACTCTTTCCCAGTGACTCATAAGAGGTGTGGCAAGAGTGTGGTGTTCAGAGGGGCATCTTCCCCTGTCTCGGGTAATTGCTTTGATTTTTACGTTTTTCCACAAGGCTAGCTACTCTTGGCCCTTTGCATGCGTGGTGGTCTCTCTCAGCAGTTTTTTCACCTGATTGTGTAAATGGTTCTGCTCCTCCCCTGCACACAGCAGTGCTGCTGTTCCTGTGCAAGGTGGTTCTGGGCTCCCCCTGCTCTTTTCCCTCGTAGTGCTTGCAGGTCTAGTTTCACCATTGGCTTGAATCCGTGTTGCTGGAAGGGGTTCTTCTACATCATTGGTACCCTTCTGTGTGCAGCCAGCTGGTCCATCGGCTGTGTGTTGGACCTGTCTTGGCAAATGACTCAATGTCATCTTTGAAGGCAAGTGCAGGGATGAGGGAGGACATGAAAATTCAGAGAAAAGAACTGCCCCTCTTGACAGCCGCACTGATTGAGGCGTAGGCTCTGACTGCTACATTAGTAACTCTTGCTTGAGTCAAAAGAGTTTGTTGTGTCTGAGTGACAAGAGGGAAAATGGTTATTACTGGCAGCTTTGTACTATGTATCCTCTTTAATCTTGAGTGCAAGGTCAGAGAGTGAAGTCTCAAAGCTTGTCTTTGAGATTGCTATCTAGTGCTTTGTAAATGTAAAATTTTAGATCATTGCGACCCTGGCACTGTCATACTAAAGATAATACACAATGCTTTTATCTCCAGTTCTGTGAAATAAGGAAAGGCTGCTGTCACCATGTAAGAGGTGTGTGTAAGTTCAAGGTTTGCTTGCTGAAAGGTGAGAAAACTGCTTGTATTAGAGCAGAGAAAAACACAAGCCTTTCCTTGTACACTAATCACTAACACCTGCAGAGCCGGTTATGGGAAGGAGTAAATCAAAGGAATTACAGCTTTTTTAACTAAGTGCTTACAGGTTTAGTATCGTCAGTCACTTACAGTAATGCAAAGTTTCAGCTAGTTCTAAGGCAGCTTCAGAAATAAGAGTATCTGTACTTAAAGTATCATGCCAAAGGTTATGGCAGTGCTGTGGGTTACTAGTGGTTCATCTTCTGCAGGTTGCTGTCTTGTGCAGGTGGATGAATCCCCTCTCTGGATCTGCTGGCCACAGTTCTTTTGATGCAGCCCAGGATGCAATTGGCCTTCTGGGCTGCAAGTGCTTATTGTTGGATCATGCCCAGCTTTTCACCCACCGGTACCCCCAAGTCCTCTTCTGCAGGGCTGCTCTCTGTCACCTCATCCCTCAGTCTGTATTGATAATGAGGATTGTCCCGACTCAAGTGCAGGACCTTGCACTTGGCCTTGTTGAACTTCGTGATGTTTGCATGGGCCCACCTCTCTAGCTCCAGCATTAGGAGATGCTTCTTCTGCCCAGTGTAATCTCATCACTTGTGCCAAACAAGTAAGTCTTTCCTTCCTAAGCAGCTTCCTATTCAGTCCGGATCTCACCACGTCTGGAACTTCTGTTACTCATCGTGGCTCTTCACAGGCTTCGTGCTCCCTATCTTTCATTTCATCCTCACACTCTTGGGATGTTGTCTTTTTCCTGGCTCCCACTCTGTCCTTGTTCTTTGACTGAGTAGGTGTAGGATCTCATTAACTTTATGATAAGCCTTTGGCTAATTTCTGTCTGATGTGCTCTAGTGTAGGAGAGCTGCTGATGGTGTCTTGTGATAGCTGTAATCAGCTCTCTAATTATTCTGCTTATCTGTCATCCAGGGAACAATTGCTGCTTCTCAAACATCTGCTTTAGAATTGACCCCTCCTAGGTAAAGTGAAACTGAGGAAGTGGAACCAGCTCTCTGAAAACCTATGTGTAGGAAGTGTGCTTGAACTGTACCTCTGTCCTAGCATAGTCCTCATCATCTCCAAGTGCTGGTGCTTGTACGTGTCCAGGAGGAGTCTTAGGTCTGGATCAGTTAGTTCGGAATGGAGTATGTAGTAGAAACAGTTTGTGTCTCTACAGTTCTGATGGAGAAACCAATGGGAGGGGTGGGGGATGGATTATATGCTGGGCCTGGTTTTATCTAAGGCTGTTTCGTGATCTGTTTTAACTAGCAAGTACCACTGATACCTCAAAATATCTGTCAAGTATGGTGTTGTGTAGGTTCTTTCATGACACTTTTGAGTAGCACTTGCTTAAATTACTGTTCGAGTCAGCCACCTTGGGTGAGATGAAGGATGGAACGTTCGGGATAACCCATAGTTCCTTTTGTGTTGTTCTTGCTTCCTGTTCCCCCCCCCTCCCTTTCCTGCTTCTGCAGTGGTCTTCTGTCATCTCATTATTGCATTCAGAGATGCGAGAATTCCAGTAGCTGCTCTCTGTTCCTTGCCCTAGTATTCCTCTTGAATTTTCAGTATGACAGTGGTTCGTATTTTAAATCTTCTTTAAAATCTGGCATCTGTTACGGTGCTGGTGCATTAAAGGTTTTCTGTAGAGGTACTATTATTCAGGTGAAAGGTTGCTGCTGATTGATTTTTCGTCCCCTCCCTGGGTAATTGATGTTAACAAGCACTGAAGTAAAAGTAATCTTCTCTAGGGATAAAAACTGAAAGTATACTGCCTTCTGATCTGTAGGGCTATGCAACACAGACAAATTCACGTTGTCTAACATCCCCTTCTCTCCTGCCTGCTCGCAGAAGAGACTAGAGAGTGCTAGAGAAATGTCATGGGCAAGTGAAGCCAGATAAGGTACTATATGGTGCTAAATGTAGTACCTATGCACAAGTTAAATGGAAAGATGACAAATCTGAATTGGGAGGTCCCTAACCTGCAAATACAGGGATGCTGAAAGAGCACGTGGAGGAAAATACCATTACTTGCTTTCTCTGTTCTTACTATTACTATCCCCAGTAATTTTTTGCTGGCCACGGCACTGGATGCTGGATTTAAGTGAAGTTTTGGGATCCTAACTCTGGTAAGGATGAGGAGCTCACTGTAAGTGGTTCACCTCTCCTGTGCTCTAAGCAAAGACAAAACAGCTATTAAGCAGGTCTGATCCCTCCCCGTTACAAGCTACATGGTTTTTTGCTGTTTTGACAGTACAGGGACCGTCCCCATCTAAAACTCATGGATCAGCAATGGGGGGGGGCAAACGTGCTTTCCAGACTAGGTGAGAATTACTGTTGGAAAACATGCAAACCAGCGAGCAAAAACTGGCTGTTTGCTCCTATCAGTACAGGAGCACTGCTCCTGAATGTTGGGGGTGACCAGTTAGGCCAGAAAGGGAACCCTGACTGTGTCAGAGCACTCCCTCGTGACAAACTGTTAATTGAGAGCAAATTAACAGCTGAAACAGTACAGTAGGCAATGTAAGGTCCTGACTCCTACGAAGAAATGACTTCAAGAATAGAGAAGATTCATCAACATCCCTGAAAAGCCAAGGATCAAGCTTCAATGAAGTGCATGCACGTGCATATGAGGGACAGGTTTTTATAGACTTTGAGCTTCGGCTCAGGCTTTTAAGATATCTCTGCAGATAAATACTGTGAAGTGGTGCAAGCACGTTATCAGAAACAGAAAGATGTATTGGTCACAACGTGTTACAACGCTACTTGGGCTTGATTGAGAACAGTGGCATACAGTTCTGTCCCTGTTGAGGCTAAGCCTGAGGAATGCTAAGGTGGTTTTTTTTAGTAGTAATTCAGAGGATCTGAATGCTGAGAATTCAGACGTCAAAACTGGCAACTGAGGTGTTGGCTCATCTACCTGTTCCCAGAACTTGTGCAAAATGCCATTGCTTCATGTTACTGGGTGATGTAGTGCCTCCTCACCACCAATGCAAAGCGCGGTGCATGTATCTCTGTGCCGGAGAACTTACATTTCCTAGCTGTTTCATATCTTTAGAAGCAATTTAGTATCCCACAGGGGCAGCACAAAGTTCATAGCAATAAGTTGTTACCTGCTTGTCTCTTGTATTACTGGAATTAGAGGAGAACTTCAAGAATGCTGCTGTGTAAAGCAGTGCTTTGGAGCTTGGCACAGAAAACGAGCTGTTCTGCACTTTGTGAGAAGCTGAGTTCACTTTGAGTGTGTATCGGATATGGCTTTCATTAGTTATTTTGTTTAAATTGCAGATAAAACTCAGAGGAAACTTGCACAGATGCTGCTTTGGAGAACTTTCAGCCCAGGTTGCAGAGCTGAGCCTTGGTAAACCTGTCTCTATTACAGCACATTGCCATACATCTAAGTGCATAAGGTTGGTGGCCTCCAGGATCCACACACCTTAATCAGAATGCTTAGCATGTTTACCATAAGTTAAAAATCTGTTCTTTCTCTATCAGTCCTTTTATAGCTTTCTAAGTTCATATAATGGCTAATATGCAAGAGTTCATTTTTAATATTTTAATTGATTTCTTTAATCAATTTCTGAACTTGTATTTATTAAATACTTAAACTCAGTATTACCTACTCAATGCCTTTTAAAAGAAGAGAGTTTTAATGGAGAATAAATTGAGCCTTAAACAAATGGTTACTTCTGTATATTACCTCGCATCAGTGCTTATTTCTATTTGCAAAGTTTTCTCCTACAACATAGCTGGTTATTCTTTGAGACTTTTTGTTTATGTGTGACAGTGTCATGAAAAGATACTGAAGGCACCTCTGTTGTACGGATGTAGTATCCCTTTTCTTGGCAAATGCAGCCGTGATGTTGTGTTTGTAACGGGCCTGATTTGACAGTAGGGATTACTTGGAATGGGATGTAAAGTCTCCAGCTGATGTTTCTTTTCTTGCAATCATGGGTTTCTTAAACTCGTTTAATCAAAAATGACAATTGTAGCATTGAAAAACGGCAGCACACTTTTCCTTCTACTGAGTTTCGAAACTTGCTTGTTTACAAATAGCTTCTTTATGCCTTTGAAAAGGGATAATGTATCCTTCAAAATGGGCTGTATGCCTTGTCAGTCAGCTCAGCTTTGCCTGGCACAAGAGACATCTAGTAAACTTCTGCACATGTAAATCTAATGCAAATAAGATCACTTTACATTTTATAGTTCCTAATATTTGTCTTTCTGAATAATATTTTAAAGCAATATTTGTTAATGTTTTTCTTGCACTGTCACAAATTGCTTTTTAGCTTTTTTTTTCCCAATAAACAAGTTTAATATTAGAGACAAGTTGGTGTAACAAGGGGAGAAGCACCAGGTTTCAGTGATACTAACTGCAAGTGTGCTTTAAACAGCCATTGCCTTCCTTATTGTTTACCTGATCGACATTTTCTCTGAATACTTGAAAATTTTAACAATAACACAGGTATAAAGAGCAGAATGAAAATGTACAAAGAACAGATGAAATCTTTTTGTTCAGTTTTACTAACATGTTGCATACATGAGAGCTTTTTCTAGCAGTGGTTTAAAATGTGTAATTTTTTTTTTGCAGAAATTTAATAACTGCAGCTCACCTACTGCACCAAAGTTCTAGGTTTTTAGGAGCCCAGCTTTAGTCATTTGAACATGCTTCTAGAAATGTACATTCTTTCCCTGTAATAGCTAAATAACTTTGAGAAAAGCTCCAGTAAAAGCAGTGATGGATATATGAGGTTAAGCAGTTTAAAACTCACTAATTGTATTGTGGATGATGGCATTTAAAACAATAAAAGATCACCGGTACAGTATCTCAACATTAATGTGTTTTATTGGTAATAATGCAGGCTGACTTTACAATATTAGCAGAAATAAAGATTCTGAGTCTACATTTGGTGTTAAATTTGAATCCTGAAAAGAGGAGGACACCAGGTTTTCTGCTTGGGTATCAAAACAACTGATTTTTTTTTTTTTCTGTGGGGTTACTTGATTTATTTTTTTTTTTTTCCCCCTGTTTGTACAAACTTTATAAACAAGCTGAGGCTAATACTTAGGTTTGCACTTTAATATCAGAATTAAACCAAACCTTGTATTCAAAGTAGAGGGTTTTTTTTTTTTTTTCAGTGGTGGTTGTTATCTTTTTTGTAGGTTGGAAGGAAGTAATAGGAAATAAAGTAATTCATAAAGATCTTCATTTTCCTTTGTCTAGGGGGGAAAAAGTCAGTTACTATTAATCAGTGGTTCATTCCTATGGGTAATTATCGAACCAGTGTTCGTTTTCATTGACCTCAGCGCAAAAAAAAAAAAAAAAAAAACTTTAAAAAAAAAAACTTAAAAAACTTGAACTAGCTTAGAGTGACAGGACTGGGAAAACGAGAGATGGTTTCTTCAGCACACTTTGGGGGGAAAAAGGGACCAAAAGTTAATTTAGGCTTCCTCAATAGATTGCATGTGAAGTTGCTTATTAGAGTAAGAGGCTAATAATAAATGCAGTATGTATTGTCTTTACTATGGCATCTGTTTAGGAGTTGTTCAAATCACTGCAGTAGGGCTCTACAAATAAAAATGTAACCTAACATCATGTATCTAATGTACTGTATCTTTATCAGTGATAGGTGAAATCTGGAATAACAAGTGCAAAAATGGAACAATTACCTATAATGCTTTGTAAAATATTTTTTCCAGTAGAATTCATTCTTGTCATTTTGTAAGACAACCCTACAGTCCACCTGTTTGTAACTTTTTTAATAAAATAGATACCTGTATTACCAAACTGGGGTGACTAGTCTGTGTTCAATTTCTTCTTCTAAAGTGTGCTGAACTGACAGGCTGCCTTTTTTTTTTTTTTTTTTTTTTTTTTTTTTTGGTGTTTTTTTTTTTTTTGTTTGAGGTACTGATTATTCTAAACATAGTAACCACATCTGAATTGTCATGAATGACCGGCTTGGGGAAAGAGCTGTGCCCGGGCTGGGCATAAGACTCGCAGTCTGACGCGCTCTGCGAGGAGCGGGGGCGAGGGCAGTGCGATACCTTCCTGTGCAAGGCAGGGACTCCTCTGTGAGCCGGGGAGCCCGTCCAAAGCAGTGATGGTGCCTCTCCTCCCAGGCTAGCATGACAAAGCTTTGTTCAAAACAAGTACTGTGTTTGTCTTGTCCAAGTCTTTAAAGTTCTTATTTTTCATATAGGCCTCTGTGTGCCTGAAGATGGCAGTGGCTACGGGTCCTGGCATCATCTTACAGTGCTGCCACGGTAATCCAGAACTGTCATCTTTCCACCACATTAGCCAAGTAAGCACTCTTGGAGCTCTGCCACAGGACAGGCAGAAGATTTTTCTAGAAAATCTTCCAGCTGAGAGTGGCCAAAGCTATTTGATGACAATTATCTTAAATGCTCAGTAAAAGCCTTGAGTTTGCCAAGTCCCTGATTGGCATCTGGGCCCTGTAACAAAAAGTGCATCTTCCTCAGAACTTACAGTTTTCATACTGACCTTTAATATTGCATTTGTAACTAAAGCCATGAATTAATGTAAAATGGGATTTCAAGTTTAGGAAAAACTTGCTACCTTAGTACCTTCAGTCCTCAGTGATGTGTCAACAGGCAAAACCACGTAGCATGCTTAGCCCTCCTCCTCCTCCAGCTAAAACAGTGTTAGCCTTATCTTGTAGGTAGGTTTCTGTGCTGTTGCTCCTTCCTGTTCACACTCCCTTCACTGAGATGGAGGAGGAGTTTCCATCTTCAGAGGAAAAGGACAGAGAAGAAGGGCAGACTGCCCTTCTAAGTGATCTTGGAGGAAATGTGTGCTTCCCTTAACCCCGCTGGGGTGAAGCATGCCTAGTTCTGCCTGGTGTCAGTGTGGGAGCTTACAGATGAGGACTGGTCTGCTTTGAGGTGTAACAAGTGGGTTAATCACTGTCCGAGTCTGATTTCTTATAAATACTGAAAGGGTGGGTGTCAAGAGGACGGGGCTAGGCTCTTCTCAGTGGTGCCCGGGGACAGGACAAGAGGTAACGGGCACAAACTTGAGCATAGGAAGTTCCACCTAAACATGAGGAGGAACTTCTTTGCTGTGAGGGTGGCAGAGCCCTGGCCCAGGCTGCCCAGAGAGGTGGGGGAGTCTCCGTCTCTGGAGACATCCCAAACCTGCCTGGACGCGTTCCTGTGCCCCCTGCTCTGGGTGCCCCTGCTCTGGCAGGGGCTGGGACTGGGTGATCTCCAGAGGTCCCTGCCAACCCCGGCCAGTCTGTGATTCTCATGCATTTTAAAAGAAGTCGTAATTGAGCAGTAATATTTGCGATTCCTTATAGCACCAAGCAAGCTGCTTGCTGTTCCCACTCAGAGGTTGGGAAGTGAATGCAAGTACAGCCAGTAAGTCCCTGTGGCTTTACACCACCGGTTTGTTTCAAAGTGGCAGCACAACGTAGCCTGGGCTGGGGATTTTAAGGAAGTGTGTAAGATTGATGCTTAAGGCCATTATCTTTCAAAAGTCGTGGTGCTGAGAGTGAACGCGGCGGCTGCTGTACAAATTGTTGAGTAGTGTCCTTTGTAAAATAGCTGTGACAGCATCACGTTGCTTTAAATCCAGGCTAGCGGGGTTCGGGGGCTGCCAAGCTAGGATTTCATAGGCAGCTATTTCTTTGGTTTAACGGCTCCCGCTGTAGCAGTGCAGAGGCCCTGCAGAAAGCTCCCCAGTGTCCCACTCCCCCTGTGCAGTCAGAGGACAGGTATGTCCCCCCCAGCGTGTTTGGAGAGCAGGGGCTAACCCTGCTCCCCCACGTAGCACAGGTGACACGTAAATGAATCGCTAACGAGGGCAGAGTTGGGCCTCGCAGCCTCTGGCTGCGCTGGGGTATGAACCCGGCGGTGGGGACAGCCCTAGGAGGAAGCACAGGAGACGATACACTGTGTGGGCGGAGGGGGAACCGCCGGCCCCACCTTGTGTCGAGCAGTACGCTGTTATCTGCCCTACAAGGCTTGGCTGTAATTACAGTTTGAAGCTAGGTGGAAGTGTCTAGTCTTAATTAAAATGAGATACAGGTTCTAAAACAATACGCGTTCACCTGTTTGAGTTATCTGTGCTGAAAAGTCAGCAGTCCTGGTAGCTTGGTTTGCTGGTAAGCGCTTGTGTTTGGTGAGTCACCGCTTACTCGGCAGCTGGGGGAAGTGCGGGTAGAGCCACCATAGCTGCGAGCGAGCGCTCTCAAGAGATGAGGTGTCCCTGTGCTCTGTGAAAGTTAAATAATGTGACTTTTGGTTTGTTTTTTTTTTTTTTAAGTAGCCACTTTTATCTCTGCCTGGGCAATAGAGCTGTGAGGAGCAGAGAAGATGAACTTTCATCTGTACATCAGCAACAGCATTCAATTCAAAAGGTCATATCCTACCTATAGCAGGTTGTGGGCTCTGCTGAGGGCAGCACTGAGCTTACGGTAGCTTGGTGGGCAGCAGCGATACGGTTCAATTACAAGATTGTAGGGGATGAACTTTGTTGTTCGCCATGTAAACAGTGTATTTAGTATGGAATCAATAAATAAAAAAACCCCAAACTTACTTGCCTTTGGTGCTCTATTTCAAAGTTCTCTTCAAGTACCTCCAAAAAGTCCGGAGCGATCATAGCAGTAACTGCAACAATTGATGGGGAAGAGTCTCTCATATTGCAGGAACCTGAAAAATACTCCCTGTTGGGCTGTTTATGTTTGGTTTGTGATGTGTCTGTGCTCCTCGGTGTTCTGTTGGTTCCAGCTGAGCCTGCTGGGACAGCTTTCTAACAGTGACTTACTTCCTCCAAATCATATTTCCAGTGATTAGGCTTGTGTGGGACTTGAGACTCCGAGACCCTGCCCGTTACTAAGAGACCTCAATTGTTCTTGCCTTGGAAGAAAAATGGTAATCGTAGCACTTCCTTCCTTGGGGCATAACGTGGAAGACTGTGTTCACGGTGGGGAGGTGCTTGGCCTTACCTGGAATCAGCTGCACTAGCACTGTAGAATAATTTTGAAATTATTCAACTGCATGTAAATAAGTAAGTGGCCTAGAATCTAAAAAAACAAAATTAAAAATTTGTCAGATTTGTGAAAAGCATTAGTATCTTTCGTATATTTGTGGTACTATAATGTAACTGGTTCAGACTTAGACTTCTTATGCTTCTACTAAAAGGTATAATTGATAAAAGACTGCAACTCAGTGAACCAAACAATCAGCTTTCTGGCAAATGCTGGCTCTTCAAGTTGGTTTTTTTTTTCTGTTTCCTGCCTCTAGGCTGACTAGTTCATACAGTTTATGTCTTTAGAAGATCTGCCTTGACATTAGATTTAAATTATCTGGTCAGCGCAGAAGAGAAAAAAATATATTTGCTGTTTGTGACATTCCTTAAGGGCTACTTGTCCTTTTGGGAACTAGCAGATAGGATGATTAATCATCGGGTTAGGATTCATCCTACTGCTGTAATAGACCTTGGACTCTTTTCCTTAAAAGCAAATTAATAATGATCATGTAATCAGCAACAGCATGGCCACTGTGGGAAAACAAGAAGAAATAAAATGAATTTTCAGCAAAGCTGATTTTTGTTGGAAAAGAGAGAAAGCCTCTCACAGAGGATGGCTGGAGCAGGCTGCAATTCCTTGGAGGTGGTGGAGAATTTTCAAAGCTGACATTTGATAAGCACTGCTGGAGGAAGGAGCGTGTGTGGCCTCCGTTCGTCGGGTTGTCATGTGTGATCTCCTGAAGTCCCTTGCAGCCTTGTGTCTCTGTGACCGCTGTCACATTACTGAGCCTGGCACTGGTTTCCATTTGACGTTCCAGGAATTAGCACAGGCTTGCCAAATGCCCTATGTCTAATCTCAGTAATGTAGATGTATTTTTTTATTAGGTTAGAAGAAGGATTGTAGCTTCAGGGCCTGTCCGGTGTCAGGCTGTGGTTAGAAGTACTTTGGAGTCCAGCTGTGTTCCCTTTCTTTTAACTAAGCTGTTTCTCTACCAGCTGTCATAGAATGAAATCACAGAATGGTTTGGGTTGGAAGGGACCTCTAAAGGCCATCTAGTCCAACCCCCCTGCAGTGAGCAGGGACATCTTCAACTAGGTCAGGTTGCTCAGAGCCTCATCCAGCCTGGCCTTGGATGTCTCCAGGGATGGGGCCTCCACCACCTCTCTGGGCAACCTCTGCCAGGGTCTCACCACCCTCAGCGTCAAGAACTTCTTCCCAATGTCTCATCTAAACCTGCCCTGCTCTAGGTTAAAGCCATTGCCCCTCGTCCTATGGCTACATGCCATTGCCAACAGCCCCTCCCCAGCTTTCCTGTAGGCCCCCTTCAGGGACTGGAAGGGGCTGGAAGGTCTCCCCGGAGCCTTCTCTTCTCCAGGCTGAACCCCCCCAGCTCTCTCAGCCTGTCCTCACAGCAGAGGTGCTCCAGCCCTCGGGTCATCTTCGTGGCCTCCTCTGGCCCCGCTCCAACAGCTCCGTGTCCTTCTTGTGCTGAGGGCTCCAGAGCTGGACACAGGACTCCAGGTGGGGTCTCACAAGAGCAGAGGGGCAGAATCCCCTCTCTGGATCTGCTGGCCACGGTTCTTGTGATGCAGCCCAGGATGCGATTGGCCTTCTGGGCTGCCAGTGCACACTGTTGGCTCATGTCCAGCTTTTCATCCACCAGGACCCCCAAGTCCTTCTCCTCAGGGCTGCTCTCTGTCATGTCATCCCCCAGCTTGTCTTGGTAACAAGGACTGTCCCCACCCAAGTGCAGGACCTTGCACTTGGCCTTGTTGAACTTCATAAGGTTTGCTCGGGCCCACCTCTCTAGCTCGTCCAGGTCCCTCTGGATGACATCCCGTTCATCTGGCACATCGACCACACCACTCAGCTTGGTGTCATCAGCAAACTTGCTGAGGGTGCACTTGATTCCACTGTCTGTGTCATTGATGAAGATGTTGAACAGTGCTGGTCCCAGCACGGATCCCTGTGGGGCACCACTTGTCACCCCTCTCCATCTGGACATCGAGCCATTGACCACTACCCTCTGGATGCGACCAGCCAGCCAGTTCCTCATCCACTGAGCAGTCCACCCCTCAAATCCGTATCTCTCCAACTTAGAGAGAAAGATGTTGTGGGGGTCTGTGCCAAAGGCCTCACAGAAGTCCAGAGAGATGATATCCGTAGCTCTCCCCTTGTCCACTGCTGCAGTCACTCCATTGTAGAAGGCCACCAGGTTGGTCAGGCAGTACTTGCCCCTGGTGAAGCCATGCTGGCTGTCTCGAATCAC
>VYZM01010498.1:27956-48014 GCA_013398915.1 Dromas ardeola | reverse complement strand
AAAAAAAAAAAGCAGCACACGAGTCTACTTTCTACTACATACACTGCTGAACCCTACCTGGTCCTGAAGGCTGTACCTTAGACTTCTCATCTCTGCTTCTCTACGTGCCAAAAAACAGGTGCCGAAACAGCTGAGCCAGCTCCAAAACTGCAGTTGACTGAAGGCCTGGCAGAGCCGGGACACCAGAGAAGCCCCACGGCAGAACCAGCTCCCTCAGCAGAGGCCGCGGTCGGTCGTGTGCCCTGGGCCCTGCCCACAACCCCCTGGGAAAGGGGTAGGGCCAACCCCAGGAGACACGAGGAGGGGCGGCAGCTCCTTTTCCAACTGCCTTAAGTTCCCAGCAGGCAAAGCACCGCACTTAGCTTTTTCCTTCCGGGAGTTCCGACTCACCGCTGGTGATTATCGTACCGCTTGTGCCCAAGTGACGCCGGCTTGTTGTGGTGGAGAAGACGTTTCCACAGTGGTCGCTTCGTTTTTGTAACCTTAAGATATTTTTGTGGTTAGTTATTAACCGTTTTCTGTAGTTTCGGAAGGGCGCTGGCAGCACGTGACTTCTATGGGACTGAAGGACACTTCCGGCGTCCTGCAAGGCCACAGAGATCGGCTTGCGGAGGACTGACGGGCACTTCCGGTACGCTGGAGGACCGCGGGACCATGGAGACCGACTTCCGGATGACTGAGGGGCATTTCCGGCCTCGCGGAGGACCGCGGGACTGTGGAGATCGACTTTCGGAGGACTGACGGGCACTTCCGGTGTCTTGGAGGACCGTGGGGCCATAGAGATGGATCTCCGGAGGCTTGACGGGCACTTCCGGGCGGCCCCGGAGCGCCGAGGCGGGGGGAGGCGGCAGGGAGCGTGGGAACCGCTCCTTACCCAACAACAACGGCGTGGGCAGCGAAGGGCACGAAGCACGTTTCATTTAAGCATTCCCGCCAGAAGGGGTGGCCGAGCAAGCAGGCACGCTTTTGGTTCTTGAAACACACCTTTTTTTTTTTTTTCCGAATCCCGGCCGAATTTTCCCTCCCGTTTCCCGTTGGTTGGGTACTCCAGGGTAAAATCCTTCCGGGCTGTCCGCTTCTCTTTACACTACGCGTAGAGGGCTTATCTGACTAGTTTATTCATTTCTTCCTTTTTGGTGGCATCGCTCAATGTCATTAGCCCTGGTTAAACGTTTGACTACCCTTCCAGTCACTAATCCGGTACGAATCAGTTTGTCCTTTTGTCTGTGCGATAAGAGACGTTCTACAAGCCTTTGCTGGAGCCTCTTTGTCTCAGTCATTCCCTTATCATGTCACCTCTGATGGAAGCGGCTTTTCTCCGTCTCAAAAACAACACCCGCCTTTCTTACAGGGCCCCGCCGGAGCTGGGTCCCCCTCCAGCCGCCGCTGTCGCAGGCCGGGTGCTGGCCCAGAGCCCCAGGGCCCCGCACGCGCCCCAGCTGTCGAACCCCCTGCGATTCGCCGGGTGGCGGCAGCAGCGGGGAGGCAGGGCCGTGTGCGGGTGCAGAAGCGGGGTTATAATCCACATGGGATAACTCACCCGGATAACCCACCCGGGATACCCCGCTCCATGTAACCGACCCACACCAGGTGATGCCCTGCGACATCCCTCAAACTGCCACCTTTTCTCAGACTGCTGCCATTTCACCCCAGATTGTCCTCAAATTCTGATTTTTTTGGTGCTTTACCACAGCTTAAAAATAGGTGATTATCGCAAAAATGCTTGTTTCTTTATCGCCAGCTCTGGGGCGTGGGTTTCATGGTCAGTGTTTTCAAACTCACCAAGTCCACTTGGCCCAAGCTGCCAACAGGGTTATTTCATACCATGAACATCACATTCAGTATAAATTAGAAAGTTTGCTGAGGAGTTCTCTCTCTCTCTCTCTCTCCCCTGATGGCTGCCATCCTGAGAACTCCTTGCCCCGGTGCTGAGCCCTGAGCCCTTCCCTTCCTCCCGCAGCCGCAGCGCTCGCAGGGTCCCGCACTGGCTGTCCCGGCGCACGGCTTCTGCTGGGGGAATGGGCTGGGTATCGTCCTTGTCTATTTTATATTGGTATCGGGATCAATACTGGTTCTTTAGTGTCATTAATTACTAGTCTGATCCTATTAAATCTATTTATATTCCAACCCTGGGTTTCCTTGTTTTTCCTCTTGTTTCCACCTGGAAAGGGGTCATCAGATGAGAGAATAATTTGTCTAAACAACAATAAATTGTTATGGGTTTCTCAAACCATAACAGATTCTTGGGTACGTGAGCACGTACATGAGGTACTTTTACCACCAGGTTCTCTACCGGAGCAGCAATATCTTGCCATGACTCAGCAACCC
Organism: Dromas ardeola; assembly: GCA_013398915.1. Lineage (NCBI taxonomy): Eukaryota > Metazoa > Chordata > Aves > Charadriiformes > Dromadidae > Dromas > Dromas ardeola. The sequence continues at coordinate 45,686 of VYZM01010498.1, read as the reverse complement.
AGATGGACTTACCTCTGCGCTGCCCTTTGGTCCCCTTCCATAGCTGTAGCACCCCCCCAGAGCATTTGCCACCATCCATGAATCAGTACAGAGATTTTTCTCATTCATCAATATCTAAAGCCAGCTGGATGGCTTTCACTTCTGCAAACAGGCTCGAATCACCTTTTCCTTCGGCCGTTTCAGCGACTTGTTGTGTAGGACCCCACACAGCAGCTTCCCACCTCCAATGTTTGCCCGCGATACAACAGGGCGCACTGCTTTTTATTTGCTGGTAATTTACTATGCAGCGGGGCCTCTTCAGCATGAGTCACCTCCTCTGGCAGACGCTCCAAAGTTTCAGCCCTCTGGCCAGGCCAGGATCACTTCCAAGATTCCTGGGCGGTCAGGGTTTCCCATTCGCGCCTGTTGCGTTATCGGTGCAGCCCACTTACTCAACGTAGCATCAGTTGCATGACGCATAGGGAGGACCCTCCCTTTGAACATCCAGCTCAGCACAGGCCATCGAGGTGCTATTTCTGAAGCAGCTCAGACTCCTTCACAAGCTGCTTCTATTTCTTTCTCGGTTGGAGTGTAACAGAATTGATAAAGGCAGGGCAGGAGGTGGGGAGAGCAGGGCGACCGTGCTTGCTGTTGAGACGTGAAGACCCAAAACTAGCTAGGAGAAATCAGAAGCTTTCATGTATTAATACCTACACAGCCACGGCTAAATTGAAACAAAGAAGCCTGGTTCATTGCCACAGCTCGTATAAAATCAGCGTTTATTGATTATTCAAAATTACTAGTCCCCTGAGCAATTTGTTTACAGCAGACACTAACACACATTCAATCATGTTCTACGTGAAAGACTTAAATCATCTGACTACACCTCCTCATTCTACGGGGGAAAGCGTTTGCTTTCCCCAACCTGACCTTTTGCATCCATTTTAGCTTCTATGAAATCTCAGTGACAGAGGCACAACTGCAGTCAAAATTTAATTAGAAAGAGCTTTGATCTCACCAAGGGCCAGAGGGCTTTGCAGAAACTCACGCTTTCTCTAACAGATTTGAAGCATCATCTACCTACCGCTTGCTTTTAACAAAACCAGCCAAGGATCGCTCACAAAACTCTCCTTGGGAGAATGCCTGAACTCATGTCGAAGCCTCCTTCAGGTCTGCCCCTTTTCCTGCCTCGAAGTCATCCAGGCAGAATCAGAGGACTTTGGCTCATGGGCCTGGATTTTTCTTGCATCTGGCAATCCCAGACAGATGTACACCTTCAGGTGTACGCCTGCAGTTCTTCAGCACATACACAGAGCCTACAGCAGATCAGCTACCCAGATGAAAGGGTAAATCCATTGCTCGCTGAAGACCTGCTATGGAGCACTACGCGTAAATACCGTTCAGAAAATTCCAGACAAACTCAGCAAGTCAGTCCCACGAAGGGCCTAGCACTGCATCTTCCCAGGCACAGGTGGTGTTTATCTGAAGTCTAAGAAGGATACCCCAACTGACTTGTGCGTCGACATGGACTTTCTATCATCATTACTTCTTGCTCACTCTTGCCCATTTTAGAAAAGGCCTTAAGGTCATCTTTATTAGAAGTATTTAATGCTAAAATATTAACATTATCTGGAATCCTCTGAAACATATTCTTAGACTCACGTCAGACTTATTTACTACTACACGCAAAATTTAAGAGGCATCAAGAAAGGAAATGTATTGAGATATTACAAGGAATCTTGGAGCCTAATTTTTAAAGCAAAATCAGCACTGAGTTTCCGCATGACTTCTGCGTGACTCAGCCCTTGCTGCTCTCTTTTAGTAAGCCTGTAGTTTTCTTTCACGTAATTTGCAAAGGGTGTTAGGTGAGTCCTAGCAGGAGTGCCATCCTTCTTAGTGGGCTGACTCAGGACCAGCTGCCCGCCGCAGAACGCACACACGAAGCGCTCTCTGTCCAGAGACTTGGAATGACGTCCAATCCTGAAACGGAAAAATAAGTGCTTTGATGTCATACTTGCGGTAGACGGTACTTGGGGGAAAAGGCTCCTTTCTCTTCTGCCAGGCTCCTCAGGTCAGATTTCTAAGCTAGCATTCTAGAACAGGAAACAGACTACATACTTCATACAGTGGAACAGTCAAATCTGCCCTAGAACTTTTTCCACTGCCTTTTCAGCGTGCTTTCTTCCTCTGCCTCTTTTACTCTCAGCGTAGTAGCATGAAGGGCTACAACATTTTGAAACACCTCCACAATCCACGTACGAACTATCCCTTGGAGTTTCTCTGTGAAATACTATTTCCTTCCAGTGCTTCTGGAAGTAGCACATATGATCCGGGGAAAAAAAAAAAAAAAAAGAAATCCCATGTGTGCTTTCTAAGCATGCATTTAGCCCCTAAAGTTAGTGGGGAAGGAGAATAATAATAATAATTTTTTCAAAAAAAGTAATTAATTAATTAAAAAAAAATAATCACACCTTTGTCAGCCACTTTCCTGGGCTATGCAGAACTGAATTCACAAAACTTCATGCTCTCCCACCAAGGTCATACCATACAGAAGTCCGGGGTCAGCTACAATCTTCCAGAAAAGGCAACACCTTCCATATCCAGGAAAGGTAAGAAACCTGGGAAATTACTATAGCAACTATTTCCTCTGCTTGATCCCAGCAACATACGTATTTCTCATTTCACAACTGCAGTAAGCAAGACAGAAGTCTGATGACTAGTGTTGCAACCTGTCTGTGTCCTAGCTTCAATCCTTCACATCACAGCGCTGCTCACATCTGCGTGGCTACAGACATCTATTCTTCCTTTAATATATACACAGGCTGAAAGAGCCCATGAGGTAAAAGGTCAACTAGAAAACTGTCTATAGGTTTTTATAGAGTTTTAAACCAATAGAAATGGTTATATTGTTGGTCTCTACATTTTACTTGGCACTACCATAACAACGATACGAGATTAGTCAAAATGTTTAGTCTTAATTCAAAGTCACCAAGTTACAAAACCCAGAAAGCTTCCTCCTTTGTTCTAATATCTAATTATTGTAACGCATTTTGTGCCCAGTTTTTAGAGGGACTTGTTTCGCTTTTGAATTCGAGTTAACAGTGACTTCTTTCAGCATCAGGTGGTCCTCAGTATCTCTACAAACAGTAACTCAGTCCACCAGGCCAAGTCTAGCACTCCCTTTGCGGACTGTTTTTCCTGAGATCAAACTCAGATTGTTGTCATGGCACATTCAAAGATGTTACTTTGTAAAATGCAAAATGTGGATAGATTTCAAAAGAATTTGGAATGCCTTATTTCTGCAACACGCGCTCTCCAGGGATGTGCCAGATCCACTCATTGCTCCATCAGTGTAGATCCACTACAGTGGATAGTACGGACATAGTACTTAATTAAGACTGGAAATACCAGCCCCTACCAAACCGCCTATAACAGGATTAGCGTTGTTCATGAAATCAGAGATAAGTGGTCCAAACCACAAGTTCACTCAATATTTACAGTAGAAAGTGAATACAAATTTACATCAATTGAGCAACGTTTGAAAAGTGAGAACAGCCACACGGGTCATGAGCTTTCTCTGCCATGTCCTTCAAAGCTGAGGCACGTATTCTGATCTCCTACTGCTTCCCAAGGACCTTCCGTCATCACCAATGGTCCTCAGAAGACACTTCTGCCCGTCCTGACCTCTGAACTGGAACTGAAACTACCTGGAAACAAACATGTGGAATCAGCTAGTGAGGTTCTCTGGGCTCGGGAAATGTGAAGTGACAACTCAAAGAGTATCCCAACTGCTTCACGGTTTAAGAGACCCACGATTTCTAGACACAGGAGACTGCCAAGTTAGAGAGAAAGTCAGTACATAGATATACGCAAGATCAAAACATTACTCACGTAGCTTTGCACAGAACACACTCATAGATGAATTTGTAGTTAATCTCATAGCTGTGGCATCGTGTTACTACTGGCAGTTCCGGGTGAATCACAGTTGATTTATTGGCATAGAATCTCCAGAATCGTCCATGTCCATCACGAACACCGTTGATCAGCCAGGTGGCTGCATGGCAAAGCTCGTGAATTAGTGTGTCTCGAAGACGATCTTGGGGTAAGGAAAACAAAAGACATTAAGAGCAGTCAGGTATGGGGAAGTACAGACTTCCATCCTTGGTCACCGCTTCAGACTTTTAACACTTATTTTATTAAGATGCAAGAGTTATTTCGGAGGTTGGAATTACAAATGTTTTGAAAAAGATAAAATGCCCCAAAATAACGTTTTACTCAGTGCATTTCCAGTTTTGTGATTAGCTCTAATTCTGCGTCCTAGTTACTTCCCTGCATGCCTAAACTGTTTGGGTTTTTTTTTTGGGGTGGGAATGAGGGGTGTTTTGTTTTGCTTTGGTGAGACCTGAAACACCTTTATTTAGACTAAGATTCATTGATTGCTTTTGTAACATTGACATTTTTCATCCAGAAACAACTAGAGTGGAGCACTGAATTTTCTGCACAATTAGAATAGACTATTTCAGTTGGAAGGGACCTACAATGATCCTTTAGTCCAACAGCCTGCCCAGAAGTTAAAGCATCTTATTAAGGGCATCGTCCAAACGCTTCTTAAACACTGACAGGCTTGGGGCATTGACCACCTCTCTAAGAAGCCTGTTCCAGTGTTTGACCACCCTCTCGGTAAAGAAATGCTTCCTAGTGTCCAGTCTAAACCTTTTCTGGTGCAGCTCTGAACCATTCCCACGTGTCCTGTCACTGGATACCAGGGAGGAGTGCTCAGCACCTCCCTCTCCACGTCCCCTCCTCAGGAAGCTGCAGAGAGTCATGAGGTCAGCCCTCAGCATTCTTTTCTCCAAACTAGACAAGCCCAGAGCCCTCAGCCGCTCCTCACAGGACATTCCTTTCAGCCCTTTCACCAGCTTTGTTGCCCTCCTCTGGACATGTTCAAGTACCTTCACATCCTTCTTAAATTGTGGGGCCCAGAACTGGACACAGCACTCAAGGTGAGGCTGTGCCGAGGCTGAATACAGAGGGAAAATCACCTCTTCTGACCATCTGGGGATGCTGTGTTTGATGCGCCCCAGGATGTGGTTTACCCTCTTGCTGTTAGGGCACACTGCTGACTCCTCTTGAGCCTGCTGTCAGGCAGCACCCTCAGATCCCTCTCTGCAGGGCTGCTCTCCAGCCACTCCTGCCCCAGTCTATATTTGTGCCCAGCATTACTCCATCACAGGTGCAGAATGTGGCATTTGGACTTGTTCCATTTCATCCCACTAATCATTGCCCAACGCTCCAATCTATCTAGATCCCTCTGCAAGGCACTTCCCAGTTTTGTATCATCAGCAAACTTGCTCACGGTGCATTCAACTCTTGCATCCAGATCATTGATAACTATATTGAACAGAAACGGCCCCAGAATTGAACCCTGAGGAACACCACTGGTAACTGGTCACCAGCCAGATGTAGCCCCATTCACTGCAACACTTTGAGCTCTGCCTTTCACCCAGCACACCATGAACTCACTCATCCCACAGCTGGACAACTTCTCCAGGGGGACACTGTGAGGGACAGTACCAAAAATCTTACTAAAATCCAGAAAAACTACATCCACTAGGTGGGTGACCTTATTATAGAAGGATACGAAATTAGTTAAACAGGACTTTCCCTTTGTGAACCCGTGTTGACTGGGATGTGCCCAATGATCGCATTATTCCTTAAATGCCTTTCAATAGTACCCAGTATGATCTCCTCCATAATTTTTCCAGGAAGGGAGGTTAGACTCACAGGTCTGTAGTATCCTGGGTCTTTCCTCACACCCTTCTTGTAAATTGGAATAACATTGGCTAGCTTCCAGTCAGCAAAGACCTCCCCAGACTCCCAAGACCTCTGGGTAGATGATCGAGATGGGTCCTGCCATAACATCCATTAGTCCTTCAGAACTCTGGGATGAATCCCATCAAGGCCCTGTGGACTTGTGAACGTTCAGCTGATACAGCTCGTTCCTGACAATTTCAGTGTCCGCAAATGAAAAGTCACCGATCCCACACTCGTGGTCCTCCAACTCGCAGGACCAGGCAGCCCAAGGTCTGTCAGTTTTATTAAGGACTGAGGCAAAAAAAAGCATTGAATGCCTCCATTTTTTCTTCATCTCTATTAACCAGATGACCACCTTCAACAAGCACCAGTCCCATGTTTTCTTTAGACCTCCTCTTGCTATTAACATACTTAAAGCTCTTATTACTTGACACAACACCAGCAAGTTTCAACTCAAATTGAGCTTTGGCCTTTTGCGTCTTCTCCCTGCATACACAAATCACAGCTCTGTAATCTTCCTGTGAAGCCTGACCTCGCTTCATTTCTTTTTCCTCTTGAGCTCCACGAGGAGTTCCCTGTTCAGCCCAGCTGATCTGCCCCGCTTGGTTGACTTATGACACAATAAGATTGCCTGCTCCTGTGCTTCCAAAAGGTGCTGCTTAAAAAACTGACCGGCACTTGTGGAATCCTAAGCCCCACAAAACATATTCCCGGGGTAGTCCATTGTATCTCTCAAATCAAATTTATTAAGCTTACTTTAAAATATTCTATTACGGAACCGGTTCTCCTACAGTAACTGCAACATTCATTTCCCCCAGTTGGGAGGGGATGAAGGAGAAGTAACAGCTACCGTAGCCACCGTATAATAGAACTTAATTTGGCACTGACCTATCTTTATTCCAGCTTTAAATGCTACCAACAAGATGTCTAGCTATGATGGGAGAAGTCAGATTTTATATTGCCATTGTAGTACATATAGAATGAGAGTAACCTACAGGTCTTCAAATCAATAAGAAATATAAACAAAATACTGCCATCAGCATAAATACATGTCTGTTCTCACATTTTGTAAATTTGCCGAGCCTCTTAGGAGGGTTGTGAGGACAAGTATGACCATTAATGTATGTATTTATTCAAAGTAATAAGAAATTTCAAAGCAGGGTCCGGTTCCAGATCTTCTTACGCCTCAGATTCATGTTTTTTATCTCTAGAACTCTCCTTCTCAAAGAAGGATCAACGTCTCTTTTACCTACCTGCAGAGTCACAGACTTTCTCAGAAAGTTCTATGCGAGCGTAACGCTTTGCTTCAGGACCTTCTGTCTGCCCAGTTACACAATATCCTGCTGTTTTTCTCATTTTCTTATTCCATATTATTATCATTTTCTCTGGTAACTGAAAAAACAAAAGAGTACATGTAATCTGCCCTCTCCTACCTCTCTTATCTTCTTCTGGCCCTCTGGCTTCCCCTTACATTTACTGCAAAGCCAGTGTAGGATATCTCTGTTAGTGCTCTTTACACTGGTGTCACTTTGGATGCAAACCCACCCACCCTCCATGGCTTCTTATTCCCATCATCGGTTTTTCTGTAACCAACACTGGGAGTTTCACAACGCAGGATGAGACAAAAAGTCCCTCAGTTCCTCTGTTCTGCTTCCGACAGTGCCTAACACATGCTGCTTAAGAAGCAACACAGGGCAGGTCAGGCATAAAACAGAACTTCCTCTTCAAAAAAAGTACGATTCCCAACTGCTAGTGATTTGCAAGAAAACACCTCACTGAGCCACAGGTGGTTCCTTTGCATTAAATAGCCCTCCAAGTTGTTTTCTGGTGTTTTGGGGAGAGTGTGTATCTTTAAGAATATATATGCATTGTTAGCATCCACAATAGTCTGTGATCAGAAGTTCTACGACTTCATAATTTACAGGTCAAGTACCATCTACTTTGGTTGTTCTGAACCTACAACTTGCCATTTTAATTTGATGCACCTTCACACTGGCAGAGGGTGAATAATCACCGCTTGCTTATCCTCTCTGATGCTCCTCTTTTATATGCCCTCATCAAATCTATCTTGGTTAGTTCTGTTCTTTTGCTAACAGTTTTCTGTTATATAAATTCGTTAATGAGCTTAGGTAAATGGTCCAATAGCAGTAAGTGCCAGCACAGGTACAGGGCTGAAGCACTGGAGAGCAAGATATTTTGCTTTCAGCAATAGTGAGCCTGTTCAGCTCAGCTGTACATAAAATCATGTCCTTGGTCAGCTCAACAATATTTTCCAAGCTGCACAGAAACATTTTCCTTCCTGAAGGAAATTGTATTGGAATTGCTGTGGGCAGCGTCCTTCCTTTCAAGGACATTTCTCATCAGAGGAGGGTCTCCAGTATCCCAGCAGATGTAAAGGTCAAGACAGCGGTTCTCTGAAACTGAACCTTCAATTCAAAACACAACTTACAGCTTTAGGTTCAATCAAAACAGTTATTCAAAGGATAAGAAGCTTTTAAATCTGTTCCAGAATGGCAGCCGTGAACATGCAACAGGAATGAATGAAGATTGCCTGAAGCATGACTAAGCCTGAGGCCCTAACAACAAAGGGAAGTGCTTTTATCCATCAGCTCCCTGCTCCCCAGTGTATGCTCCTGCCACTTGCCTTTTGTCAGCTGCAGGCAAGAAAGTTGTGCTACAACTAGCTATTAGGCTGTGGTAACGATGCAGAGTTCGCTAGTACATGTTACTTCAGTAAAAGCCAGAGAAGCAATGGTGGAACCTCGAGCTTCTTCCAGCAGCAGAAAACCACCGCTGCCTTCACTGGGGTCCACTACCACAGAGGCAGCAATAAAAACATTCCTGGGCTGCTGAGTTGATGACCATGCAGAAAATACACAAAGATAAATATCCGTCACCTCTTCAAAGATGGAACCGATCCAAGGCCCCTCATGTAGCAGTTTCTCTCATCAAGGACTCTTGGATACCACCCAGACTGCTCACTTAAGGACGGTACACCATTACAGCTGGGAAAGTGAGCCAAGCTGAAAAGCGCTGCACCACAGTGGTGATAAACCCCTTTCAAAGAAATTGCATGAACTAATTCAAACATAAGCCATTGCTATAAAGCTTAACTTCTACTAACTAGGGTGAAGAGCACTTCATTAAAGAGGGTGAAGTGCAATCACAACAAAAAGTGAGGAGGAACGTATTAACCAGCATTTTAGAATTGTAGTTTTTGTTTTGAAGCCAACCTTCTGCTCAAAGACGGTACTATTATACAGACAATAGAGCTTCTGTGCCAGCTCCTCTTTATTTTTCTTGAAATACTTCACATAGCGGGAAGCCGGATTTGAGAGATCTTGCAAGAAACAGTCAGGCACCGAGCACACTCTTAGCCTGCAAGAAAAGCCATAAAGCAGTTTACTGAAGTACAGAGACATCACATTGAAAAATAATGGCCACTTTATTGACTCTACAGATCTCTGGGATGCTGCCACTGGCATAAACCTCCCCTGAGCCTTTTCACTAGCTAGCCCTCACGAGGCCAGTGGGCCACACATGCTTGTACTGTCTTCTTCCCCCTTCAGGGGCATGAAGGGGTAGAGCTGTTGCAGTAGTTCCGCAGTTATTTCATTAATTCACAAAACTAGATTATGAGGACTCCTAAGTAGGAAGAGACGGTGGCTCAGATCTTTGTGACACAGCGAGCCACAATTATACAAAGGAGGGGTCGGTCTCTTCTCCCAAGTAACAAGTGATAGGACAAGAGGAAACGGCCTCAAGTTGCACCAGGGGAGGTTTATATTGGTATTAGGAAAAATTTTGTCACTGAAAGGGTTGTCAAGCACTGGAATAGGCTGCCCAGGGAAGTGTTTGAGTCGTCATCCCCAGAGGTATTTAAAAGACATGTCGATGTGGTGCTGAGGGACATGGGTTAGTGGTGGACTTGGCAGTGTTAGGTTAACAGGTGGGCTTGATGATCTTAAAGGTCTCTTCCAACCAAAACAATTCTGTGATACCGAGATTTGATCAATATATGAACATCCCTAACATGATCACCCACAATAAAGGTATATTTTCAGAAACGTAGCCAAAGATGTACTGGGAATCCTCCAGAATTCATTCAGGGGAAGCAGATATTCCGCTAGGATGACTAACTCCAAGACAAAGCATCAGCTTTGAAAGCATCATTTAAAGGTTTTGTATTGGTATACACAATGATAAAATGACGAAAGAAAATATCACATTTCTAAAAGTCAGAATAAAGGCAGCTATTAGAAATGAAAAAGACGTTCTTCTGAAAAGCTCAAGCTGCATCCACGTATAGAAAGAGAAACATGAATTCTGCAAGTTATAAGGATACAGGTCAAAAATATCAAGACAAGCTTGTTAAAAGGCATGAATTCCTAACAGAATCAGTTTTGATATATTTTCAGAGGCATGTAACTGGATAGGGCCAGCACATGTTAGGAGTATGCTGTGCCAAGACAAGGAATAGCAAGAGAGCTAATATTAGCAAAGAAGATTCAACATTTGTCAGATTTGCCATCAGTTCCTCTAAGTGGAGATTAATTTATATTCTCCCCGTCATACCTGAGACTGAAAGCTTTGATTTCCAGCTACTTAACTGTTAACAACTGCTGAATTAGTAGCAGAAGTTTCTAGGTACTAGAAAAATCAGAACACCATCCTAGGCAAAACGCTTAGCACCTCTTTGTCCATCCATAATGGTCCTAGAACATAGTAAAGATGGAAAAACACATACCTTTTCTCCGTCTTTGCTGATTGTGAGCAACTGACCGATCCACCCCTAGGAATTCCTGCAGAAGACGTTATCCTAGAAGGTGTTTCTTGAAGTGAAATGGAGTTTGGTGTTGGTGTCTTGACTCCCTCCCCTTTCAAGGACTGGGTATCTTCACAGGGTGGCTTGATGTTTTCTAGTTCAACAGAAAGAGTTACAGGATTGCACATCGTCAAGGAATAGGGAGCACAGATGTCAGCAACCTGGCAAATGGTGAAAAAAGTCAATATTCCACCTCAGCATACACAATCTTACTGTGCATACTTGAATGCAAAGGCTTTTACAACTGATGGAAAGGTAATTTGCTGTTATATACTACAAAAACTACCATTTGATGAAGGACCGTCAGACTCCAAACTTTCAAACGTTCAGCTAGGAGGAAGAGGAGGGAAAAGTATTTGTGACCTCAGTCGGGCATTTCTGTGACATTTCACAAATTCTAAATACATCACCAGCACATGGGGAGCACTAATGCAGAGGCACCATTTGAACAACAACAACAACAACAAAATCGTTCTAACCTTCTGTCGTGTACCGTAAGTCACGTCATTTGTTTCACAGGCAAGTTCTGATCAGATCACTGCCCATTTCCCCAGTCCACATCTGGACAGATTGCTAAAATGACTGACCCCCACACCAGAAATCAAGGGCCACTTCAAGGTTTGCAGTTTCAGTAGACATTCTCTCTGCTGGCTTTTCTATAACTGTTCTCCTATTTGGGGCACTTGTCTCCTTTCACCCATATACAGAGAAGCCAGTGCAGCTGCCAGCTCACTTTTCTAGAATACGTTTTCTAGACCACATTGACATATTCCAATAAATAAAAAAATTTGCTCTTTCCCAGTGCATATTTCTGTGCTGTCAGCCATCCTCTTCCATTGGTCTCCTTGCCCTGAACTAGTCCTTGTTAGTGAGGAAAGCACCCTCCATTTACTCTTCTAGAAAGAGTTTTGTTTTCACCTGCTCGTACTCAGCGATAGCCCTTTTCAGCCTTTGCAGTCTTTCAGTTGAAGCTCACTTCAGTCAGTCAAAGGAGAGAAGGAGCTACTGATTTAAGAAATTCTCATTAGAAACTGTACTTTCAATAAAGTCAATTATAAGTCCAAATACTAGATTAACAGCATCTAAGCTGCTCAAAATTTCAATCTTACCAAAATGAGAGCTTCACATTAACCTCTATCATACATTAGAAAAAAAAATAACATCATTCAAAACCACCAGTTAGATTTGTTTTCAGCACAATTTTAAAAAGTAAAAGTGCCTACAATTATAGGAATTATAAAAGCAAGCAAGACTGAAAAACTTAAATCTTGATACCACAAGACTAGGAGAATCACATTTCCGAATGCTCAGAGGAATAATTTCTGATTGCATCAAATTCGGTTGCAAGATGCTGAGTGGCACTTCTAAAGCATAAACCACCCAAACGAAAAGAACGAGGCAATTAGCACTACCACTGCTGCCAACAGGCAGCTTCCAAGTTAGCTAAGAACAATTGCTTACCTATAACGCTTGGCTGGTAGACAGTTCTACTTGTGCTTAAGATCGGTTTTCGGGGTATACTTCGTTTCCTTATTCGTTCTATTAATGATTCAAATTCATCAGCTGAGCTATCTGATTCTACGTCTCTACTTTGTCGTAGTGCCACAGCTGGCACTTTGTTTTCTGTACTCTTTTCACAGCTCCTTTCTTTCCTTCTAACAAGCAAGTCTGGACTGCCTCTGGAAATAGAGTCTTTCAGATTTTGTGGAGGTGGAAGTTTTATGCACCTCCGAGTCTTGGTCTCGTCTTTCACTCCCCCTTTTTGGCAGTCATGCCATGAACTCTCTACAAAGACAGAATCTTCAGAGTCACTTGAAGTCTCTGAATACTGCAATTCTCGGCAGCAAGTGTTTTTCTTTCCAGAAGTCATCAACTTCTTCGTGGTCTGAAGATCCTTCTGTGCTGCAATTCAAAAGAAACAGCTTAAAGTTTGGGTAATTTCATTTAGGAGACCTGCCTTTGTCTCAACACAAAAAAAGGTCCCTTGAAAGACAGGAAAACACAAAGAATAGAAAGATATCTTTGCACATTCTTTATTACGCCCTGCTCATTTACCATCACACTAAATAGAGAGATACTGAAAGATGTATAAAAAAAAAAGGAGCTTAAACCCCATGTATGTATACATCAGCAACCAAGGCCTAATAATCCTGAATAGGTAGTGTCATGGTTTAGCCTCAGACGGCAACAAAGAACCATGTGGCCGCTCTCTTAAGCTTCCCCCCCGCTCCACGGGGAAGAAAAAGGCAAAACTCAAGGGCTGAGACAAAGGCAGTTTAACAGAACAGCAAAGGGAACAGGGAAACAACAACGGTAACATAGATAGAGGAATGTACAAACACGATGACGGTGGTACAAAGACGAGCAGTGGTACCACTGCTCACCAACCAGACCCGGGATGGGCTACCGTGTCCCTGCCGGAGCCTGGGCAAAATTAACCCTATCCCTGTCAGACCCCGGACAGTAGCTAGTGCTGGCATAATCTTCATTCCCATAACAAAAGCTACGCGCATGTAAGAGTAAGGCTGAATATTTCATATTAAAGTTTTATAAAACCACCAAGTGAAGGGTGACTTAAAAAATGCTCAGCCTAAGCTGATTGGACCATAGCCTACAGCACTTACACTTGCCAACAAGGCTTCTGACATCTCAGATTTGACCTATTAAGATCAAGGGATCATGTCAGATCTATTGGTGATTTATATTTTTTGCTTCCCCAATTTCCCCTGCAGAAACCATTCCGTTAGCTTTTTAGTCTGCAGCTGGCATACGTATTTCAGGTTGACCTTCACACCTGGTGCAAGAGATCCCACCCTTCTTGATCAGGGCTTCTCCAGGTTCACAGGAGATCACTGTTATCATCCCTTATCTACTAGAACTCTATCACCTGACCGCTGGCCTAGTGGCTGCGTCAAGAACTCCAGAGCCCTGTTCACTCCTTCTAGTAAAGAGTGCTTTGCTCGTTTCCATGAGAAGTGCACCAGACAGCCGTGTCAGGCTCTGAATGTTAGTAAACCAAGGCACTTTCCATCTCTTGGGGGAAAACAGGGATCCTCTGCTCAGACAAGCACTGAAACCCCTCTCTTTCCACTCATTAGAATTCCTGCCTCATATTTGCTGTTGGACAATTACTTGCCATTCTTTGTTGTGCTCTTTCTCACTTTAAAATCCGAGAAGAAATCATCCGAGTCATCAATGAAGTCCTGCAAACTGTAAAACAAGCAAATAACGTGAAAAAATGGTAGGCATAAGTAAGTTTGCCTTACTAAAAAAGCAAACCAAAAAAGAGCCACCCAGTATAACATTATCAGTTTTTCACTGCAAATGTTACCAACTATGTCCATTAATAGGAATGGCAATAGAGCACGTACACCTCCAAACATCCCCTTTTACATTTGACCGGAATACACAGACTGAACACATAACAGTTCTATCTGCACTCCCTCCTCTGCCCATATCCATCTGCCTATGAATCACTAAAACTTTTGATCATTCCTCTGTATTCTGAATAGTAGATGTGATACAGAAAACTAACATATAAACATCGAAAAGTCATTAATTACAGCACCCACCTTGCCTCTGCCTTCTTAAAAACGGATTTGGGAGTTTTCATTCTAGCTAAAACTGAAACAAGAAAAGATTAATTAAGAACAACGTTCTGCTTCTTTTGTTACGGATTTTTTTTACGAGAAAAGGTGGCAACTAGTAAAAATTCAGTCTAAAATCTTAAAAAAAAAAAACCCACCCAAAACACAAGAATCCTTTACATAGAATTCCACCTCTCAATTCCTCCAAGCTGACAGCAGCTGTCTAGCATTTCCTTCATTATTCAATCCTTGCCCACCACAAAGCCACATAAGGAGCGCTGTTATGTATCTTGCAGTATCCAGTATAGCCTCCTCACATGTATGGATCATTGGGGGTGGAATTGAAAGGGTTTATCAATATTTTCTCCAAGCATTTCAGTAACTGCAGGCAGCAGTTATCCTACTGCAAAGAGGTGTCCATATGCTTATTCCACTAAGTGACTCTAAGGAAATGTTCAAACAAAATGGTAACAATGATACCCCACTGCAGAACAGCAGTTCCATAATACTTCTCAGAAATAAGCGTGTTTTAATCACTCCAGGAATATTGTGGTGACTGCTAAACATGAAAACACGGTTCAGGCAGCAGTACTGGACGTGCTTGAAGTATTGACTCTTGAGAGATGATCAGAAATGCCATCAAAATATCACACACTTTCTTCATTATGAGAGACTCAAGTGAGTTGAAGGGGAACAAATTTCACAGAATCACACACGGAATCACAGAATGGTTCGGGTTGGAAGGGACCTTAAAGATCATCTTGTTCCAAGCCCCCTGCCCTGGGCAGGGACACCTCCCACTAGACCAGGCTGCTCAAAGCCTCATCCAGCCTGGCCCTAAATTTCATTAAAGCATAAATCAGGCTGGAGGGAAGGGAAAAAACCGTCCCTTCTTCAGAACACAATGGGCCATAATAGCAGTTGAGGAGTGTTTGTTCTCACAAGATGAGGCCGCAGGCATGACTTCAAGTGGATTATAGACTTTTGCACTATGCAATAAGCCCAAAACCAAAAGATAGGTTTGCTTGATAAAGCCTTCATGGTTGATCGGTAGATTCTGGTACCAGGAAGAGCAGCTGAGCTACACCCAAATGCTACCCTGAAAGCACACAGTCGGTTAAAAAGCATAAAACATAGGATGGGACTGAGTGCTGCCCTTTTTGAAGAAGAGCACAAAGGGNACTCAGTAGTCTTCACCACCACCTTCATTACAAAAGTAGTAAACGCAGCCTCTGCTGCCTTCCAAGCCTCCACACGAAGGGGGCTCACTGAAGCACGAACGGCCATCAGCCAGAAGCTTTCCTAGATGATCATAACTATGGTGTTCTTAGACTGTGAAGCAGCACCATACTAATAAGGCTGACAGCTGGCCACAAGAAACCAAAAGCTTACAGAAAAACACGACTTGTCACTTAATAAATCAACTCTCTCTAGTTTCTTGTCTCTTGGCACGTATTTTCATTTCAGTCTTTCCTACAACGGTCATTATAGTGATAGTATGGCAATAGAATAAGCTTTGCAAATATTCTGCTCCCAGCCCCAACTAGTTACTCTCAACTACCTTCCATGCCAGAGCTGACACATGACTTTGGTCTCAAGAGCATCCTGGATGGAGGAGGCAAAAAAAAAAAAAAAAGTAGAAAAAACCATCAAATATCTAAGTTTCAAAAATTACAGGCAAGCTAACAATGAGAATATTGTCCAATGAGTGGACAATATTGAAATATTTATCAGATTTAAAAGCCCAGGGGTAGTGTGGGAACTATACACAGCACATTTTCGTTCAAACGGACGTAAGCAGTATGACTTAACAGTGCGTAAGATCATTCACATGGCGCTGAGCCAGAGCAAGCATGAACTCTACAGTAATGAGAAATCCGCTTTAAAAGCAGCTGGACTAACACAAGAGCGATAGGCAAAAGGCAAAATAAACAGATACGTCTCGTTGCCTTACCAACCATCTCTGCTCAAATGTTGAATGCGTAATTAAGGAACATACCGCAAGATTTACAAACCTTCAAATTACTTACCAGTCTAAAACCCACTTGAGATGTGGTAGAGCCGTTAGGCCATCTAAGGAATGAGCTAAATAGAACTCTTGCAATAGGAAAAATAAATAGGGTACTCAACTACCTTAGCACAAAATGACAGTCATAATGGCTATTACCGAAAAGAAAAATACAGATATCAGGCTTTCTATGTACAGGCTAAACATAAAGATAGGAAGTTATGCACAGCAGAAGCCACCGTGTAAAATTTAGTATTCAATTCCACCATGCCAAGACCTTGAGCCACTATGAAACACATGAAAAACATCCCTCTGACTAGTTAAGACTCATGCAGCAAAAGCCACGACAGGTAAGAGGGATGTCGGAGTAGTTTAGACGTGTGTTTGGAAAAGTAACTGCTTATTCAAAGATGCTCTGGAGACTAAGAAGGAAGCAAGTGAGTGACAGGGAACAGACAAAACGAAAAAGTAATGCAAAGCAAAAAACATCCATTGAGACACGAGATTCAAGAACACTCACTGTGGCATATAGCTACCAACACTGCACTGCAAGGAGAAAACGTACTTTGCAGCAGGAGAAATGAAAGTCACGTGTAAAAATGACTTCACTATAACTGGATAGAAAAGTGGCCTTTTCATACTCCTTCAGAAAACAAACTAACCTCTCCTGTTACTTACACATTTCGAATTCATCCTCACTGCTGGAAGAGAAGTACAGGGCATAGCTGCAAAAAATGAAATGCAGAATAGTATCAAGAACATTAGGTCAACAGCAAGTAGCTCTGCCTCTCTGCTGGCCTGAAAAACCCGTGAACGCTCAAAACCAATTATATACTGAAAAAACACTGGCCATCTCAAATAGGCTGCACTGTTTTAAGTTATTTAAAACAGAAACGTTAGAACTTGTATATTAAAACTTGTAACAACCATATACGTTCGGCATTCAAGTAGTAATCAATCGCTGTCAAAATCTGAAGAACTGAACTGTTTGGAGACACAGGCTTAGGACATTACACTGGTTTTAAGTTCAAATTGGGTGCCGGAAGGGACAGGAAGCTTGTTTCTCATCTTACACACGGTATATGATCAGGTAGAGAACGCTGCGTTGTATTAAGTCTGAAACCTGAAAACATGCAACAAGAAGAAACAAGTTGCTTTTGCAGAACGTACGCTTTAAAGTGATTGCCATGAATATTAAGCAAACTGTAGCTTCCATAGAGCTATTTTGGGAGGCAGAATGGATGCGTTACCACTTGGACTGCAATTCTCATGCAAGTGTAGAGGCAAGCCATAATACTCTTGCCAAAATATTTCTTTCATTTCCAGACACAAAAAAAAAACCAACCAAACAAGTATTAACAACTTGAAAAATACAGCATGCGATTGCTTGAAAATACGAAAACAGCTTCTTTCACTTCAAGTTACCCAAAACTTCCAGACTATAGTTCCGAAGCCTGTTAAGACCTACCGATTACCATAAAACAATGGAGGGCGCAACGTAAAATTATACTGGGGCA
>VYZM01010498.1:12605-27133 GCA_013398915.1 Dromas ardeola | reverse complement strand
GGTTAGCCCAAGCCCACGGAAACAAAAACGTCTGCGTACAAGATCTACACTTACCTGGGAATATTTCTGCTGGAATACATAACCTTATTCAAAACAAAATTACAGAAAGGAAGATGAAAGGCGAGCTGTTCAGAACACTTTTCTAACACCAGCCCAAAAAAGGGCAGCAGAAAACATGAAACGCTGGTCAAATGAGTCAAACTGGCAAACCAAAGCTTTATTTTTTTGTTTAAAGTCTTTGCTACAGTACCTAGGACTGCACTTCTATACATAATTAACAATCATTCCTGAAAGATCTGTATTTGGCACCAGTTTGTGTTTACCTCAAACACTTGTGGGGAGGATTAATTTCAAATCAAATTTGGTTTTTCAACAAAATAGGAGCTGCCATCATGAAGGCAATTAGCTGACTAATTGGAGAAGCTTAAAAACAAAAAAACAAACAAACAAAAAAACCCCAAAGTCCTTATCTAAACCAACACATTACAGAGAGCTCCAAAACAGAGGTCAAACATTAAAAGGCTGATATAGGCTTAAGTGGTTTATAAAACCTATAAAAAAAGACTACACCAGCAAATATGCCCTTTCAGTCCACATGGTTTAGAAATTAATGCAGGGAGCAACACTCGTTAGCTGGAAATCTTGTCATGGGAGAACCACACATATACCAACAGGAGTATCCAAAATCAAATGTTAAAATGCTCCAATTCCCAATCCACATAAAAGGAGAGAGAGTCATAGGAAGGTTAAATCAATCCATGAAATCATAATTGGTTGGGCAGTTTGAACTTCCCCCAGCAACCACTATGTCACTCATACGCACTGGCTCACAGGTACACAGCTCAATCCCATTCAAATTCCTCAATGGAATAAAAGGATCCCAGGCTCTATAGAGTCTTTCCCTATCATGCAAGAAATTAGTCTGGCTGTGCTTTAATCACCATCATGTATTACTTCAGCCACAGAGTACCAGGCAGATTAAGTAGAAATGCACAGTTTTTAGCTCATCATCTCTGCAGAAGTGTTTGAGAGGCTCAGTTCCCGGAGAGTTCTGGGTGGGCACACAGCCAGCCTTTCTTCACGCAGACTCACTGGCCTCTACTGGCTTAATCATGTGGTCCGGTTTGTTGCCAGCAGCGTAGTGATCCCACATCTGAAGATAAAGCCGCTCCAGGTCCATTGTGTACTGTTTCGTGTTGAACAAAGGACTGGATATTCTCTGCTTCCAGACTTTGCCACGTATTTTTTTCAGGCTACAAAGAGAGTTAAAGCAGTCACGAGATGTTCCAAACACTTCATAATACTGTTTACTGTTGAAATCGACTGTTTTCAGCTAACCCAGAACTGCCCAAACAACTGTTTCAAAAATACCACCTTCACTTCTGCCAAATTCACATTGCTGTTTCATCCCCTCATCATCTCACTTCAACTCAGCACAGCTGCGACATGAACGCACCAACCTGGCTGCACTATCTGTCCTGCGGTAATTTTTTACGGCGCGATTTTAACTCGCAGTAAGTGACAAACTGCTTAATCTTCAATTTAAAAAGAACAACAGGTGAACTGTATTGTACTTTTGACATGAGCAATTTCATCGGAACAGGCAGCATTACTACTCAGTTCGGAGTGCTGTTAAGTTCACTGTAAAAGCAGAAGCTGAGTTAACTGCAAGACGAGAAACCTCTAGAGGACTGCTTAGCTATTTTAAACATTAAGATATCTGCAAGACTGAAACTACTGGGAAGTCTCAGCACTGTGCCCAAATACAGCACTTGACATGCTCAATGTTACCACAGTAGAGAGTATAACGTTGCTTACTATTCCAGGTCAGTTCCCAGTTTCACAGCAATATCCTCGTACTCCTGTCTACTTTTTGCAATGAGCTCAAGACAACCCAGGCAAGTAAGCTGCGAGGCAGCAACTCGGGATGCAAGAGTCTCGCCTGAAAAAAAAAAGAAAATTAAGTATCAAGAGTAAGCTTATCAAGTACCATACTGCAGCGCATGAGTTACTTTCCTTCTGCTGCTAAAAGAGGCAACAAAGTTCGTTAGGCTTCCTGTTTGGTCTTAAAAATTAATAATATTCAAACCCATCTGTTCAATGTAGGCTCCCCGCTGAGTTACCTGGCATAGTGACCATTGGAGTCCCAGCCCAGAGGACATCCATCCCAGTTGTGTGCCCATTGCAAAGTGGAGTGTCTAGACAAACATCAGCCAACTGCCCCCTCCTCACATGTTCTTCTTTGGGGGCAACAGGAGAAAAGATGATTCGGTTTTGGGAAAGACCCAAGTTTTGTGCGTATTGCTGAATATTAGGTTCTCCTACAGCTGGGAAACGTAGCAGCCACAGCACACTGTTTGGAACTCTTTTTAGGATCTATAACAAAAATAAAGACGCAAATACAGAAAGTTTGGTCAGAAACATTTCCTTTTCCAAACAAGAAATTTCCACGTACCAAAATGAAGCAAAAGGCATAATCATTCAATACTTTAATCCTCTGAGGTACAGAGCAGGAAAGAACAGATCACCATTTCAAGTAGGATAACTAGGATTGCACTGCCAATCCCACTGAAAGAGACATCAACTCTGAGCTTAGAAAGTAAGCCTTGACATTTATGATCACATTTATTTATAGGCCCATTCTACGGAATATAAAAAGATTACCCCTCAAGTAATTCTCAGCAACACACTATAAACTGGATCTTGATACAGATCCTCAGTGCTCAGATCTATCAAGCTACCAAATGCCAAGGCCAGTCATGACTTAATTGTGCAGACTAGGGAAAACCAAACTTATTTCACAATGGACTATCAGCACACTTAAGCTGTCCAAGATGTAATTTTTCACTGGCTAGAAGCACAGATGCGATTTGACATCAATCTAAAAAATTCTAAATTCTACTAAGACTAAGTCCTGCAACATAAGCACCGTAAGGATTCATACAGCTCAGGGTCAATGTTTTCCACTGAACAGTTCCAGTTTTAACTTGTATGAAGTTTCAGCTAACTTGAACAGAACAGCCAGGTTCCATAGGTCTAACCTTAGATTTCGTATTAGATACAGACACTCACATTAGCCCACATCTGTAAAGTGGAAGGATCAATCTTATACAGCTGATTAAAGTTGCAGTATACAACTGCATCCTCTGGTAAGCCATACTGCGAACGAGTAGTAACAATTATGGTTCGTGGAACTTCTTCGCCAGTTGCTGCTTTGTTGTTAATCTAAAAAAAAAAAAAAAAAAAGAGAACAAAAAGAAAACCAGCTATTGGAACACTGACATTGCAGGAGACAAGTCTGTGCCCTGCGAAACTGGCCTGAGACGCACTGCAGCATTTGTTAGCATCGTAAGTTTCTGTAAGAATACCTTTAGTTTTATTATACAAAGCCAAAATTGTTTACTTACCCATAACAAGAATGTAACTGGTATGCATACACCTTTGTGGATGCCACAATGTTGCAACCACCAAGGCACAAAACACTGGGCAATTTCATGCCCTTGCTCTATCTCCCTGAAATTCCAAGTAACTGGAATAATATAATGGGGAAGAAGAATCATAAAAAGAGGCATTACGCAGGGACTCCTCCCCTCCTTAAGGTCATTTCATTTCCTTGAGACCAAAACTGAAATTCAAGGAATTCTTCAAGGAAGAATAAAACAGTATTTAGAAAACAAAGGGGGTTTTTTGTCGTTTGGTTTTGAGGGGATTTTTTTTTTTTCATTGTTGTGGGTTTTTTTGTGGGTTTTTTGTTTGTTTGTCTGGTTGTTTGGGGTTTTTTTTTGTTTGTTTTTTTTTTTTTTAAGATGAAAGACAACTGGCACAGAACAGATAGTCAAGACTTAAGACACAGACTAATAAGTAACTGACAGGCTGTAAGAAGCTAGCTGACAGGGAAATAATGGGAAGTTATGAAAATTAGACTACAAGAGTTATTAATGGACTTTCAAAAAACAACAGACCTTACAGCCTTCACAAAGAACAGGAATATGCTAATAAAAACCAGCAGAGGATGAAGCTGGGATAATCAGAACACCATGCAAGAGTCTTCAGGATTAGTAAAATGGAATTATGATTTTTTTTTTTTTAATGATGACAGGCAATGGTGGAACCAAACATCAGTACAGATAGGGCAAAAACAGGTACTTAGAGTCTTTTTATATATATTTTACATACATATGTATTTAAAATTTAGCTCAGGGGCAGTGCAGCCAGCCAAAGTAAGCTTACTGTTGACAAACTTGACATGAATGACAACGACTCAGTGTCACTGACTCCGTTAGAAGATGCACGAGAGAATTTCGTTCAACAAAAGTTCGTAAAAGTGCTATTTATCCAGGTCACTGAGGAGACCTCAAAAACACAATGCACAATTCTCATTGACCTACGCCAAAAAGTAGCTGATACCAAATCAGAACAAGCACAAAGGGTTACATTAGTGCAACCAAAAAACAGAGAAATCCTGTTTTAAAAGTGCACCGACAGAGCTTGGATTGCTTCATCTTGGTGGTGGAGCGCTAAGACAAGAATTCTCTGTTATTCTCGGGGGGGGGGAGACAATTTCAGAAAAAAAACGCCGGCAAGCTTTCTGAGCAAACTAAGACATAACCTATTTCCAACTTAAAGGGATGTTTCAGCTGTGAACAGAAGAATTCATAAAATGAAACCAAGGCATGAGATTACAGATAGAGCAGTGATGTCATTTTATGAGACCTTTTGTTATAAGAATCTCTTGAAGGACTGTCAACTGAATAAAATTCACAAGTCAAAAGAGTTATGCCAATGTCAAAACACGGTATTTTTAAAAAGGAAGCAGTATTAAACAAAATCAGTAACTGTCACTATCACCAAAATCCCATGAACTGTTAAGCACCGAGAGGTGGTGGTATAGTGCATCATTCAGAAAGATGTAAGAAGATGAATAAACACCGTTGAGATACAGTGGAGTAACTTTGCCTATACTACCCAGCAATTTTTTTGTAAAGGAAAAACACAACTGAAACCGGGTAAGAGCTCACAAATGCCTGGCAGGCTGCAGGCAATGAGCAAATCTACAGGCAATGAGCAAAGCCTTCAAATTCCAAACAACCAAGTGTCTGCTTTATGCAAGAAGGTCACATTTCTTTGGACTTTCGATACCTCTTGATATAACCCCTCTGTCTTTGGGGGGGAAAGATCATCTTCCAGTACCATCTGTGGCTTGTAACACATTTGTGAGTTTCCTTCAGTATGAGAACTGAACACTTCCATCAACATGATGGAAGACTGACATTTACTTGGAGGTTTTTCTTCCTTGTTACGTTAAAACATACAGATATAACATAAAACCCAAGAGAACAGCGATTTGAAGTGCCTCACCTGAGTAGTTGCTAATCCATTACTGATGTTGAATCCATTGATAGTTATCTGAATTTGCCCACGATTGATCATCTCAATCACAGCTTCTGCAATTGTGTTCATAGGAATGACTGGCATACTGAGGGCAGCGTTGCCGTCTGCATTGTCACAACTGTCAGGACACTTCATCTAAGATAAATCACATAAGCATGAGAGAAAGTGCTAACTTCAGTCCCTAAGACCGAACACACAGAGCAGTAGCTCTCACCTTAACAATCTTGACATCGGGGAGGCTGTCAAGGAAAGCCTTCAAGTCAATACCATTCAAAACAATTCTGTTGTCATAAATATGACCATTGGACTTGAAATCAATGACTGCTTTTTTCTGTTAAAAGAAGAAAAAGAGTTTTAAAAGAGTTTCAAGATCCCTTATCAAGTACCATACTAAGCACTATTTTATAAAGGCCGCTATGGAGAACACTTGCTTTTCTTGACCTATCTTCCTACATACCTTCAGATGGGGGAACATGTTAGCATGGTCTCCAATGAAGAAAGTGTTTGGCATGTAAGCCAATTTCTCTGAATACTGCTCAGCCACCTCAACTGGGGAAGTTTCTTTATCTGTGATGATATAATCCATGAACAATGCCCCACTGGTTCCAGGATACCCCAGCCACATTGCCTAAAAAACAAGAAAGCAAGGCTCCAGTCCCAGGTTTATTGCAAAAATAAAGGAAGTTAAAAATCAACGTATTCTAAGTTAAATTTTCCACTTACAGATTCAAGTTCCTTCTTGTGTTTTATCAACTGAAGAGCAACCGCTAATCCCAAACTTTCACTGTCAAGACAGCGAACAGTTCAAGGATGTTCTAAAAATTGATCCCTCGAGCAAAAGGCCGAAGTATCCAACTACGTGCAGGTACAGCCAGAATACTAACCATTAGTGATTACAGCTTCTCTTAGCTATAAGACAACTTCTGTACCCTAAAATGATTCTGATTCAGGCTTCTCCCATTCTCTTTCCATAGGCATTTTACTTTTTTGACTAAGAAATTTCTAACTCTGACACTGATCCTGACATTCTAACTAGAATTTCACTAAGCCTGAAGAGATTAAAATGCAGCAACTCATTTCCGCAACTGCTTCAAAATACCCATTCTTTGTTCTCACTAGTGCAAGAGGCCAGTGGTGCACAGGAACGTCACAGAATTAAGGAGTTCTCTTTCAGGACATTCAACTGCCCATAATGCACGTTAAAAACAAACCAAACTACTCTGCTTCACCAGAAGAAACCTATTTGCCTCACATATGTTAAGCGCTAAAAAGTCTTGCTTACTGATCAACACGAGCCTTCAATGCTTTTTCCACTCTGCCACAAGAAAAAGAGAAACTCTTCCTACTCACAAGTGGTTTTCTGGAGACACACAGACCTCTAACTTAGTTACCTGAATAGGTGCTGGTCTCAGGGCAAATAATTCATTTCGGGCTCCTTTGGTGTAACCATTCATATTAATGAGAATGTGTATCCCATCCTGATGGATGCGGTCTGCTGCTTTTCCATTACATGGTATCTGAAGAATAAATAAATACATAAACAAAAGTTATTTTTGTTTTCAGTCTTTCAGTAATAAGTGTGGTTAGTCATCAAGTGTACCAACTGATATATGTCCACTGCATAATTTAATTTAGGTGAGACTTAAATCTCGTCACTCCTGGTTTTACAGAGGTGTAAGTCCTCAATTCAATCAAAAAAACCCCCAACAACCTGTTGAAGCCAAGAAAAACATATCTTTGCTAGACACAGTTGAAGCAGCTGCTGACAGAAATGGTAACTGGTACTTGAAGATTGCCTCTGCACATTCTGATACCCGAGGACTGATACCTCACGTTGCCAAGCTGAGCAAGTCTTGCAGAAAAATATCACAAATGAATCACAGAAGAAACTTCAAGCAACACTGAAACTGCTTCAGTTCTTGGCTAAATCAAAACCAAAGAAGAGCAGAACTTCACACAAGGTATTACCAATGACTTTCAAGGACAGCAAAGCCTTGGAAATTACAATGTGTCTCTTCCTGTCTAATACTGAAAGATAAACAATCTTCAACAGTTTTAAATTCCTCCCAAGAATTAATTGATTGGTCACTACCTAAAGCAGATAGAATAAATATTTGATAGATGTCTCTAGTTCAGCAGCAGTAAAATCAAAACCACAGGCTAGAAACTGAGGCTATCCAAACCAGAACAGCCCCCCCCCACACACACTCCTGTAAGGCTAATTAACGATTAAAGCTCATGTAGCACAAGTGGTAGGTTCACAAACTAAGGTCATCCAGAGAAACTCAAACTGAAGAGCAAAAGTAAGCCAATTAACTATTCTGCAGCTACTCCTAATGCTGACTCAACTCTACTATTATGATGCATCATGGAAGTACTTCATTTCTGTAAAAAGGGAAAGTTAGTTCACATTTTATAGCAGGCTAAATGCATGCACTTCGGCAGCTGTATGTCTGAGTAGACAACAATCTGAGTTTCCATCTTGGTTTAACTTCCAGTAAGTTACACTGCTAATGCAATATGTAACAGCAAACTGTTCCTACTCCTTTGACCCTCCTGTACGAATCTCTACGAGTTGCACTGTAATCTAAAAACACGAGTTCGATGCCTCAAGAATTTTAAATAAGTATCACTCTGGGCAAAGGAAAGAATTTTTCCTAGACAGCTGTTTGTGCAACAACAAATATGAAATTGCTGCCACGACCAAGGGCTTTCAACATTCACAGCTGCAAAAGCTGGGGTGGGGAGAGGAGAGTGGCTTTCCACAAGCATAACTGAAGCTCATTACTCTAAAAGAATATTTTAGGAAATCAGCTTTGCAAAATCCATCTCAAAGAGCATTCCTGCTGACATCAATTTAGCGTTCTTACATATGAGAGCAGGTGCTGACCAACATGATGAGTTTAAACACTCCATGCAAGTTTTACCTATCACGTGATGTGGGACTGTCCAGGAGCCAATCCAGTTCCATTATTAATGTACACTGATTAGCCCATGTTGCTTTAGGGTTTTGCCAGTTATCTTGAGATAGTATAACAACTCCCTGACTTCTGTGTCTACTGAAATCCCCATCAGTTTTCACATGGAACTTAAAAAAAATCCAAACCACCTGTAAACTTTACCAAAGCTGCCTTTTGATAAAGGGGAAAAAATCCCCCCATTAATCATTAAGCCTCCATCCTGCTTCACTGGAGTAAAGCAAGCTTAAATATATTTGCATTGTGGCATCTTGACTTATCTACGATATTTACGTATGACTATTATCTTAAAACCTAATGGAACAGTTATTCGATATTGCTAATATTACTTTTTAGTAGTCACACAGAGGTCATGCAGTAACTACTGCATCCCAAGTAAGGCGTAACGCCAATACATCTACAAACTACAAAATTCTCAAGATGAACATCAGCCTATTTCAAGAAACTATTGCAACTAAAAAATGTCAAACTACCTGCCGATCTTTTTCTTCATTCAGGTTTGCTAAAAGGTTTAGGCATCAGAAAAGCTCACCTGAGATAAGTCAATGAAATGATTTGCTTCAGCCATCACTTTTACACGGAAGTTTGTACCATCATCAGGACTCAGAGCATAACAGAATACCTAGAACATGAGGCACCAAAAATCGAGTATCTGCAACAACTTGCCAACAAAAAACCTTTTCTTTAAGACATATGGTATTGTGATTTTAAATTACCTGAGGAAAATTACACCTAGTTTCAAACAAATTATATTGTATTTATTTGTGTGGCATTTACCTTTTGAGAAAGAAGCAAAAACAAAAAAAGGGGGTGGCGGGCATTGGGCATTCGACACATTTGCACCAGGCCCCACCCAGTATCACCCAGTTCCGGTGCTAGAGTACGGCATTGCATCTTGCATAGACATATATACAATGTTCTCATCAGTGCAAGGAAAAGTTAACTTTAACAAATGGGTTTGCATAAGCATTAAATTCTCTAAGAACACCTTTTACAAGACACCTTTGAATTTGTAATTAGTGAGAATCACGACTCAGGTTGGACAGACAAGCTAAGCATTGGGGAAGCTTTTTAACAGATTCTTTAAACAGTGACTAGTTCCCTCCAATTAAGAAACCGTAAATGTACCCGAAAAACTCCAGATTGACAGGTTATGTAAGCAGGCATCTTTAGCTAACCTAGCACATATAGATATAAAACAAATAGAAACAATATTCAGAGAATTTATTCTTGCAGGACAAAAGCATGGTTTTAGTAAAATAATACAGAACTTCTATTTAGTATTTATCTCCGTAGAGCTTTATAAATCCGGAACAAGACTGACCTCCCTTTGTCCTGAGCTGATTCAAAGTTAAATGGTATATTCTCCCCACACCCCACGTACTCAGACCAGCAATCTAATTGTTTCATGAAAAAACCTGCTTCACAGTCACACTTCTGGTAATAATTCAAGCATGCAGCTTTGCCACGAAGACTTCAGATTACAAAGACTTCATCTCTTGGTTGGAGGCAAAACAGAACCAACTTTCTGTTCAGTAATTTTACTTCTTAGCTAGGCCTCTTCTAACTCTCTGAAATTAACAGCATGTTGTTGTCGAAAACGGTGGGTACTCAGGGTGATAAGACAAATGTTTACAGTTTGTGCCAAGGAATGGTGCAGAGAGGCTCTTGATTACACTTATCGCTATAACAACCAAGGTCAGCTAATTTCGTTATTTGCCCCGTTGGAGGGTCGGAAGCGGAGGGGCGTAGAGCGGTCCCACCTGCGGGGAGGAGCGGACAGGACAGGGGACCCCAAACTGACCAACGGGGTATTCCATGCCATCTGACCCACGCTCAGCATAAAGGCTGAGGGATCGCATGGGTCAGGCTCTTTTTTCGATGGCCGACGTNATCCGTGTGTTCCTGACTCCAGCTCTGGAACCCAGTTCCCACCCGTCACCGAGTCCAGTCTGGAACCTCCCCAGTGCCTGCCGGTGACGTCATCCTGGGAGCTTCATACGGTTTTGTATATACTGTATCTATTTCATTATTTTCCTTTTTATTTTATTATTAACATTTCATTAAAGTAGTTTAGTTTCTTCTAAACTCGTAAATCTCTCTATCTCTCCTCCTCCTCTCCGTGCACAAGAGGCTGGGGGGAACATCTGTCACTGGCCATTGGCCAATTTGGCCAAAACCACGACACTTCATGACCAGCAAAATGCAAGAAAAACAAACAAAACAGATTGATAAACAAATTCTCACATCTTGGAAAACGAGCAATTTAAACAGTCATGGGGCAAATAACGTAACTAGGAATTAGTACTATTTACACCCTCAGTCCCTTACCATGATACCCAAATATAGATATGACTGTCTTTAGCCTTGCTAAATTGTATACACTCTTCCTGAAGTAAGTGTAGCATATAATTTCCTTTTGAAAAAGCAGCAGCCAAGCCAATTTGAAGTTCATGTTTGTGATTCAGGTATCCCAGAGAAAAATACACGTTAAAAAAACAGCAGCAGAGACTGAACAAAAACCAGATACCTATTTGTAAATCAGAAGTAACCAGGCAGTAGTAGCTTGATGTTGAAACATATCTACTCCAGAAACAGCTGCTGAAGCTTAAAAAAAAGTTTTCCATGGGCCACAAATCCTATCTACAGTAATTCTAAGGACAGGTATCTAATTAGCCTACCTTCTAAGTAACACTTCATATTGGTAAAGGAGGATGACTCACGATGGAGAACTCTTCAACTCGTAAAAAAAAGCCTGCTAACAAAACAAAACAACCAAAAAAAACCCCAACCAAAAAAAACCCTAGAAACAAAAAATTTGCCCCCTTCCCTAGTTTACCTCTCCACACCAAGAAAAAAAAAATACCAGCTGCGTTTAAAGCTTTAAGCATGACATTTATATTTTTACCTCAAATTTGTCTGGGTTATGCATGCCAGGAATTGACTGCATTAGGTGCGAGGTTGGATGGTTTCCAAAATCGGAGCTCACATAGCCAATACGAAGTCGACCTTCACTGGCCTTCAAATCCTTGGGATGCTCATATGGTGGCTTGTGAAGAACATTAATCTGTCAAGAAAACATACACAACTGTTTATAAAAACTCAGGAATCAAAACCAAATGCTAAACAGAGGGACAAAAAACACCCATGATTTCGTAGAATTAGCCTTATCCCAGTAAGTGGCCTGTGGGCATCTGTCGTTTCAAACCTGCATTATACGTACTCCATTGGAGCGAAGTGTAATGTCCAAACTGTTATGTCACGCACCTACATTCAGCCATCACTACTGCAAGTTGATACTTCTGCTTTTCTACCTGTTTATTTTTTAAGTATTCCACCCCTGATAACTAAATACACCGATACCACACCACTATGACCAGTAAGTTCTCAAACTACAAGCCAATCGTGATCGGAACAGCGTTCCTGTGAAGCACCACAGCATGCCTTCTGTTTTTATGATCACCATCCTCCCTAGACATCAGCTTGTAGTGACTGACGGGATTATCAGGCTATTAAGACAAGCCAGTCTGAAAGCTTAGTGTTATCTTTTGAAGTTTGAGATCCTTGTATTAGCTAACCAGACCCTTCCACTGGCTGACAGCGTATTTTCAATTATAAATGGCAACCTGCTCAAGCAGTCCATCTCACCATTCACAAATGCCAACAACTATGACACTCTGGCTGAAGAGAAAAAGAAGTTGCATTGAATTTTAGTTAAAGAATCTGTCATTGACTGCAACTGCACCCTTGGCAGCTTGAGATGCTGTGCAGTCTCATGGAAATGGCACACAGTTAAGTAATTACAGCAAGAGAGTACATTCTACCGTACACAAAATACTCCAAAACAGAATGACAACGAATACTCAAGTACTTCCTACTGTGATGCATCACCCCTGCAACATTGCTGCCATCACTGCTAAGCAAGCACATTTGGAAATCCCAAAGCCATTCAAACCAAAAGCTCACACATTCGCACAAAGATGCTGCAAAGGGCCAGATTTTGAGAAATACTATCGCACAGCTGCCCGGATCTGCTTTACTGTCAGGAAAGAATAATTTACTTACTCTGCTTTTCCAAAATGCCCCTTGCATGTACTTTGCACAACTAGATGAGTAACACTATGTCCTAGCTCTCTACAGACCAGTGATTCAGAAACCTTATAAAGGCCAATACTAACTATGCGAGTATTAGATTTTCAGTAGCAGCAGGTAAAACTAAAGTACTTCAATCACAACTGGTCTATATAAAACCTCCTACCTTGTCCAAACACAGATTTCCATGTCTCTCAGCAATAGCCTTCCTAAAACTGTGAGAAAGGGGATACAGCATGCTATGATGTGGGTGGACAGAAGGCAGCCTGTTTTTCTCCAGTTGATCAGCTACAATGCTAACCAGCTTCTTCATTCTTTCATCGTAGTCTGTCCAGTCACAGACAATCTAGAAAAAGGAAAAATCAAAAGAATATTAGGACAACAGCTTCCTTTGATCTATATCAAATATTTCACAAACTGAGACTAATGCTTCTTCCAAAAATGGAAGCAAGAACTTCAGAAATTACTGCTGATGACTGTATAATCTTATCTTCTGATTTAAGACTTAAGTCCACTCTTCACATTTAAATTAGCGATTGGTTGAGGTGATCAAGCTTAGCATTTACTGCAGAGGAATCTTAAGAATTACAATCAAAGCCTTGTCTTCCTCACCTGCAAACAGTGGGCCAAGTTGCAGTAGGCATCCGGGAAATCAGGTTTCAGCTTTAGAGCAGTGCGGTAAGAGGCAATGGCTTCTGGTATATTCCCTGAATCCTGTAAAGACACAGAAATGAGTCAGCAGATAAGAATATACTTGGGGTAAATACTCATAGTGCCCCATCATGCTCTAAGAGCAAATCATTCGCATGTGCTACCTTGTGAATAGAGGCCAGGTTGCTGTGAGCATCAGCAAAAGCTGGGTTTATCTGAATGGCACGGGTGTAGCACTGCAGCGCTCCTTGAACATCCTGCATCTCCTTCAAAGTATTTCCCATATTAGAATAAGCGTCTGCAAATGTTGGGCTGATTCTGAGAAAGAAATATAATATATGTTATCAACAATAAAAGCTCTTCCTCCAATGAGGAACCATACTCTTACCCAGACTTTTTAGTTTGCAAAGCAACTATCTGAATGAAAATATGCTATTCTAAGTCACTTTCTGTACCTATCTATGGCACATTCCTGTTATGAAAGGCTGGCACTATCACAGATAATATCCGTTTACCTAATAGCCTCTTTGTAATGCATCAGAGCTTCCTGTAACTTTCCTTGCTGTTGCAGAACACTTGCTAAATTTGAATGTGCAGCAGCAAACTCTGGAAAAACCTGGAAGAAAAAGAAGTAGAATCTGTCTCAAAAGCCCCAAGTAGACCATATTAAAAAAAAAAAATACTTGTGCATTTCTTACTTTTCTTTTTATATGACACAGGTCTCTGAACAGATGTTCCTCCACTTACAAATGAAGAGGGGAAAAAAAATCCTGTCATATTGCACATTCCCAACTTTAATTCCCCACCTCTCCCTCACCACGTTCAACTGTACCTCAAGAGCTTTCCGATAAAGACGGACGGCTTCCTCGATATTGCCCTGTTCCCGTTTGATGTTTGCTAGATTGTTGAGAGAATCTGCATGAGTGGGACAAAGTCGAAGAGCTGTATTGTAGCATTCTTCTGCTTCCACCACCTTCAAAAAAAAGGGATACTGTTAATGTGGTAATATTTGTTGTAAGAGCACTGTTTACAAGAAGTCATTATAGAATCACTTTTAACAGGCTGAAGGTGGCACTTCCTGAATTATTCTTCCTTATGACTGAGGGTAACATCCCATCTTAATAAAGCTGGTGACATCTGGTGTCTACAATAAACATTCACCGTACTTTTTTTTTAAAGTAAAAGGAAAAAAATGTACTCCTTACACTGCCTTTCTCCTTCAAGGCATTGGCCAAGTTACAATAGGCATCAGGGAAATGGGGTTGCAGTTCAATAGCCCTCCTATAGGTGTCTATTGCGAGGTCTATTAGTCCTTGCTCATAATACACACAGGCAAGGTTGCCGTGCACAACTGCGTGATTCGGACTCAAACTCAAGGCTCGCAGGTAAGCTGCTACAGCTCTGTAACCAAAAAAA
>VYZM01010498.1:241-12526 GCA_013398915.1 Dromas ardeola | reverse complement strand
AAAAAAAAAGGTAAACAATCATCCACAGAGCAGCAATTATATTTACTTTGGTCATAAAAACAAACTTCACACACAAATCTGTCCTGTAAGATGTTACCAAAACCACAGAAGAGTACTGCCTGAACTAAAAGCCCAATCAAGGGATGAATTATTATTCTTCACATTATTTTAAAAATATGCTGAATTCTGTAATGAATAGCAGACTAGCAGAAATACTTCATAAACCAGGAATGTTATCCTTCCACCTGACGCTGTACAGTGATCAATGTTAAGTCTTCTGAAAAAATGTAAAGCTTTCGTCTACTTTTTTAAAACACTCTTCATTACTAGGATCAGCAAGAGACCTTTGCTCCATTTTTTTCAGTTTATTATTCACTTGTAACGATATTAACAGTATCGTATTATTACATCTCTTTATTCTCTCCACTAACCTAACACATCTATAGTACTTCAAACTTCACTTTGGTCAAAAGTGAGATCTTGAATTATACGCTCCTATAGGACTACATAAACGACTGATGTATTAAAATCCGATTTCTAGAAAAATCTCAACAGTATACATAGTAAGTAAATTCTCAAGAAGATCATGTAAAATCTACAATGATGAGGAAACACGCACGTTTGGCCCAGTAATGCGTGGTTAAAACAGGAAATCACTTAATCATTTACACTGCATGCAACAAACTAGTTAGAATAGTTAACCTGTTCCCTGCGAGCTTTTATTAAATTTGGAGCCCCAAACCACAACTACCAAAGTTGTAATCCAAGTAACAGATGCAATATGCTACGCTGCATATAAACAACAAAGACTGGATCTTCTTCCAGAAACAAAGTAAGATTTGTGTATTTTTAGAGGTCTCAAAACAAGTTAGTTCAAAGAGACAGCAACAGTACAACTCCATGCAATAACATGATGCCAACACGTAACAAATACAGAATATTCAATCAGATGCTTAGCTGAATTTCAGCATTTCAGCTTGTCTTACACCAAAAACTTTAGAAGAGGAACACTTGTAGATCATGTCCTGAATTACATAATGAAAACAAAGAACTCAAGCGTTGATGCCTTTCTCAGACATCTTATCTTCCCCTGTCCCCAGCCTTAATTTCAAGTCTATTTTCATCAATACCTTCAGAAACTCTCATTTTTAATTATTAAGTACAGGAAAGGAACATAAAGGAATACGTTCCACAGGATTATTATTACTTTTTTTTTAATTCCAGTAACCTGCTCTGTATGCATTTCAAAGCCATTTGCTTGCTTAGCTTACAGAAGTCTTCGCTATACTGTCCAAAGAAGTTTACATCAGGAACCTAATTTATATCGATACACCTGACAGGCCACTGAGAGCGACAATACTTATCTGCTTACCTGTCAAATATCCTTGCCTCCTTCAGGACATTTCCCAGATTGATGTAAGCATCCAAAAAATTTGGGTCAAGTGTTACAGCCTGAAAATATTTTTGAAGTAACAGTTTTGAACATCAACACAAAAACATTCTCTACGAAACCTAGCTGGTTGTTTTTTTTTTTAATTTGACAAACCCAACTTGTAAGCATCTAAGACTTTATTAATAATCTAGTGAAGAAGGAAAACTTAACTTACAAAAATCAGAGTATCAAAGTTATTTATCTGTAGAAACGACAGCATACACTACCTTCAAATTCAGTCATCTGCTTACCTAGTCAGTTGCAACTACTGCAGAATAAAGTGTTCAACGTTTATTTCATGTTAGGCCGATCATACTTCACACTCCTGCCTAACCATGCTATGCTGCCTTTAATTTGTTTTTAGGGGCGAAAACCCTAAAATACCTGATCCATATCCTTTACCTACTGCAAAATAAGACAGCATTTTAAAACTTTAGCAGCCCATGAAAACAGAGTTTCACAAGAGCAACGAAAGAGCAAATACATCATGCATGTAGTGAAAATTCAGTAGCCATTTAACTATAAGAAAACATTTTCACTCCATTTGAAACTAATGAAATGCAAAAAATTAAAGAACCAATAAAGTTGCAGACAACGCAGCGACAAGCTATGTGTGAACATGTGACAGGCAAGACTCTTCCAGTCTTTCTCATGGGAACTATTATTTCCAAATTAAAATACTTTACAATCTATCATTAACTAGACAGAATAAAAAAAACCCCGCGCAATTAAAATTATTTTTGTAGCTCTTAAGTCATAAATATCAGGAAGAAACCATCCACCACATCTTAAATCCGGTTATAGGTCACTTTAGAAACGACTACGAACTGAATTAAGATGATAACTAACTAGAAGGTACCAGACAACTAGTAAATGACACAGTCTAGAGAACTCTGAAACAACAGTGGTGAAAAATAATCCTGGAGAAGAGGAATTAGTGTGTCACTTAAAACTGTTTGCCTCAGTTACTCACAGGACAGTAATACCTGAAACAAAAATCACAATGAAAAATGACCTTAAGCAAGAAGTTGTTTCTCTCACACACAAAACACATAAAACACTATGCCCATCAGATTAGATTTTTAAAAAATGTATTCTGGAAAAGGACTGTAAAACAACTTAATGAATTTTGTTCTATTTGACATGTGTGTGAAGTCCTTAGGGCAATTCTAAACATCTCTCTAGTGGCACACAGGCAGTCTGAAACATCAGGAAATAAAAAAAAAAAAAAACAATGAGCATATTAACTAACAGGCTCATAAGAAGTTCTCTGCTAATCAAAATGTTTCTATCTTCTACAAGCAGACCACTGCGTGTACATTAAAATCTAGGTGAAGCTGACTGGCTTAGACCGTTACCTTTTCAAAGTGATGAATTGCAAGCCAAATTTCTCCTTGGGCATTGAATACACAGCCAAGATTACTCCAAGCCACTGCAAAGTTTGGTTGAGTCTCAATTGCTTTTAAGTAACAGGCCTTGGAACAGTTAAAGAAGAGAGATACAAGGGAAGGGGAATATTTGTAAAAAGAAAAAAATGAGAAAAAATAATTGTTAGTATGCCTTCTCTAACCAGCCAAAAGTGACCCTGCAGTATAGGCTAGCTTGCGCCAAAACTAATGCGCTGCAAACTGTTGTTGATCCTGCGCCAGCGCAAACCAAAACCCAGGTGCAAGCCCACCATTTTTCAGTTATGCTGATAACAAATTAACATGACTTTAGACACCAGGTCACCACAGAAATCATCTTAGAAATAATTCAAGTAGTTCAGCGGAAATACCTGCTGCTCTGAAGTGCATAAAACCCAAAAAATTACTGTGTAACAACTTCGTTGTGAAATAAAATTATTAAACTGTGAAATATTCTAGAACAGATAGAAATTACTTAAAAAAATTAGAAAAACTACTGAAAAAGATGAAGCCATTCTTCGGTCTTAATTGTCCTTGTCGAGTGAGGTGACAGACCCAACCTGTACCTTGTTTCTTCAACTACATTCAATCATCGGCAGCTTCAAAACCTCAAATGACAGGATTGCATGAAGGTTTAGGTCCCTGTAATGCAAGCGCAAGAAATCGCTGCGCATCCTAAACAGCACGGCGCCACGCTATCGCTGCGAACTGCTTTGCTCTATTGATTGCCCCTAGGTCCAGTGAACGGCCAACCAGAATCATTAATCTACCAGACAGGCCCATACAAAAACTCGCATATTAAATTTGATGTCAGGACTCTAAATGCGTTACAACCCAATTTTATCCAAAAGGCTACAGCCTGGAGCTTGGGCAGTCACCCAATCAGAGATTAATCATCTAGTCAACCGTTCACGAGGGCTTAATCGCACGCAATGCGCGTTACCGCTGCGCAGCCTTTGCGCTACTGCAGGATCACAGCGCATCATCAGAAGAGCAGAACGCTGCAATCCAAACAAAGAAGAAAAAAGGAAAAAAATGAACAACCAGAAGAGTTAGAAGCTTTTACTATTAACTATCTCCAATTATTTCTTTAAAAAAATATTTTAATTTACTTTTACTTTATTTCTTTGAAAGAATTTGTGGCTACTAGTATAAAATATTCTTACATTACTTGCTTGTAATTAAATATTTTAAGCTGTTTTCTGAAGCCACAAGACAGAAGATTCAGGCATGGAGGCAAATGGTTTTGCTGTGGCAGTTACAAACCCGTTACCATATTTCTCATCATGTGACTTTTCGGTGCGTTCCTTGCTGGAAGAGGAGGAGGAGGTGTGTGTCTGCCCTAGATCCAGGCCTCGAGCTCCCTTCAGCGAGGCACCTTACGCATGGAATAGGAGGTTTCACCCACCTGAAACCTTCTAAATACAATATCAGTGGTGAAAAACCAAAAACAAGAGAGAAAATAAAACAAGATCATTAGTAAGAGTTCAACAAAGCAATTGCATTTTTTTGGATATGTCTTAACACATGGGAATGAGGACAATCTGTCTGTAACAAGGGAGACATGCAGAAGGGAGAGGGTTAATCAGGGCAATTGCATACAGCAGGGACTTTTTTCGGTTTGGTTTTTTTTTTTTGGAAGAAAGGCTCTGAAATATCTACAAAGAAATTAAATTTTAGTTCAAACTGTAAGGAATCTGCTGGCTTGATCTTTCAAATGGACTGATAACCAAAGAAACACGTTGCAATTTACTCAAGATGTTTTTCCTCGTTTATTAAGTTCTCACAAAACGGAACAACACTTTCAAACTAGGTGTCTCCAGAGCTCTGAAACAAAGAAGTCAGCAACCTAAGGCAGGCGCAGTGTCTTGGCCTATACCAGTCACACTAAAGCTGCAGTGAAGTGCAATTCATGTTAGCTGTCCGCTTGGTGGGCTGAGAACCAAGTGTCTCAAAGACTGTTCAAACTCTAAATGCTGCTACAAAATATTTTCAACCTGGATGTGACCAAATCAATTAGGCCGCCCTACGATGGTACGCACATCCAAGTTGTCAAGTGAAATGAAAAAAAATAATGAACTTTGAACCTGCACTCCCATTACCCCATAAAGAACATAACCCTCCCCGAATTGTTGCAGCCAAACAGACAGCTACGCTGTTCATACACTCCACTTTTTAGCATGCGCGTGGGGCTTGGAGTGACAGACGTGGAGTCCAGAGTGTTTCCGATTTCTCCACACTCCTCACCCCTGCAGCGCGGACGCGTAAGGTGGCTTGTAACAAGACAATTTCTTTGTGCAATCCAAATTTTAACATGCCAAGAATTTTAAACTCATCTTGGTGTTCGAATTCTCAGTTTAGGAAACACAAGACTGCTAGAAGCCACCTTTCCACTACAGCAAGTTTTCTTTCGATCAGTTCATTTCCCAAACAAACCAGCTTTGTCCTTCTGATTTCTTTATTTTCGGGGAGGGGAGAGGGAAGACATGAAGAAAAGATATTCGGGGAGTTCGCATACTGCAGCTATTGATCATTTACTAGCCTTTCTTCCACTATCAAGGGAAGGGAAAAGTTAAAAGAATAAAAATCTTTAAAAGCCAATATTACAAGGTAACATTTGGATAAGTTTCTTCTCCACTTACAAGCCACAAAGGACTTTAGAAGAGCAGCATTTTCAATAGCACCTGCATCGTACAGGGATCTTGAGCTAATCACAGGCTCTCTGCTTGGCACCAGCAGGCAAGCCTCAGATTTGAAGGACTGTTACTTATTTCCAGATAAGAGCATGATGGAGCCCCTGCCCAATACTTCAGAATGGTATCAGATAGTCTAGTTCAGCAGAAAGGCTTGGTAGCGTTCCATTTCTTGACTTAAACCAACTTTTAAACATGGACATGCCATATCTTGCCCTGCAACTACTCTGGGGTGTTTCAGTGCCTTCAGTTTTCAGCAGTTTCTCAGACTGTCTGTAGATCAACGCAGATTTGAAGACTTGGTGCAAAGTTCAAGTTTTCAAAACACTGACGTTTACATGTATTCTACCCAACACCTACCTTGGCTTCTTCCAAGCGACCCAGGGCTTTGAGCAGGTTCCCCAGGTCACTACGAACACAGTACAAGTCCTGAAAAACCAAAGTCACACTATCAGCTTCAGGACTTCAGATGCCCCAAAGGTCTTCACAGTGAATATGCAAAGGAACACCCCGGTCCTCCATAGCTTGTTTTAAATTCTTAATAAACATGCCACTAATGTAAATTAATTTTTTTGACCTAACGTTACAGCCAAGAGATAATCTTAGTCATTTTAGTACTGTAAAAATACAACTGTAAAGCAGAAGAAAGTAATGTTTCATACAATTCCTTTTTATACAGAAATATTATTTTAAAAAGAAAAATGCTGCCCCCCCCCAGCACTTCAATTTCTTTTGCCACACGTATTTGAAGCCCCTTTTTTTCTTTTTAAAGCGTGACTGCAAACCTGTATTCTTAAGTTACATGATGGCTTTTAAATAGATTAAATATAGTGATTTTGCTTCCTGTATCCCCAGAGCAGTTTTTCCTCCCTGTCTTTCACGCTACATGATGCATTTTCAACAGCTTTGCCACATGTTCTTGTTCTTCCATTTGTAATCCCAGCACAGGCTGCAACTGCATTATCTAGCAGTACAGGCCACAGAGAACGGGGACACTTTAGTCAATGCTAACAAAAGAAGTTTCTAATCTAAATAAAACTCAACTCCTGTAAAAAAACACCATCTTACAGTATTTCTAACCAGCGCATAAACTCCACTACTGACACGACTCAGCATAGTTAAGTTAGACAAGTTCATCTAGGCTGCAGAACAGAGCGAAAAAAGATTCTGAGCTCTTGCAGGACTGACACCAGACTGATGTTGCACCTTAAGTATATAGAATAAATAAAAAAAAAAAAAATTAAACAGACGATATCAGTCTGATACACTATTTACTAAAAATGTCAATTAAAACCAGTTACAACCAAAAATCCAAACACCAGATCTATTTCATAGGAGTCACTTATACACAGATACTCACTTCCAGCCTATAAGACATAAAAAATAATGCTTCTGTAAACCAGTCCACAGTGGAAAGCTAACAAAGGCAACCCTCATCACCATGAAATTTCTGACTTCGTGATAAAGTAATACCTGATGATTTTGCAAGATCTCACATTCAAGTCTAAGCAGTGATTCTCTCACTGCGATAATACTGCCTTAAAGCCCACAAAGCTAAATATGAAGTTATTCACTGAAACTTCTGACTTCAGAAAAAAAAAACCAAAACAAAACCCAACCACCAAACCTCAATTCCTTGCTTTTCTGCTATCTCAACAATACAGATAAGTACACGACCAGCAGCCCTTACTGTATGGCAATATAAGACTTCTTGTGACAGAAGACTTTCAAAGATCCTTAAGAGAAGTATTAAGTACCCTGTTAAGTTTATGGTGTGTAAGTTAGAGGGAGGGGTTATCACTTGTTCGTTCTTTGAAACCTGCTATTTGTGTGTCCTGGGACAATAGTAAAGTATAGAGTTGTTCTATAAAATTAAGTGGTACTTACAGGGTTGTACTGAAGGGCAGACACATATGCCTGGACTGCTCCTTCCATATCACCTGCAGCTACCAGCGCAGCAGCCAAATTAATATATCCATCAATGAAATCTGGCTTGAGGCGTAGTGCATGTCTATAATGTTCAATTGCTTCTTGTAGCTGTCCACGTTCCTTGTACACATTGCCTAGATTCGAGTAGGCTTCAGCCAACAGTGGATTCTGTTTAATAGCCAAAGTGCTGAAGTGAGCAGACCTGGAGAAAATTAGACAAGTTACCAAAAATCCACAAAAAACAAACAAAAAACCCCCCACCCTTGACTTTCAGTATTTGCCTGTTTATCTAGTTACTTAATGAACATTCATGCTTAATAGAGCCAAACATACAGACAACAAATCAAGACTTACAGACCTGTCTTGTACGTTTAGCTTCTCCTAGCTTAAACTATCTTCTCCCCTGTTCATATTTTAGATTCTACTGAAGAAAGACAACTCTCACTTACAATCAGTAGGATTAAAGTTGCCTCAAACCTGAACTCAACACACTTGGAGGAAACATGACAGAAATCCTGTGAAGCCTTCTCCAACATTTGTATGTTCTAAGCAATGTTCCACTCGATACCCTTTTCAAGAAGGAGGATATAGCTGACATACATAGATGTAAAATTCTGTTGTATCCTCCCCCATTTTACTTTCCCATATCTGAACTGTTATTTACAACTTTATTCAGAAGCCTAATAAAATAAATCTCAGTCAAAAGTTCTTACTTCCTTCACGAGCACACGCAGATTTACAGCTAGAACAAGTCAAGTTCAAAATGCTTGAGGCACAGAAAGCAAGACCAAAAACAGGCAAGCAGGAAGAATATAGACACAATTTTCCAATGACAAAAATCCTTAACCAATCATGCCATTTCACAACAAACAATTGGTCTTGCAACTCAGAAAAAAAAACAAACCCAACCCCCCAAAACCACAAACCCCCACACTGCAGGTGGAATAAACAAAAGCCTCATTTACACATTAAATGCCTCCAGTACACACAAGTGTGGCTGACACTCCAATATTAATGTGTACTGTATTAAAATAACATGAGAATAATGGCAAGATCTGTTGGTTTTTGTAAAGCTAGTGATTCCAATTTGTATTTCCCTGACCCTAACAAAATTCAGAAATAACATTATTTCTGACCAGTCCTTACTGCTGCCATGAAGTTAGTCAGTATTTGCGTTCAGTATTTAAAAAAAGAAATCCATGTTAGAATAAAACTTTTGTCAGCTATACTCAGTACTATTAGACATGCAAACAATAAAGAAAGCTTGACAGAACACCTCAGTTCTCCTACCTGTCCAATCTGCGACACTGGAAGTGAATGGATGATAGTAATAAAAGCACACCAGTATTATCAGGCTCTTGTCTCCAAAGCTGCATGCAGTGTCTCTCTGCTGCTTCAAAGTCTCCTGCCTGATACTCACGATGAGCCAACTCCGCTAACCCTTGGAAGGAAAGCATACGTTTCGTTGGTTCTGGAGAATCACCAAAACATTTAAGGGGGGAAAACAAAAAGTTAGATAATGGGAACAAAAAAAAACCCAAACAAAACCAAAACAAAACAATGTGAAAAAAAAATCGTACACAACTGAAGGATGAAAATGTCAGAAATGACATAAAACAATACATTGGCAGTTTGAACTCTCAGAAATTAATGTGACAAACTATTACTATGATATTTCTAACATTATCTGTACAAGTCCAGGACTTCATCAGCTAATAATAGGAAACATATAGACTATAATGGCTGTGAGTATTTTTAAGTCAATCATTCTTCATTAATCTGAAACATATTTACAGAGATTCCTGACATGGTATCGTACTTTGGTTCGTAACAGTAGAAGTGCTGCTAACAGAACAATGAGTCTCCTTGCTCTCCCCCAAGACTGTAAATCTTATGCTTTGTAGAATTAAAAACAAATGCTAAAAACTTAATAGGGAAATGAAGGACAGCAGACAAAGACTTCAAAGGACTTGAAAAAAAAGTTTTGCTGTGCCAGTTGTGAAGGCCCCTTAAAAAAAAAAAAAAAAAGGAGGAAAAAAAAAAGCAATGCATAACATTCCTTGAATCCTCTACACTCCTACATTTCCTATAACAAGCAAAAATTCCTTCACAGAAAAAAGAAAATTGGCCTTGGAACAGCATCTGACAAAAGACAAACACGCACTTCAATCTTCAATGATTATGCAACTGGCCTACAAAAGAAAACATTAAACAAACAGGGTACAGGAAGGGAGTTAGTGCTTCTGGAGGCTTAGCTGTAACAGGAGTGACAAAACGGTTTTAGTATTTAAGATACAATTGTGGAGAATAAAATACTTAAATAAAACACCACCTGTTTTAGACAAAACAGCCTTAAGTGTGAAAAGTAAATAAAATTTCTTACAAAGCACAGTTCTGTACAAAAACACAGAAAAGTGCAGCTTGGAAAAGCCACAACTGTTCATCCTAGAAAGAAGTGTAGACCTTCAAATTCTGCCTTTACACCAATGACTCTTAGTATTTAAAGGTTCCATAACTGCCAGCATCTCTTATTTTTCCTCCTGAGGTCCAGCATTTCCACTACTCTGCAGCCACCTAATTCCATTCAAGAAACACTTCCCACGCGGACCTAGAGTGTTCTAAAATTTTGAATTTAAATGAAACCTAATACAACTCGATATCTGAGTACATATTTTTGCAGTTATGTACTACAAAAATCCTCTGAGACTCTTTAATTCTTTTGTGAGAACTTTAAAGATAGCAAAATAAATTTCAATGGTATTATTACATTTCAAAGCCAAAGCAAAAAAAAAACCAAACAAAACAACCAAAAACCAAACAAAACAACCAAAAACCACCACCCAAAAGTTTAGACTTAAATTCTCATGATCACTTGGAAAAGAAGCTTTCAACTGTTATCTAATGCTACATTTTGCCTTCTTAAGCAAAAAGTGAAACTGAAGTTGCAACTCCCAGGGCAAGAGAGAAGGCGGTGCAGAAATACTGTCTTTTAACACTCAGGAATAAGAACTGCTAATAAAAGCAAGAAAATAAGTGGAACATTAAAGTTTCATTCATCAAGTCTCTTCAAAAAACAACCCCTCCACAGAACAGATGAAGCAAATGAATCACTCAGCACAAAATAGCCGGTCATCTACTTCCAAACTAGTATTTTGGAAACGATCCTTGGGAATGTAATTGAAAAGTAGAAAGTGGACAGCTATAGCACAAAGTTCAAAATGAGCTAAACTTTTAATAGAAAGTTGGCTGGAAGAAAAGTTCTAGAATCACTGAATCCATTTCCAAAAACAATTAAGCGCGGTGAGGAGTCACAGACAGAAGAATCCCTTATCAAGTCTCCCACAGATGAATTTATATGCCTAGGCTAATTTGTGCTACGTGCTTTAACTGTGACCTTGGAAAAGCCTAGTACGTGCTATGACAACGACCCTTCCTAAGACTTCTACACAAAAAATAAAAACCCCACAGAACTACCACAAACGTACCCCAAGGCCATTTTTTCCCCAAAAATAACATCCAAGCGCTTACCACTCGCTCATGCTCAACCTTATATTTAAATAAAATCTAGGCCCAGACAAGAGCAGTTGCCACCTCCACCTGGGTGGTGAGGAGGAGCACACTACCCCCAAGCATGCACATGTTCTTTTGGAGTCCACAGATCAGGGCTGCAAGAGGATGCTGCAGCCTCGGTGACACGCAGTTCTAGCTGAGGAGCAATGAAATACCGTATTGCAGCACTTCGCCTCTCCACCTCCACTTCTGTATCACTGCCATTTCCCTTTACACCCCCTACCTCTGCATTGCTATCCCATCTCTTTCTCCACAGATCCTATTTTTAGCCTATTTTTCCCAGACATC
The DNA here is from genome assembly GCA_013398915.1 of Dromas ardeola. Lineage (NCBI taxonomy): Eukaryota > Metazoa > Chordata > Aves > Charadriiformes > Dromadidae > Dromas > Dromas ardeola. The sequence goes on along the minus strand of VYZM01010498.1, from coordinate 1,208 downwards.
GTTTCAGCTTTTCATACCCTTCCTTTCCTCTAGTTACAGAAACCCCGCAAAATCTGGGGGATAAAACTGTGTTGTCCTTTCAGCCTTTCAGTAAGCCAAATGCTTCCTTTTCTTGCTCTACAGGGAAAAAAAAGTGAGATTTCTCCCCTTCTCTCCCCCCCTCCCATCAAGTTCTGGATCTGTAAACTAAATGTAAAACAGGATCTTTCTTAGCTAGAGCGCGCTATCTTATTGCCCAGAAAAGCGCCGTACTTCTCGGCTACGCCACAGAAGATTTGCTCCTTAAGCGTAGCGAGAGATTCTGGACCAGTCTACGTAGGTTTTAGGTCAGGTTTCTACCCTCCTTCGCACTCTACAAAAACGCAATCACCTGACAGTCGGATAAATATAGAATAAGAGAGCACCGCACTACAACTCATCGCGCCCTGCTTCCCCCGGAGCGGCTCGAAGGCTGCGGCCGGACAGGACCAACAGGAGCCCGCCGAGGGACGAGCCCGGACCCGCCGGCGCCCCNCCGCCGGCGCCCCGAGGCAAGGGGAGACAAACACAAAGGCAGCAGGGGCCGCGCCGGGAGCCACCGCCTCGCCCAGGCCGCCGCTTCTGGAAAGTTCCGCCGGGAGCGGGCCCGGCGAGCAGGGAGCGCCGCGCTCGGGGCGAGCCAACCGCGGCCCTGGGCAAGCGCAGGCCGCCGTGCGGCCTCGGGCGAGGGCAGGGTCCGGCCTCCACAGGGCTGCGGCGCCGCTGGCCTCCGGCGCGCCCGTCCCCGCGCGGCAGGCCACGGTACCTGTGCTGTCGGCCCCGTTCCCCACGGAGGTCGCCATCGGGAAAGGGGGCCAGTGAGGCTCTGGTGGAGGCAGCAGAAGGGCCGCGGGTGCGGAGAGGCCCGCTCGACTGAAGCGGGCGGCGCAGGACCGAGCTACCCACGGCCCCGATGCGCTGAGGCGGCGGCGGCGGCGGCTCCCGAAAT
>VYZM01010496.1:515220-528230 GCA_013398915.1 Dromas ardeola | reverse complement strand
TTTTTACCGTGGGCAGTGGGATTCTGGAGGACACCAGCCTCCTGCTGCCGGTCCCTGTCTTGGCAAGACCTTTGAATTTTTTAATTTTTTCTGAATCTGTTTTGCAATCCGGGATCCTGCCTCGCTTTGCATCGCTTGTTTGAAAGACAAACTTCGGTGCTGGGTGTCCTTCCCCCCCCCTGCCACCCACAGGCAGATCGTTAAAGGCTTTTTACTTCGGTTTGGAGAAGCAGCTTTTTGCTTCGTTCCGCAGTAGATGGGTGTTTGGAGGAACTGGGCAAGGTTTCCAGGTGGCCTTCCTGCAGCCGTGGCTGTTTGCCAGCGGTGCGTGGCTACTGCGGGCAGTAGTGGAGAGCGGAGCTGTTATCGAGTGGCTCCTTATCATTTTGATAGCGGGTGTCTGTGCCAGGGCCCCACCTGCTGCGTCCAGGCGCTGGGGATGGTGGTGGGAGCCTGAGAAAGGCCCTAATGTCCTTTTCCACAAGTGGCTTGCTGCAGAGACCGCCCGGGGTCCTCTTTGTCCCCCACGTTACTGCGGGGTGACAAACCCCTGAGCAGTGTGGGAATATCTGGGTGCTGCGAAGAAGTCCCCCGTGGCAGCAGGTCTGGTGTTACCATGGGACCAGCTCGCTGGGCGCGCGTCGGGCCTTTATATCCAGACTGGGACATTGGCACCATTATTTTTTTTAACTTTGAGGCTGCTTCTGTGAGAAGAGCATCCTGCTGCTGGGCAGCTTGCTCGGTTAGGGGAGGTGAGGGACCTTTTCTCAGAAGCGGTGCATGACCACAGGCCATCACACGGGGCGTGCTGGGGTTGTTCGTGATGAACTAACCCAAGCTGGGCTGCAGATGTTGGGGTGAGCAGCTTGCTTTCACATCCGTGTGGGATCTGAGGAGCACACCGTTGTTTTCAGTTGTCTGGAGTCAATGTGGTGCCATCGACTTCTCAGGGCAACTTCTCACTGAAGTCATCGTCTGCTCAATGCCAGTGCCATGATAGAGCGTGTCCGGCTACATGTACCTCAAATTTCGCAAGTTATAATTCTAGAAGAAAATCACTACCATAGCAAGAAGGTGATGGAGGACCTTCTTCAGCCTTTTCGGGGTCTTGACTCTTAGAAGCAGAGCCGGAGCCAGTTAGAGGACCTGATTCAGCAAACACTTCTGAGGACTTGCTTCACTTTAAGTGCATGACTGCTGATGTGTTGCTGCTTAACGCCGAGCGTGTGCTTGGGAGCTTTGCTGAATCGAGGTCAGCATGGGATCACGGAGGCCTCTGCTGCTGCTCCGCTTGTGTGCCGAGGGCTTTGTTGGGATGGACCACAGTTAACTTTGGTGGCTTGTTGGCTGAAGCCAGCCCGGCCCCTGGTGTCGGGCTTCATGTGCCAAGAGAGGAGTGTCTCTCCATCGCCCGACACCCTTTTTCAGTCCTTATCTTGTATTTGCAGAGCTCTTGTTAAGTCTGTGTGTGTGTTTGAGCGGTGGCTGGAGGGTTGTCTCCCAAGGCAGATGATGAAAGCATCGTTCTTTGGGAGCAGCATGCCTTTTTGTGTGCCTCAGGTTGTGAGTGCCCAGGCAGGGATGCGAGGGGCGGGGGCGTAGGGGAGAACTGCAGAGAACTGCAAGCTCACTTTGAAAGGTCAAGGTGGAGCCCCCATTCTTCAAAGATTTGGAAAACTCTTGGTCTCGAGTTGCTTCCAGGTGGGTTTTCTTCCGTTGGGTGTCTGTAACCTTGGAAGAGTTCCTACCCTGACAGAAAGCGCGAGGGTTTCATTGATAAACCCAACATGGCACTAACCTAAAGTTTTGTTTTTCCAGAGTCTCCACCACCTCCCTACTCTCGGCTGTCTCCTAATGATGAGCAAAAGCCACTGGGTACGTGTTTTCTCTCTTTTGATCTCCCAGCAGCTCTCTTTCATGGTGCGGTCCTGGTCTTGGTTCTAAGACATCCCTACCTGGCACATCAGGCGGAAGGCAACAAGTCAGGATTTTACGGCTGCTCATTATTTCTGAGCAAGCATCAGCTGACGGGTTTTAAGATGGAAATGGATGTCAGTTTATCATACCAAATTACTGTGGAGACACATGCATATTTTCCAAAATAATATGAAGCGCTATTTTTAATGAAGGCGTAATGAAAGGTTACCAGACGTCATGTTTTGTCTGCATGTGTCATCTGCGGGATGACGGAGTGGAGGGGGAGTGGGAGCTCCTGGGTGCCATTTCCATAAAGCCCTGGCCGCGCAGCGCCACGGAGGAACCGGCTGTTGCCCTTCCTCTGCTTATTAAAATGAGATGTAAACTCGTTGAAACTCAACACTGTATTATTTCTGAACGGCGTAACACTTTTCCTGGTGAATTGTAAAAGCATTTTTGGAAAAGGTAGCGATAGCAGCTTGGGTAGGTAGGCTGGGCATGAGGCGAAGGCTGCTGGAGGGCCTGGCACGATGCAGCCTCGGAGCCTGGTCCTGTGTGGGGCACATTGGCTTGGAGATGTTTTACGTTGGCATCGCCACCTCCTGACCATCCTTTCTTAGTGCCCGCTTCTTGCTCAAGTAAATGGGAAGCAAAGACATGGGAGGGAAGGGAGGAATCCCCTGTCCCTCTTGAGCTTCTTGCTGGGATTGATGCAGTTGGGGCTGTTCTTGCCGGGACCCGGAGCGTGGGATTTCTCCCTTTGTCCCCTGGTCGGTGGCTCTGATTCACAGAGGGGGTAATGACCCAGGCGAGCTGCTTTTGCTCCCCGTTGTGCAGGGACAGGGAGGAGACAGGCGGGGTTTGCCAGGGCGATAGGAGCGGGACAGCCTGCCTGTCCCCCCCTGGCATGTGGGAGCTGCCCCGTGCCAAAGGTGAGTCCCTGCCCTGCCTGGGATTCCCGGGAGCTGCCTGACACGCAGCCGCTGCCTGCAGGGACTGGCGTCTTCAACACAGGCCGTGACCAGAGCGTCTGGCAAAGCAAAATGTGCTGGGCACGGTTTTTGGTTTTTTTTTTTTTTTTTTTTTTTGTTAGTTATATAGGAAAAAAAAAATAGGAGTTGTCCCTCCCCACGCTCCCCCTTCCGAGTTAATTCCCTTTAGAAACTGCTTGTGCTGCAGGGAGAGATGATAGTGAGTGACACGTGACTGTATTAAAACAACAGCCGGGGATTGAAATTTGCTTCACTGGCTTGTTTGATTGGAAAAATAATAGTTAATCTGTGAGCAAACAGTTGAGCACTTAATTAGAGGGGTGTAAGCAAGGGAGAATAACAAAGACTCTTAACTTGTTAAAACAAAGTTTCCTTCGCTTCAGCAAAGAGGAAGGAAGGAAGGAAGCAAGAATAAACAGCTTCAAGAATTTTAATGGTGATAATTAAGTATAGTAACTATGAATTGTTTAGAGGCTTAGTGTAACTTTATCCAGTAAGCACCAAGTTCCTACTTGTTTGATCAACTTAACTGCAGTTATTTTTGTGGTCGAAGCGATTCAAACTTTGCATTTGCATGGTAGAGGTACAAAGTTAATCGCTGCTTTCTGGCCCGGTGGAGAGTTTCTCTCGGGGAGAGGTGGGCTGGTGATGGGAATCAGAAGAGCCTCGGGTGCTCCCATAGGGCTTGCAAACGCAGGAGGACTAAAAATGCTTCATTTTTTCTTTTTTTCTTTTTTCCTCTGTTTTTAATAGATCTATCAGATTCCACGTTGTCTTACACTGAAACAGAGGCTACGAACTCGCCCAACGTCACGCCCGGAGACTTCTCAGGTTGGCAGATGTTTGCGCCGTCGCCCGACGCGTGGTCTGTGGCTGGGGCAGGGCGGCAGGAGGAGACGGGGGCTTGCTCCTGCCTTATGTTCCTGGTGTGAAAAGAAGGAAAAAAAAACAGAGCGGCTGTCCGAGCCAATTGTTCAGAGGCATCTGGTGGTGATGAGATGCCGTTCGTGGGATGAGCGTGCTGGGACAAGTGGGAATGTTTGGGAGGTGGCCACGAGGCCGTGCGTGTCCACCACAGAAGCTGTCTAGACCTCGCTGGAGCGCTGGGGTCGTAGGCTGGCGGGGGGCCAGGCTGTGCGCCCTCCCCGCTTTCATGGCAGGAGCGGTGAGGCCGTTCCAAACGATGCTGCTTTGAGGTGGTTCTTGCCGAGTCCGTCCAGCCGGCGTTACCTGCTGGGTCCTGGCCGGCAGCGCAAACCCTGCTTTCATGAGCAGAGCTCTGAGCTACGCTGCCATTGAAGCTCCCGAACAAAGCTCTGCTTAATTAAGTCCTGGTTTTCGCCCTGCCCCACCCCAGCAACCTTTCATTCATTTAATGGTGCTGTGTCAGGCCCCGGGGTGGTTTTGTCTGCCAACAGGCAGAACATTGGGGCGTTCATTTGATGGTGTTGGGCTCCGTCGGCGCTGATCGTGTCATGTCTTCCGCCTCTGGTGTCCCTGGCTGGGGGCTGACTGCGTGGAGGGGAGGAGGGACTTGTCTACGGGACCAGGTGTAATTTCTGTGTAAGAAATGACCTGGTTTATGGTCCGAGAGCTAAGATGAAGATAGACAAGCCTTTGTCCCGGTGAAGCCCCATGTGCCTCCTTCAGAGGTGGGGCTTTGTGGTGGGTAGGACTTGGCCACCTTGGTGCCAAATTGCCGGATTGCTGAGCACGTGGAGGGGGTTTGCTGCTCTCTCTGGGGGTGCTGTAAGTCCATGGTGGAGAAGGGGACCTTTGGGATACTGGTCCGTTAGCCATGACTTTTCTCGTCTTCTTCTCGGTCTGTGGCCGGTTTGGTGAGACCTGCAGCTTCCTTGGGGTGTTTAAGCCGCTCCCGACTCCACAGCACTTTCAAGAGCATTTGGGCAGCACGGCACCGCGGTGTCACGGCATGGTGGCGTGTTTCCCTCCGGGGTTTTTTTTCCCTTCTCCTTCTCCTTTAAGGTTCTCGCCGTGCCGCGGTGCTGCCGCGTGCCGAATCCAGCATGCCGGCCCTGCGCGGCTTTTGTTGTGCTGCCAAGTGTCCATAGCAGGGGAACAATTGATAGCCAGGAGTTGGATCGTTCAGGGTTACGCTATAATAAATATGTGTTTGCAATTCCTAACAAACATTCCTCGGGCTGGATACATGTCCGTAAAGCTCCCCATGCCCATGGCTTTTATTGTAACTTGATAATTGCCATTAATTATAGCAGCCAAGTTTGAAAACCAGGGTTCCTAAGGATGTAATGGTCTAGCTTCTCTCGCAGCTGAGTGCTTTATGGGACATCTGGTGGATTTTCTGGAATGGAAGAGAGATTGTAACTTTTACTTGACCAATATAATGATAACATGTGACCGAGATTGTACTGAAATCAGATACCTCCTCTCCCCCTATATAGTTTCCAATGGTGTAACTTTTAATAAGAGTCTGGGACTGTGTGATATATTTTTCCCCAGTGCTCACGATTGCTGAAAGAGGATAAGAGCTTCACTGAAGTTAACCCATACTTGTCATCATGGGGAAGTAAAAGGAAAAAAACCCACTTAGACTCTGGTTTATCTGCCATATTTCAGTTTGTTTATTCTCCGTTTCAACTTAGTTAATAGGTCTGCTTGAAATGTAGGCCTGTGTAAATGATACAAAAAAGCACGTGTCCTCCCTGCCTTTTCTTGTGTGTACCGAAGGAGCTCAATGTGCATTTAACTCCCATTCCAAAAATAAGTACATTTTGGATCTAGCATCAAGCCACTACTATTTATTGCTTCAGCTTTGATCATCAAAAAGGCTTTTCCTATGAAAACCACAAAATTCAGCTTAGGATAACAAAGTGAACCATTCTTTCACTGTTACTCCTTTACTTGATGAACTTCTAAACAGGAAGTTTTAGCATGAAGTCCAAAGATTATCTCTGTCATACATATAAATTTAACAAAAGAACCCCCCCAAACTATAAAACCAACCCCTCTTTTTGAAGTAGACCTTTCCATGGCTATAATACCGCTCTTAAAAAATAGGAAAAAAGTCTTCAATGAACTAGTAGGCTCGCCGTAAAATTCAGAGTAACAGTCCATTGGCTGGAAGCACAAGTCATGAATGGTTGCGCGGATGGGACCTTTTGTGTCACAAGCTGGATCAATGGATGATGCCCCAGAGCCCTCTTCATCTGGGGTTCATAGCCTTTGGGTCACAAAATGAAGCTGTCTGTTCCAAGGATCAGTGTCCAGCCACAGCATTTCCCTCAGGTCGGGGATGCTCCTGATCTCTCAGTGAGGTGCAGTGGCTTGGGAAGATCTGAGCTGGGGGAAAAAGGCACTTGGAGGTGTTTGATCTCAAAGTTCCCATCTCCTGACCTCAAGCAGTGTCACATTCAGGTTTACGGCAGTACGAAGAGGGGCTCCGTCTTTTCCTCATTAGATTTATTTCTGCAGCCGTGCACGCCTGGGGAGCAGAGGTGACGAAAACCTGCTGTTTTGGGAATTGTATTTGGAGCCAAGGTTGTTTCCCTGGCCGGATCGTGTCTGTCCCCCGGGTACCGGCAGAGCCTTGGCCAGTGTCTGTGTCCGTGCGGCTCCCGCGGCCAGAGCTGGGGAAATACCAGGGAAAGGGCTAAATCCAGCAAGGCAGAAACAAAAGCTCATCCCCGTGACTCATAATTGGTGGAACATTTGTAGTAATTTATTTTTTTTCCCTTCCCCTCGGACTTGGCTCCTCTACCACACGCCAAGAAGCTGCTGTACCCGTTAGACTTGCCAGGCGTGTAGAGGGCTGCGCCGCCGCTGCGGGAACTGGTTTGGTACGGTGGGAACAAGCTGGAGCAGATGGTGCGGGTCACGGGATTTGGGATTCCCTGCCTTCCTCTGAATCCCCCAGGGCTATCCCTCACCCTCCCTGGGGAGGACCCTCTCTTAAAGGCTATGAAATAGCCCCATTCCTCAGCACGCCACTCGCACAGCACGCTGCGCCAGGCTGTCTTTCTGGCTAAAAAAGCTCCTACGAGTAGCGACCAGAGTTCTCGTTAGTGGTGGCATTAAATTCTAGAGATCCTAAGGAGCGTGCAGGTGGAAAAGGGTTGAGGACAGGTAGGAGGGCAAAAGGTGGTGTAGCCGCTTGGGAGCCTCCCGTAGATCTCCACGCTGACTTGACCATTGCTCGTGGCCGCTGCGGGTCTGGAACAGCTTGTCCATCCTCTAGAGAGTGCAGAAGTGTTGGGCCATGGGTTTTCTTTGGAGCAATGGTAAATAAGAATGATTCATTAGCTGTAGAAACAGGCAGGTGGTGATGGGTGCAGCTCACTGCTGCCCTGCAGCAAAGTCCCTAGCCACCAGCCACCACGTAGCGGTCCTGTGCTGGCTGGGTGTCTCCACTGAAGATACTTAACAAAGACTCTGCCTGCAACAGTCAGTGCCAAGCCCTTATGATAGCTATTTTTCCTCAAAATGAGCCACTCATCACTAGAGCCTGTCTCATGTGTCCCTACACGCCTGCTCGTTACTTCTCGCTTAATTGGGAGTCATACCAGCGTTTGTGCGGAAAGTTTCATTGTTCGTATGAAAATGCCTTTGTGAACCGACGTTGCCTGCGAGGCTCGGCCCTGTGTGTGGCAGGGTTTTCCGGAGGGAAAGGGCTCCCTGCCGAGTGTGGGTGTCAGTGTCCAACCCGCCTCCCTTTAGTTCCGCAGATGGAGGAAAGCATCCTGCACCCGGTCCTCCTGCCACCGACCGGCCGAGCTGGTGCCCGGGGTTAGGGGATGCTCGACGCCGTGCTGAGAAGTTCACATAGGAGAAATGTGGGTGGCTTTGGTGGAGCAGAGAGGAGAAGAGAAGCGCTAACGGGGGAGAAGCAAGAGCTGAGAAACAGCGAGTTGGGGACAGCAGAGGCTGGTGAGGGGAGGCTGCACCAGCAGCAAAGGGCTTTGCAGGAGGCCAGGGAAGATGCTGCTTCGAATTTTCAAAAAAAAACCCAAACTATTTATTTATTTAGACTTTTAAATCAATTCACTTCCTGTGCGCTAAAACTCTTCGAGAGTTTCAGCTCTGGTGAACCCATTTGTGCATCGGAAAGAACAGGCTGTGAGTCGGTGGTTTGTTGGAGGAGTGGTTAATCCCTCTCTGCGCTCCAGGGCAGGGGGGAGCCGTGCCCGAAAGTGGAAGGATGTGCGTGAGTCTGCTCCGAGCGGCTCTGCCGAAGCCTGGAAGATGACGGGCTCCGTGTAGAGATGAACTCTGCTCAGGCACCTGTTCTGTGTTATCCCCTCCAAAGTTGGTGGAGGATAATTGTGAATTAATAGAGAGAGGAGAAACAAAGAGAGACTGAATGGGCTGGAGCTCGTTTAAATTATTTAGGTGGGTTTTTTTTTCAAGGCCTGGGAAGGTGGAGAAGTTGCCTGTGGGGCAGTGGTGGGGCTGGGGGTGTTGGGTGTGGGGAGCAGGGTCCCCGCACCCCTGAAAGGGAGGAGGAAGGCGGGAGCGTGTCCGTCCATCCCGGCTGATGACTCAGCCCACGGCTCCAAAGTGAGAGCCGGAGGGTTTTTTTTCTGCTTCCAGCAATATTTAGGATGAACTTAAGGAAGCATATTTTAAAACCCACTGAGTGGAGAAAGTGAGCGTCTCTCTTCCTCTCCCCCCAGAAATAACAGACTGCAAGGATTTATGCTAACAAGGAAATTTATGAAGATCCTGTGTGTTAGGAGTAGGAAAAAAAAAAAAGAGCCTATAAATATGTAAGGCGGATATGTGTGGAAACTGGGCAAACATTGCCCTTTCCAGATTGGAGGAGAGATTGTGAAATTACCTGTTAATAGAAAAAAAGAAAAAGAAGGTATTTTTCTTATTAATAGGGCAACAATTTCTTCTGGGGGTGAAATGTTGGTTTTGCAGCTTTCTGATGGTTGCCTCTGGCGTTGGTGTGTCTTGGTGCCGGGTGCCCACGGCAGCCCCGGGCCCGGGTGACAGCCCAGGGACTGCAGGATGGGTCGGACCCAGCAGTACCCTGGAGCCTCTTCATCCTTTCTTCCCCTTGTCCTATTGCAGAAACGTAAATCCATTTAAAAAAAAAGATAATAAAGCAAAGCAGAGCATATCTGTGCATCCAGTTTAATCACAGACAGATGTTTATTTGGGCCAGTAATGGTTTTGGTTTCCTTTTTCTTTCATATTTAACTTCAGCTTCGCTGGCGTGTTTTGCCCTGCGCAGTCTATAACAATCAGGGTTTGGCTAAAAACTTTTCTTGTCAGAGGAGCGAGCCTGTTGCCAAGAGCTACTTCTTTGATGCAAAAAAATACATCCTGGAGGTGCTTTGTCAGATGTTTTTATATTAAACATTTTTCCTCCATAGTTTTGAGTTTGCCAACGGGAAATAAAGTGCATCTATTTTCCAGTGCGCTTCAGAGAGGAATTTTTTGCCCGGTGTGAAGGTTCTCCCCGTGTGACCGTGGATGGCCGTGAATGTTGGAATCCCCACTGGAGACCGTGCTCCACCATCCTTCCCGATGGCTGGGAGAACTTCAAAACAATAACCTGCCTTTGCTTTGGGTTTGCCCATGTGCAGCTTCTGGCCCTGCCTGGGGTTGACATCAAAGGCAGCTTTGCAAACTGCAGGGTGAATCACGGAATTAAGCCCTGAAAGGGAAGGTGGAGAGACGCTTGGAGACGGCATCCCTGGGCTTTCAGCACATGTCCCTTTCGGAGAGAGGCAGGTGTGCCGTTTTATTCTGCAACAAACGTCTTTCTGGGTTGATGATAAATCCACCGGAGCCTGTAGATTTACAGGAGGGCTGTGGGGTTTTTTGCGTTACGATTGTGCTTGTCACAGTTGATGTCTCAGGTGGCAGCTCCTGGAGTTCAAACACTTTTTTTTTCTTTGGAGCAGAAGGGGAAGGGAAGCGATCATTGATCCTGCAGCCGGCGGGCTCCTTGTTGTGTCCAAAGCTTGTTGATGGCAGTGGATCATCCATGAGCAACGTAACCCAGCAGAGAGTACTCCTCTTGGGTTGTTAATGTGCAGCTGAAGATGTTGCCCAGAGCATTGAGACTGAGCAAATGCACCCTTATTTACCAACTGAAGAAAGAGCACCTTAGATCAAGGCTGGGGAAGATATTTCTGCATGTGGTTGTTTCTCCATTAAAACCCTGCAGGGCAACTCATGTTGAGCCACCAAACCCAACAGCTGTAGCGCTGAGGTCCGCAGGAGCTTGCACTTGTAGAGCTTGTGGATGACCACGCTTCGTGTTGCCACGTGTACCCAGTATCCCATCTGGAGAAGCAGGAGAGGTGTTGGTGACCCCATCCTTGCAGAGCACAGGCCTCCGGAAGGAGGATGAAATTTTGGAGGTGGCTGTGCAGCTGTAGAAGGGTTTCTAAAGCAAGCGACACCTGTTCCTAAAAATACCCTATGGGTTATGAGCTTGCAATACAAGCCTTTTGGTCTCGAAATTAATTCGGAGCTGAGCCAGGTTAGTAACGTGGGGAGGGGAAATTAATTTTGTGAAGGGTGAGCGACCACTGGGGAGTTTGCTGGAGATGGGAAAAGAGATGGTTTGTGCTGAAGGTCTCCCCAAGGAGGGAAATAAAGATTGTTCTGAGGCTTTGCATCCCACGCAGCAAAAGAGCATCATCAACAACCTGCAAAAGCACTGTCTTCCAGGAGGGAAGGTATCCTCTGGACTGGGAGATGGAGAAATGTCCCTTCGTTATTAGCCGTACAAATGCTTTGCAAGAGCAAGGCTGTTCTCCAGCGCATTGCCGAGCGGGGAGGGCGGGAGGGAGCTCCCATGGCATCGTGCATTCAACTGGGGCTACTGCATCCCAAGGACCTGCCTGCCCAGAGGAGCATCTTTAGTTGAGACAGCCCCGGTGATGGTCTTCACCTGAACTGATGGAACAGTGGTGGACTTCCCTTCTTCCCATGTGTTCTTCCCTGCAAGGAGCCGGGGAGTCAGTGATTTTTCCCAGGGTAGATGGGGCAACTGTTGCAGAGCTGTGAATCGAGCCAAAATCTCCCCTGTTGCCATCCATTCCTTGCATTACTTCACGTGCAAGAACATCTTTCCTCTTTGATTATTACGATGGCTGCTTTAACCTTCTAACACAGACGGCACTTTGAAAAGTGTGGACAATCAGAGCTGTCCCTAGTCCAGAAGAAGAAGGACGAGGGGGGGGAAAAGCAAAACTAACTGCCAGAACCTTAGGATCATTTGTCTGGAGTAACACCACGGACTGCCTAGTGTACAAGGGGTGGAAGAAGGTTGGTCTTATCGATATGTGGCCCTGTGCCTAATGCAGGGATTAAAGCTGCTTTGCAGATGATACCTCTGTGTGTGTGCGCGCAGTTCCCTGGCTCTGGAGGAGAATTTGCTGTGATGGAGCCGGGCAGGATGATGCCCTGCCATGAATGTACCACTGGCGGTATTTGGGGAGCACCATTTCGTTGTAGGCAATATGCTGAATTTCTCAGAATGTTTCTGCAGAGAAGGAGAGAGAGTTGCTCTTTCTCTCCCTCCCTTTACCTGGAACTGGGATGGCTTTTCGCAGTTAGACGGGATGTTTTCAGCCTAGAAGTTCTTGGAGTAAGTACAACACTCAGATAAAATATGATTTTGTCTGTGGTTCATTGAGTAGTTATGATGTTTGGCCTTGAATCACAGAATAATCACATCCCTCACTTCCCCAAGCACCTAAGCATCACACTTAAAAAAAGAAACATCAGGAAGTAAGCAAGTTACTTAAAAGTAAATTAGTTTAATCTTTGTAGCCAAAACATTACATTCTTGCACCCTATTAGGAGTTGGATATGGCTTTCTAGGTAGTAAAAGTTCTTTTGATGTAACTCTGGTTGTGTCTTTTGAACAGTGCATATCTGATGGTACGTCTTTGTTTGAACTTTACTTTTTCTCTCTGCCTGTGTTTTGCTTTTTAAATGGATTTGCTGAATACTGGACATAGTGTATTTATGACCTTTGAAAATGGTGAATGTTTTGAAGGTGGAATTTTGGCATCTTACAGGGACCTGTAGAGAGAGGCTTGTATTCACAGTTACAGTAATAGATTTTTTTTTTTTTTTTTTTTGGTGGGACTTTGATGAGTGAGAGGTGTTTATAGACTTGATTCATAACTGACTTACTAAGGTTTTCCACGGAAATAACTTATTAAATCTGTGGCGCTCAGCGAAACGATTGAAGTCTGTAGATTTGCTATTCATCAAAGGCACCTCCTTTCCTGGACTCCAATACCTAACTCAGCATTTTACCTCTGGAGGATGCTCAGACCTGAAAGGGGTGTGCAGTGTGGGAGCTGGAGATGTGTTTTACTAAGAAAGAAAAAAAAAATACCTTAAGACAAACTGGAAAGGAGGAGGAGGGGGGTGGGGAAACCCTTCAGGAAAAACATCCCCCGTCGTTCGGAGCTGCTGATGGTTAAACCTGGTTTTCTGGAACACTGCTTATTTGTGTGGATTTTACTTTGCTGCTCGACAGCCGAAAAGTACATCCCTTTACTGCTGCTGGCCGGGCTGCTGCAGGCTTTGAAGTGCCTCGAGCCCCTGGAACCGCAGGTTCAATTTACTGGCAAAGGAGACTCGGCTCTTTGTCCTTCCAAAGTGCTTGGGATCGGGAGGATTAAGCACGCTGCCGCTGTGATTCCCAGCCCCGCCGAGCGCTGCCGCGTGTCCTGCCGTGCCGAGGGCTCGGGGAGGGAGGAGAGGATTGTGCTGCCTCCCCATCCTGCACAGGTAATCGAGGAGTTCAGGGGTGCAAAGCAAAGCCAGCGCAGCGGGGAGCGAGGATGAGGAGGGACGCTGGCTCGTCAAGGTCCCACCTTGCTCACAGGGCATCGGATTTGGATGGTGCTTGTCCCAGCATCGGGCTGTACTTGCTCTCCCTCCTGTTTTAGACCTTTCCCTTGGTTCATTCCCCCTGAAACTGGGTGGTTAGCCTGCAAAAAAACATTGCTATGGAGGCTGAGCGCTCGGAGAGGGGAGGTTGATGAGAAGTTGTGCAATGCCCCGCCAGCGCTGGGGTCCAGGCTTTGGATGCTGAGAACTGTTGAATTCCTATTTGTTTTGTGGGTTGGCTTTTTTTTT
>VYZM01010496.1:423314-515208 GCA_013398915.1 Dromas ardeola | reverse complement strand
TTTTTTTTTTTTTTTCATAAGAACAAAAACATTTCACATGGAAATGCCTGTCTTGGCTGACCTCTTCCAGAGCTGTTAAACGCTGACTTCTAATGGCCTTTGCAGCTCCTGGGGCTGGAGCTGGGATTAAACGGTCTCCAGCGTTGAAGCGCTGGAGCATGTTGCTGCCCTGCTGCCCCCTTCCCGGAGGTGCTTTTCCTTCGGTGAGAAGCTGAGCATCCCTTTGGTTCATCACCCCTGGCTTTGGTTATGGGAAAATACCAGCAGCATCAGAGGATATAAATGCAATTAAAAACAAAGCCTGGTTCCTGCCCAAGCATCTCCTTAATCAGCCTTTTTTCAGCCGTTTCAAGGCAAGCAGCTCGTGCAAGTGGCGGCTGTTTGCTTCCCCAGAGGCACCCTGTGGTTGTTTTGGTGCCCCCATTGCCAGGGCACAGGACACTGGGGTTCAGCCCGTGTTGGGGTTCAGGGTTGGGTCTCATTTTGAGTGGCAGCACCGGGATGCTGAGCTGCATCCATCCGGCGGCGTCATCCAGCATGGTGCCCATGGCCTGTGCTGCCGCCTTCCAGCGCTGTCTGGCAGGGGTGATGGTGCCGTGCTCTAGTGCCCCCGCGTCGGGATCATAGAATGTGTTGGGTTGGAAGGGACCTGTAAAGGCCATCTAGTCCAACCCCCCTGCAGCGAGCAGGGACATCTTCAACTAGATCAGGTTGCTCAGAGCCTTATCCAGCCTGGCCTTGAATGTCTCCAGGGATGGGGCCTCCACCGCCTCTCTGGGCAACCTGGGCCAGTGTCTCACCACCCTCATTGTAAAGAACTTCTTCCTCACGCCTAATCTAAGCCTACCCTGCTCTAGCTTAAAACCATTGCCCCTCGTCCTGTCGCTACATGCCCTTGCAAACAGCCCCTCCCCGGCTTTCTTGTCGACCCCACAGGGATGCAGACCTGAATTCCCTCACACAACAAAACCTGTTCCTGTCTCTTCATGGGGGCGCAAACTTTGGCTGAGAACAGCCAGGCTGAGATGCTTCTCTGTGCGCTTGGCATTTCAGGTTATAAAAGCCTGTGTACGAAACCTGCCAAAAAGTCAAATTCCCAACAGTGCAAGAGAGAGGGGTCAATAGGGGATTTCTGTTTTCCTTCTCAGCAGCTTTCTGTTCCTGGGGGAGCAGGGGGCCTTTCCTGATGGTGCGGGGGCCCCTTGCAGTGGAGCCCAAGTGGTCCTGCCCTGCAGCAGCCCCCGGCCCTCCCCGTATTGCTCCAAGCCGGGTTCCCAGAGCAAACCTTGGACCAAAGCCCTCCTTCCCTCCCGGAATGGCAATTCATGCAAGTGGCCTCGTGTCACATTTGCTCTCCCAGCTGGACGCCGATGCTCAGCTGGACCCGTTGCAGCTTGGCCATCTCCCCGCCTGGGCTTTGAAGAGCTATGCTGGTTGCTGCCCTCCCCTTCCTCTGCCTGCACTCAGATTTTATGGGTTTGGAGGTGTTCCTCCTCCTCAGCGCTCTTTAGCTCCTGAAGAGGATCGGGCTGTCCTTTCCACGTGTTGGCTGGGTTTTAGAGGCTGGAGGAGGGGCTGGAGGCTTCATCCCGCTGCAGGGGCACCTCTCCGTGCAAGGAGGTCCATGTCAGGGATACCTGGGCAGGATTTCTCGCAGCAGCGCTGCGGAAGGGTTTGAGACACAACTGTGTTGGTTTTATCTATGTATTCCATTAGCAGGAGTGAAACGTGCCAGCAGAAAGGCTATTTTTCAGCTCTTTCCATTTATTAAGGTCTCATTTGCTAAGATTTTTCCATTCGAGGAGCCAAAGAATGTTAAAGACTTTTAAAAAAAAAAAAGTGCCAGCTGCTTTACGTTTTCACACATAGTGATGCAAACCGCTGTTGTCTATTTAATAAAGAAAATAAATGCATTGACTGAAGGGTTTGGAAAAAAAAGCCCCGTAGATACCCGCACAGAGGTGTAGCACTTGGGTGTCTGGTTGGTGGCCAGTGATAGTGCTGTATTGTCTTTAGATTTATTCCACCTGTTTCCGGAGGATCCCAGAGGGATGGACGTGCTGTTCAGAGCACATCGCTTTTCTTTGCTTTATTTCTTTTTTTTTTTTTTCTGTTTTTTCCTTCTCCTGGCTGTTATAAAGCATGGCCTATTCTAGGGGCAAGCGCCTGGCGCTGCACTCAGACAGCAGTCTGTTTGTGAGATCCTGCGCCGGCAAAATGCAAGTTTGTCCACTTGGAAGAATGAGGTAGTTGGTTTGTCTTCCCCCCTGGAAAGGCTGTGGGATGTCAGAGCATCCCTGCCTGCCCTGTCCCGCACCATCACCGAGTCCTGAACTCTTCCGTTGGCTTTGATATTTGTTGCTCTTCGAGCCCTACAGTGAGCTGTATGTGAAAATGAGATCTATGGTGGGTTTTTTTCCTGTTCTTCTTCTTTAGATCAAGAGAAGCCATGGCATAACCTGAGTTTTTGCAAAAAGGGAACCATGGAATTACCCTGAGTAGCCCCTCGCCTTGTGCTCAGTGCTGCTGGTTTCTTTAGGGTCCAGCACTTGGAAAACAAATGTGTAGGGAAAGGTCTTTATACTAATTAAGTCTACGCAATAAGCAAAGCTTGTGGGAAGGGCCGTACTAAAGACCGTTCGAAATATGACAGAGACATAAGTGATGCTGGGGGAGGCGATGCTGTGGGGACTGGTTCCCGTAGCGTCCTCCTCCTGGCCTTGACTTGGCTGATGATGCTCCCAGCTCCTGTCCAGGAGCCCGTCTCGGTGCTGAGTGGGTTTGTGTTGCGTTCTACGGTCTGTTCTGGGTTTTTTGATGGAGTAAAACCTGTGGCCCTTACGGTGTTCACAGGGAGTGTCGCTTTGGCTGTCTTTGCCCATCCAAAAAGAGGAGCTCTTGTCTATGCAGGCGATGAGCAAGGATCAGCAGGCGAAGGTGTGCCAAGTCCCGCAGCTAATAGTTGATGGTAATTATAAAAAGCTCAGGCTCCAAGATTAGATCTGGTTGGGTTCGTCTAGTGCAACATCTTGGTGCATCCAGCTGTGAAGAGAGAGCAGATGTGAAAGCGGGGAGTTTAATGTCTCGGACCCAAACTGTCCCTATAAAATGCGTGTCTGCAAGCTGCCATTGAAGTCTCAAGCTATTTCTGCCATGGGGCTGATAATGCTAAAACCAAATCCATGAAGTTTTGATTTTGGCCTGTTCAAAACCAGAGGAGACTTTCTAACAAGATTTTCTGAAGCTCTGAAAACAAGGCGCCGTAGTTTTGAGGGGAACGTGTTTGCCTGTGCCAGGGTGCAGGAGCGTGGTGGGGAGGCCAGGGCTTGTTTTCCCCCAAGTGTCTCAGGAATTGCTTTCCGAGACCTGCAAAAAAACCCAACCGAACAAAAAAAACCAAGAAAACTTTATGAATCAACCGGGAAGCCAGTAAAAATTAGTAGTAACAAGCTCATTTCAATAGAAATGGGTTTGCTGCTCTGCCGGCTGCCAACCATTTATGAGACTGGCTCGGTGCCGGAGAGCAGGGTCCAGCACGCTGCATCCTTCCACCCTCCTGCTGCTGGAAATAATTTGTGACTTAAAAAAAATAAATAACACTATTGTGGAGCTTATTTTATGGTTGGGGCCTGAGCTGGGCAAGGGTGACAGCTCTAGCTAGCTCCAGAGTTTGCAAAACCTGGTCGGGGGCTTTCTGCTCCATCTGGTGTGGGTTTCTGCAGGGTTTCCATGGTGCAGGTGAGGACACTGGTGGATGAGTGTTGCATCTGCGGCACATTCAATCTGCTCCCCAGGTCCAGTGCAAGGGGAAGAGAGCTGGGTTGGGGTGGCCATGCTGGTGTAGGGGTGTTGCAGGGAGCATTGGATGCTGTTGGGTGCCACGCGTTGAGTAGCTCAGCGGCACCTGGCAAAAACCTTACCTGGGGCTTCGATGTTGATATCCCAGACGTGTCTGCTTGTGTCATGTTTTTTGCCCTTTTTGTTCAGTTTTCCTCTGGGGAGTCTAGGGAAATGCCATGTGCAAGGCAGTGAATAGGTCGGGCTGTCCAAATTATAGCTCTAACTAACTTGTTGACCTGCTGCAGCCTGTAACAGTCCACGGCAATTGATTAACATGGTATGAATGAGCCCATTAGATCCCTGTGGTGGGACGGCCATTGTGCATCGGTGTCTGCCAGCGTGGAGCCGTGGCCTCTGGGGCGGTGGCATTTCCTCCAGGTCAACATGAAGGGGTTCAGGCAGCCCCTGGGGACACCAAGCCACAGGGCTGCCCTGGTTCTGGGTCCCCATCGCAGGAGGGGACCAGTCTGGCTTTTACTCCATCACTTGGTCCCCGTCCTCCTGATTCAGCCGAAGCCATCAGTGTTCCCGTGGTGTGAGCTCTTGTCCTTGTGGGATGGGATGACAAGGGGCGGGTAAGAGGAGACTCTTGGGCTGTTTTGTGTCCCTCGATGAGCTGGTGATACGCTGTCTGCTTCTGAGCCCTTGTCTACGATGGGGACATCCCCCCACCACCAAAACCCAAAGTTGTTTCCCAGTGAGCCAGGTGATGGCTTGTTTGGAGGACCAGCCCCCCCAGAACAAGCCCTTTTCTGATTTGGCCCATCTTTAAATACAGCTGGAGGTTGCCAGCGTGGGAATCCATGCGACTTTTTCCATTTGCAGTGGGTTTGTTTTGATGCTTGCATGGAGGTGAGGTCTGTGCTGGAAGCTGGTGTCCGTGCCGCCCGTTGGCAAAGCCTGTGTCCACGCCGGGTGGCACGCAGGTGCCCGTCAGAAGCAGTGCCACGCATTGGGGACGCCTGTTGGTCTGCAGGCAGCTGTGTCCTGCGATGGCCACCCCGTCTCCCATGGGGGTGAGCGCGGAGGGGGGCGGCCGTTGGTACCCCGTCGCATCTGTCTTCTCTTAGCCCAGCTCATTTATACCCAGCCTCGAAAGACTGATGGCCGTCTCCTGGAAAAAGGGAGCGAACCAGTTTCTGGGATGCCACGGGACACTCTGCTGAAGCCACTCGCATGTGACTGGGGAAACTTCCACCCCAGAGGAGGGCAAGGAAATTCCTTTGTGAGTACAAAGTAAGGTAAAGATCCTATGTACGTGGTGAGTTGCTCTTCCCCCCATTGTTGAGCTATTTTAATGAAAGGGAAATGTCAGCAGAAGTATGTTTTAAAAAAAAAAAAAGTCATCACACATCACTAGTTTTAGAATAGCAGCACTCTGGGCAGCTTCTTTGCTGCTGAAACAAGAAAATTAGAGTTGTTTTTTATTTCCAGGTAATTACAGCCACACATTTTGAAATATCCATGGTCTTGTCCACATTGAATCATCAGTATGGACCTTTAGAGCTGGATTGAATTCAGCTGTGCTTGAAAGGGTCCATCACTTGAGACTTCTAACATTAAAGATCTTTGGAAATTAGTTTTGCTCTTGCCATGCTGAATTTGTTTGTGTGAAAAACCTCAGTGGATTTGGTATGTCCCTGTCTTTGAAGGGCTTCGCTTCAAAGGCTTCTTGCACTTGGTGTTTTATATACTGAGCTCTGCTCTCTGCGAAGCTCCTCTGCTTTGTGGGGAAGCGTCAGCTCATGACTTGGCTAAAACCTGCAGGAAGGAAAAGCTGAGGGTAGCTTTTCAAAGCCATCAAGGAAACTGGGTGCCCGGGGCTTGTTCCTCATAGGAAACTAGCGCTGGAGCTCCGTCGGGGATTTGCATGCACTGGTGTACGATGTCCTGTAACACACACATGGGAATGCATGTCAGCCTTCCCACGCGCTGCCCGCGTGGAGGCAGGCAGATGGGTATATAAATGTAGATGTAACCGGGGGTATAGCTGGCTTTTTAATTATCCTAAATAAGACTTGCATGCAGAACTGGGGCAGGTTGGCCACCCGGCCAGCAAGGTGTTTTGGGCTGGGAAGATGAGCCCCTCTCCTATGAGGACAGGCTGGGAGAGTTGGGGTGTTCAGCCTGGAAAAGAGAAGGCTCCATGGAGACCTTATAGTGGCCTTCCAGTAGCTGAAGGGGGCCTACAGGAAAGATGGGGAGAGGCTTTTTACAAGGACGTGTAGTGACAGGATGAGGGGAAATGGCTTCAAACTGGAAGAGGGGAGATTTACATTAGATATTAGGAAAAAAATTTTCACTCTGAGGGTGGTGAGCCCCTGGCCCAGGTTGCCCAGAGAAGCTGTGGCTGCCCCATCCCTGGAGGAGTTCAAGGCCAGGTTGGACGGGGCTTGGAGCAGCCTGGTCTGGTGGGAGGTGTCCCTGCCCAGGGCAGGGGGGTTGGAACTAGGGGATGTTTAAGGTCCCTTCCAACATAAACCATTCTAGGATTTCGGTGCCAGTGGTTTGGAGGGGTCACTGGTAGCTTGCTTTGCCGTGGTGTTTGCAGTTGACGCCAGCCTTGCCTGCTCCCAGGGCTCTGGGTGGTTGCGGTCACCTTGGGCTTGGACTCTGTCATTGATAACGGTCCTGAACGTGGTTCCCTCCCTGCCCCTTCCCTGCTTGCTTTGGCTGCAGACGAAAGGAGCCCGCGGGTGACCTGTATGGCGTTTGGAGATGGAGGGGTAGTTGGTCCCAGAAAATTCAACTGAGATCTTTGCAGTCAGAAGCCAACCGCAAGAGATGCGGTCGGACCATAGCTATTGATAAAAAGGTAAACAGTAGAAACAATATTGCGGAGTTTCCCGATTCTTGGCTCAAAATCTGTTTTTTGCAAAAGTAATTTAATCTCAAAAGCAAAAATGTGAAGAACCTATCTAACGTTGTGGCGTTTTGCGTGCTTGGATCAGATCTGTCACCAAACAGGTTTTGTTCACGGTGGGGCAGGAAGCCCTTTCCCGACCAGCCTGACGGATGCGTGCACATCCCAGTGTGCTGCAAATTTTAGTTGTTCATTTTAAAATAAGTAGCAGAAAAAAAAATAATGGTGCTAATGGAGGGGCTGTCACCTCTCCCGAAGCCTTGGGCTGCTGGAGAGAGTCGGTTTCAGAGCCCAACACGAAACCAATGAAGGTTTAAGTGAGCAGAGAGCACGTTGTCCACATTAAATGCAGAGGCTTCGTTCCTGGTGATGCTTTTGCGCTGCCTTATCTCACCGATGGGAAGGGGCTGCCCTGGTTGGCTGCATGCGATACGATCAATCAGGGTTTAAACGAGGACAAACTAATCAACACCAGAACATTCCTGAGAGCCGGAAGATAATCCCAGATCAGCTGTGGCTCGAATCACTGCCGCTCCATCCCTGCCTTGCGGAAAATGTTTGTTTCTCTCCACTTCCCCCCACCTCTTCTCCCTCTCATTGAGATTTGTACACAATATTATTTTAATCCTGATACTCTCGCCCCTCCTTTTCCCTCTCCCTTTCCCTGCAGGCTCTCTTCCCCCCACACGGGCTGCCGGAGGCGCGCAAGGAGGAGCAGCTGGCTGGCAAAGCCAGTTTCCCCTTGGAGGCAGGAGCAAGCTGCGCGCAGGGGCCGGGCGAGGGCGAAGCTGGCAGGGCACGCTGCCGGGGCGCGCTCGGCCCCCGGCTCTCCCGCAGCCTCCAAAACGTTATTTCTCCTGGCTCTGTCCTCTTGGAGAAACACACAGTGTTTTTACGCCCGGGGTTTCCGGCTGGCTTCGGAGGTGTCCCACATCGGAGCATCGGCCGGGTGCCCCTGCGGGTGGTGCGGAGGAAGGACCGGGATGCGGGATGTGCCGCACGGCCTTCCAGCTCGCTACTGCGGCTCGGCCGCCTCTGGCCATCACAGCGCAAGCTTGCTTTGATTAGAGCTTCGTTAAGACACGGTCCTTATTTGTTTCTCAAGCTCTTCTGTGGGTTGGGCTGGCTTGGTGCAGATCCCTGGGTTTGAGTGCTTGTGGCGCGTTGAGTGTGGGAAGCCTCTGCTGGGATTTTGAGCTGTGTTTTCCACCCTGTTCAAACACCTGAGAAGGTCTTGGGCATTCAGAGGATGCTTCCAAGGCAGGCAGGCAAGTTGCGGATTTAACCGCAACTGAAGTTGATTAAAGCACAAACAACTCACACCTATCTGTCTGCTTCGTTAAGTACCAATAGTCTAAGTACCATGTCCATCCTTCAGTGCCTCAGAACGGTGCGAGCAGCACAAACTGGAAAACGGGGGGTTGGAGCTAAAACATCCATCAGGATTAACGGCTTGGCTTGCGCTCCTCACCTAGGCAGGGCTCTGCCAGCTCCGGTCAAGCGCCTCGGATGGCAAAAGGCGCGACAAACGGAAGCTGGCTTTTCCCTGCAGAATCGAGCATCCGGATGCCGGCGCAGCGCCGTGTCTCGCCAAACGGGGTGCTCGGGTACCACCACCCCCCACCAAGCCGCGGGGGTGAAGGGGGTCGGCCCCGGCTGGAGGAGGGGACAGGCAGCGCTTGGTGGGAAAATAAATGACTGCAGTTGGGTCTGATGAAAAAAAGAAATGCAGTAGAGGAGGGTGAGTGCAGTTACCTGTGGTGGTTTATGGCCTTACCAGAGGAAAAGAGCCTTTTTTCAGATCCTGGGTGAGCGTGTTGGCCTGAAGGAAAAAACACTGGCTTATCTTGGTGCTTTTATGACTTATTTCTCCTATAAAGTTGCGTTTAATGCTTGTGTCATGTGAATAAGCTGAAATATTGTGTAAGGCATATAACATGCAGCCAGCAGAAATGGTTTTCCAAAGTGCTGTGTCTTTATCCTATGTGATCTGAGTGTGCAGGGATGGGGTTGCATCTCCTCAGCGTGATGCTCCGGTACCGCTGCGGTGAGAGCTGCAGAGCCGTATGCGATTGCAGACTTCTGTGGTCTCCAAACTGGCTGGAATCAGTGCCATGAAGGCGGCAGCGAGGATTACATGCACAGCCAGACTTGACTTATCAGGTCATCCTCATACCTTGACTTATTTTCCTCTGGTGCAATGAAGCAGACTGTGTGCGATGCACGGAGAAATTCTCAACATTTCAACATTTCATAGCTTCAAATACGTGACTTTTCTGGCTAACTCGACCTGGTAACTCTTTGCAAAGGGGGTGATGAGAAAAATGCTTGCCTATGTGTGCCGGGATGCCCGCGTCCCCCTTGGGGTGCTCTGGCTGTTGCTCCCTTCCCAGGGCACCGTCCAGCCCGGCAGCATTCCTGCAGTGAGAGGGGAAAAAAAAGGGCTGGGTTTTTGGAAATACGGTGACTCGAGTACTCCCAGAGCAGTGCCTCTCTGTTTTGAGTAAGGTTATGGGTGTTTATTTGAGGGAAGAGCAGCTCAGCCAAACATCTTGCTTTTCAACTTGACTGTGCAACAGTCGGAAAGATGCCTGCAGCAACGTTTGTGTTCAGCCTCCGACGGCCGCCGTTGTGAGTGCTCGTGTCTGGGATTTGCAGCGAGGGTTTAGGAACGGGCTCCCATCCTGTTGGGGTTTCTGCTGTGCGAAAAGCTGCGATTGCCTCGTCTTTGCACTGGTGAAGCGCTGGCTGTCAGAGCACACGTCCGTCGAGATGCCCAGCATCAGGTGGGGAGCTGGGTGTCTTTGAGCCCTGAGTTCTGACACAAAATAAAAGGCAGCGGGAGCTGCCAAGTTCAAGGGGGGAGATCTTGGTTTTGGGTCAAAACCACTGTGTTTTTTCTCCCCCTTGTTTCAATCCCAAATGCAGCCCTGACAGAAACTTGGCTCAGCTTCACCAACAGACTTGGGAACGTATTTATGTTTCGGGGTTTGTAAGGAAACCTGAAACCAGGTGAGTTTGGCCGAGGGAAGGCGCGTGGGGCTGTGCGTCGCTCCCCCCGTCCTCTGCCACGTCTCCGTGCTGTGAAGAGGAGCGGAACGAGGGTGTGCATAAGGGAGGGTGCAAGCAGGGCTTATTTTTGTAGATGCCTTTCTTAGTAACAGGACTAAAAAAGGATCTGTGCTCTTGCTTTTTGTGTTGCACATGAGAGGAAACCCGTTTTCTGCTGACGCAGAGACTGTTCCGTGGCTGGGATGGGTCTCTTCAGCTGCAGCCTGGGTTTGGCCATCACGGGGTCCTTCAAGCCGCAAGAGAAGTTAACGGCAGCTCTTAGTTTTAAAAATTGATTCTGAGATAGGGGATGCATGAGTTGTATGAGTTGTAACTTTGCCATCTCCTGCACACCACAGCATCGTGCTTTCTCAGCCCCTGGTTCCTGCAAATAGTCCGTTTTATCTTACATCGTTTAATCTCTGATTTTTGCAAAGCTGGAACATGCAGGCTGTGACTGTAAAAGACCCATCATGAGATCTCATTTACCTTCTTCAAGGCATGGGAATGTGCTTTGTCTTTAGCAAGACTGAAAAATACTGAGAACATCCTTTGGTTGCGTAGGTATAGCTAAATGCCACCAATTACACATCAATTCTGTGTTTGCAGGTAGAATGATCCACTGATGTATTTATATTCACAGTCCATTTCCAGCTCCTAGGAGTAACCTAGGAGGATGACACGTTACCCATAAGATTTGATTTCTCTTAGTGAGATGTTGCTTTTGAGTGTAATTAAAGAGCTGGTAACATTTTGGGCCATTTTGGTGCTGTCTGGGTAGTAGTCCTCACAGTTAATCTTAGATTAATACAGATGTCCATGTCTGAGCTGTTCTTCCAGATACTTAACTGCAGTCAGCAGGGAGAAAGAGCCACTTAAAGGGCACAATTCATCTTCTCTCTAAGGAAGAGGTCTAAAATAGGTCGGGTGAGTTGTGCCCCAAAAGTTGGCAACATTCTCTGCTGGGGAAGGTCTGGGCTTGCTCGCGTGGACCTGGGATGCTGTGATTTATCTTGTGTCAGCTGAGCCAGCGGAGAGGATTTGGCTGGTTGCGAGGCATGTGAAAATAAAAAAAATACCTATTTTTGAAAGAGGGAAGTACACAGTGTTGTCCACTGAAGTGAACAGCAAAATTCTCTACAACTTCAACCATTACTGGCCTATCTCCATTGTTTAATAGCGGTCGGGAGCATGATGTCACGGGCAGAAAATAGCGCCTGTTGTTATCAGAGTAAAAGTTTAATTTCTTGTAATCTTTTCCTGGGCTGCCGCCCCTTCCAGCCTTCCCCGCGGGAACCTGCGAGCAGATCTCCAGCCCCTTCCTGATTGTTTTTCCAGCTCCATTACACAACGCGCGTTTGTTTGGTTTTGCAAATTGGTCATGAGCAGTGTCAATAGCTGGAGACACACAGAAAGGGGAATGGACTTTATTTGGGTTTTAGGGCCTTCTAAATGAATAGCGCCAAAATAAATACGGAGTTTTACACTGGGACGCGCTAACTAAACAGCCCTGCGAGGTCGTGGGGAGATGTTCAGTGGAGTACAGCGGAGATGAAACCATCAGGGTACCCTGAGTGTTGAGCGGGACTCAGAATTCATGAAGACTAATGTCCCCTTGGGTCTGGGTGATTGTTTTTTTTCTTTAATGATGGATTTACAAGGAAATAGGAACATAAGAGCTGGTAACAGCACGCTGGGTGACTTGGTCCAGTTGCCTTCTGTCTTTAGGGACTGCATTATATTAAACTCTACCTTAATAGAAGTTACTCCTCTGCTACTGCTGCGTTGTCCTGCAAGAAAAAACTTTTCAGTGTTTATACTCTGAACTGACGCATGGCAAGTTTATCCCTATTTATTCTGGATCTCTCCATAGTTACTCATTCCTTTAAGCGTTGAGGCATAGGCTGGGAGAGGGCAGGTTAGAGCTTCGCTGCGTCGCGGGGCTTGAGGGTGGTGTTTCATGGTTGCACGAGTTGTATCTTCTCAACAGACTCAAGGACTTCAGATGGGCACCTCAGTGAATGAGACATCCCAGGTCTGCGTGGGCAGAGCACGGCTCCATAGTCACATCGGCGTTTTAAAGCTTTCCTGGCGTCTCGTATTACAGTGGCAGCAAAGCACTAGTTTCTTTGCCATCGCCGTCGTCTGCGAGTATTAAAATGACCTTGGTGAGATGCTATTGCTGGGAAGCAGGGGATGGCCAAAATATCTGTGGCCGGACCCTTCCATTTGGTACAATTGTATCAGTAGAAGAAAGAGTCGCACTCAAATTTTAAGTTTACTGGAGCTGTTTCATGGCGCTGATGGCAGAGCCATACTCTGTGGTGGGATGAGTAAGGCTGACTTCATCATTGATGGCAGACTGGAACGGCCCAAGCGGTTCTAAAAAAGACAATTTGAATGCCCAGGCCAATTTCTGCTCTGAGTTACAGCTGTCTAAATACAACCATGGTGAAGTTACTTTGAATTTCTGGTCAATATTTGGAGCAGAACCTGGCTGTCCCCACGTGCAGTGTGGAAGAATTTATTTGTAAGAAAAAGAGGAAAATACGATGGTGGTTGGAGAGCAAGTGTGGGCCACAGAATAAGAGTTGGGCTGCCCTGCTCATTGTGAATTTTTACTGTCCTGCAAGAACTTTCCCTGTAGAAAACAGAGAAATATTGCCTCAAATAGCCACGGTCGCTTGCTGAGGGCACTGGGTTATGGCAATAAATAGAAGTGAACAGCGCATCTAGAAATGCGAGGAATGTGAAAATGTTTAAATGATTTAGTACGAGAAAACTTTATTTAAACATTTGATTGAAGAGCACGCTTTCATCTTTAAAGCATTGGTGTTTGAACTCCCATCCAAGTTTTTTCTGGACTTTCTTTGCACTTCATCATATACAACAGAAAGCTGTGCTTCGCAAAGGGAATAAACTCCAGTTCCTTGTTTCCATTTGTTGTCG
Source organism: Dromas ardeola (assembly GCA_013398915.1). Lineage (NCBI taxonomy): Eukaryota > Metazoa > Chordata > Aves > Charadriiformes > Dromadidae > Dromas > Dromas ardeola. The sequence continues at coordinate 502,505 of VYZM01010496.1, read as the reverse complement.
TTGCCTCAAACACACCTAAATTACAGTAAAGAAGCTGTTCCAGGGGAAAAAAAAAACAACAAAACGCTAAACCTGTTATTTCCTGCATTAGATAGGAAGATCTGCATTTATTGAAGAATTTGAGCTGGGAAACACCGTGTCCGAGCAAATCTCGTAAAGCTGCACGGCGTTCCATATGGGAACCACCCTGAATACAGATGTCTCAGTCAACGCAACATCTTTTTTTTTAATAATGCGAGGGAATATTCACCTCTGAGAAGTGCGTCTCTGCAAACGGCACCCACGAGAGCGGCTGCGGTGGATGGTTGGCGGTGGTTTGGTTGCGGTCATCTCTGCCGGTGAGGGATGCAGAAGTCGGCTGTAACGAATTAGGCTTTGTTTCAAACCTGCCACGTGGCATTAGGGGGGAAAAAAAAAAAGGTCATTTAATACTTGAAATGGATGAGTATTAGTGGATGATTTTGGACTTACATAATTTTTTGCCCGTGTGACATTAAATCTGGTGCTGCATTTCAAAGAGGAAAATCTCAGGACTTCTATCCATAATGCCGTCCACTACACAGCAACTGTAAATAGAATTTTTTTTTAAAACCAGTGTCACTGGAGTTACACTCAACTGCAATAACTTGTTGGTGCACATAACCACGCTCTGTTTTGGGGTGAATGAAGGGGATCAGCTTAGTAATTATTTCCGTAGGATTGTGACCTTAGGGCCTCTTGGGTCCAGCATTAGCATTGGAAATGTCCCTGTTTGTGTTCTTAAAACCGTCTAAGCGTGTGCCGCTGCGATGGCCTGCCGTGCTCTGGTGGGGAGATTTATGCTTCCTAAGTACATTGTAAAAATTTTATAAAGTAGCTTAAATATTTACACAATAAGCATTTAAGGAAACAGTTACATCTCTGAAGGAGCTGATGATCCTTTGGGTCCATCAGACCATGGACACAGGGGTTTTTTTTAGCTGTCTGACCTCCAGGAATTTCTTTTTTTCACCTAACTGTTTTTAAGCAGACAAACAAATGGAAACTCATACACAGGAACCTATAAATAATGTTAATGACCTGACTTGTATCCTCAAAAGCCAGGAAATTTAGGAACTTGACGGCGAGCTGGCCCTTAGCTCACTGAAGGGTGGAAAGTGTAGCTGGGAGGAGATGGTGGCAAGGACAGCGTGAGTCCTGGGGGTGAGACGTGTGTGTCCCCAAGCAGGGAGGAGTGATGGGCACAGCCACCCGGCCCCGGCAGGAGGCACCTTGATGGAGGTGCAGCAACTGCATGTGCCAGGTCTCGTCTCTTGTGCAGGGTTTGATTTATGATTTTCAGCCTTGGGGGCCCCTGTCGCGAGGTTTGGGGGTTCGGGTGGTGCCAACGTTGTGGTTCGTCGGTGGCTGGGTTGACGCTGCTGTTCTTCCTCATGCGCGAGGCGGCCGGGACACAGGCAGTTGTTGCTCAGTGGTTTTCAGGGAGGCATGAGCACCTCCAGCACTTCCACCCTGCCCTTCAGATTACTCTCATGACCCAGTCCTGCACCCCTGCGGCGGCTGCTGGGTACCGAGATGACCTGGGTGCTGAGGTGACCTGCGCCATGTGGCTGGACATGACGTGGGGTGAGCTTTGGTGGCAGGCGGGGGTTTGCCTGCCCTGCCTGCACTTGCCCCAGGACAGCCCCCTTTCTTTCGCTCCCCAATTCAATTTTGCAGTGCTGCAGCGATGCTGTATCTCTAGCACGACTCCAAGGTGCCCGTGCAGCTTTTATCGCTTGCTTCATACAGCACGAGGATGTGAGACTGCCTGATTTGGTCCAGTGGAGGGCCACGAAGGTGATCCGAGGGCTGGAGCCCCCCTGCTGTGAGGACAGGCTGAGAGAGTTGGGGGGGTTCAGCCTGGAGAAGAGAAGGCTCCGGGGAGAGCTTAGAGCCCCTTCCAGTCCCTCAAGGGGGCTCCAGGAAGGATGGGGAGGGACTCTGGATCAGGGAATGTAATGATAGGACGAGGGGTAACGGTTTCAAAGTGAAGGAGGGTAAATTTAGATTGGATATTAGGAAGAAATTCTTTACTGTGAGGGTGGTGAGGCACTGGAACAGGTTGCCCAGAGAAGCTGTGGCTGCCCCATCCCTGGAAGTGTTCAAGACCAGGCTGGATGGGGCTTTGACCAGCCTGGCCTAGTGGGAGGTGTCCCTGCCCAGGGCAGGGGGGTTGGAACTGGATGGTGTTTAAGGTCCCTTCCAACCTGAACCGTTCTATGATTCTGTGATTTTCAGCCTGGGCAGCTGCTCAGTCCCACTGTAAGGGAGTGCAGCCGCTGGTGGTGATGAGTCGGGCAGCCTTTGCCTTCAGGGATGCGTTAAGGAAGATGTGAGGGTCCGGCCCGGGGTCCTTCACGTAGTCTGCATCGAGGAGAGTGGTGGCCGTCCCCTTTCGTTTCAAGCCGGTGTGGGATGGATGCCCCCTTGGATGGCAGCAGGTGAAGACCTGGCTGAGTTGGCTCGCCCGGGGGGTGGGCGCCCGCCTGCTCTCCTCCCCCCCGACACCCACCGCCCCTTTCTGCGCGCTTCCTGAGATGCACGGAGTTTAGGGGGTTTTGGTTTTTGTTGTTGTTGTTTTTTTTTTTTCTCCCGCTTGCACGGCAAACGGATGTTTAGATCAGAACGGAAGTTGGATCGCTGTTTTCTCGGCTCCGCATGCAGCAAACAGCCCTTCAAAATAACTCGGGTGTCGTAAGTGCCAGGAAGAATAGCGAAGCCAAAACGTTGTAAGCAAATAATCAGTCTTTCTGTTAAAAGGTCTCCTCTTCAGCTCCGAGTTTGCATATCAGACTGCTTGGTTTTCGGTTTTGTTTTGAGGTTTTGCAATTATTTTCAAAGCAAACAGATTCGGTGTGTGCCGGACGAGAGATTTTACTGATCCCAGAGTGCTGCTTCCAGGTGATTTCCCTGGGACAGCTGGGCTTCTGGGTCGGAAACTGTAATTGCTGTAATTCAGGAGCTAATATTTGGGACCCCAGTGCTGGGTGTGACCCTGGAGGACAGTGCCCTCCGGAGTGTCCCCGCAGCGGGAGCCCCCCCAGCCAGGCAGCGCCCGTTCCCTGTGGGAATGGCCCCCGCTGAGGCTTTTGGCTGGCGCTGTGGGAAGAGCAGAGCCGTCCCGCACAGCCCAGTGCGGCCGCCTGAGTCACCCCGGGCAGGAAAAGCGCTCGGCAGGTTTGGAAAAATGGGTGGAAGGGCAGGCGATGCCCTGCCCGCTCCCTGCCCGCCCCAGGCGATGCTGTGGGGGCCGCACCGCCGGGCTGACGCTGTGGGGCTGGGGGTGGTGTCGCACCCCGAGTTTACGCAGGTGGTGCCACGACTGCCCTAAAACACCAGTCCCAAAGGAATCCCCAAAAGCAGCTCCCTGCGGATGAGCACTGCCATCCCGCTGGGTAGCAGGACACGCGTCCCGTCCCTTCAGGGGGACTTGGTTGGGATTCCCAAGCGAGGAGCTCAGTTGCTGCCACCCCACCCTCCCCACGGCACCCGGACCCCACCAGGACCACGCTGCCCACACGGAGGGGCCGGTGCCGCCAGCCCTTCCCCAGGCGCCGGCCCCTCATCTCGCGCAGGGGAGCGGGATGTCTTTAAAATGTAGAAAGTGATGAAGTGTCGCCCAGACTGAGCTGTTTCCCAGCCCCATGGCCATCCCAGCTTTCAGCTGCTCAGCCTCCAGGAAGATGGCTCGCTCGATGCTGACTCGGGCTACAGACCCACAGGGGGTACCCAAGGCTCCCACAGACATTGTCACCCATCACCCCCCCACCGCCGTGCCGGCATCCGGCTGCTCCCACGATGAAAAATCCTGGATTTTGCAGGTTTGGTGGGTTCGATACAGAGGATGCAGGGCCGGGAGCGGGTCCCTCTCCATCTACCCCAGGGAAGGGCTCATTAGCGTTAATGACTGCAGACACTGTGGTGTGTTGAGGTGGGGAATCGGGGGGGGCGGGGGAACAGGTACTTTTTTTTTAGACTTCGTTTTTATTTTTTCGTTTGGAAATGCAGCCTCTCGCAGTCATGCTGTCACAGTTAAAATAAGGTTTAAATTACAGGGCTGGCTGTGGCTTTTTCCCTTTCTTTCAGAATTTTTGCCAACTTGCAATTTACTTAATGAAATCCTGCTATTTCGTTTAACGGGGATATTTTTTGCAGATGTTGATTTAACCCAGCTTTATAAAATATGTGAACTGTGCAGTTTCTTTCCTATTTTTAACAATTTAAGGATTCTAGTGCAGGAACTTGACAGAGTTTGTAACGTTGATAGCATTGGTTTGTTTGTACCGTGCAAATAGCGGGGTTGAACGATGAGGCTTCCACATCATCTGTGGCCCCATCAGAAATAGTCAGAAATGTTGCAATAATGAGCAAAAGTTGTCCAAAGTGGGAACTCTTGTTGCTGGTTGGAGCTTTGTGAATGTATTTCTGCAAAATCTCTGGCCCTGGTTGTACACTCAGTTATTCCTCAGGTTTTGTACAGGGGGGTTCTTTGCATCCATGTGGATATTTCATATATATGGCCTGTAGGAGGATGGGGAAGAGAAAGGAGTCTCTCTCAGGCTGCTGACAGACTGCCTTTTTAATGAATAATACCAGGCGTATTTCCCCCCAATATGCCATACTTTATTTTTTAAAACTGATTTCCCTTGAGGAGAGGGGAAGAATTTGGTACTTCTCTTCTAGGACTCGGCTGTGTGGAGGGTGTGCGATCTTGAACTCGTTAGCCGTAACGAAGCGTTCACGTGCTCCGTTAATCTCCCTGTCCTTGATGTACAAAGAGCCCGACCTGCTCTCCTTCCCATTTTCCTCTCGATGGGAACATCGTTTACTTTGGTACTTCATTTGCAGAGTTTGTAACTGCAGCCTGTGCATTCCCTGGAACGTCTCGTGGAGGAGTTGCAGCCACGAACCCTGCGTAGACCGGTCCTGAAAAGGTTATTTTTAGCTTTATATTTCAGCAGCCCTCCAAGAAAGATGAGAGCTTGTCCAAGGAAGGTGGGAGGGCTTTTAAGCCGAACGAAGACCCTTCTTGAGCTCCTCCGCTTATACACCCACCAGTTATTTTAGCTGGGCTATATTGAATGAGCGTTACTGGAAATCAGGAGACCCGGAGCTAATCATGGCAGTGTCTCTGCCGTGTGTCTCTGGCCGTGTCTGTGCTATAACTCATTAATCCTTTTCTCTTTGAACATCCCGAGTGAAGCTGGAGTATCGGGGTGTCTGGGATTCATACTAGTGCAGCAGGACAGGATGTATCCCGTGGAGTTCTGCGTGTATTATTCCCCTCCCTTCTTTTTAAAAGAAACTGTGGTTTTTAGAAATGAAAACAAGTCCTTCTTGGCCAGGGAGGGTAATTAGCATGAGTCACCTCCACTCTCCCTGGGCAAATACAGGGTTAGGAATTTTGTCATCTGGGAGATGACTGTGAAGATGCTTTCAGGGACTTTTGGAGGCCACCATCGCTGCCTTGCCGGGCTGCAGTGATGCTTGCGAATGTTGTGGATTTCAGGCACATACATTGGTTTTCATCCCCCCTCCCCTGCTTATCCCTTGCAGAAATTTTCTTGCTGTTTATCTGCACTTTAATAGATTTACAGTGCCCTTCCAGGGAGTATAAAAACCAGACAAAGGTATGTTTGGTCTTTGGGGTTGATCTTATCCCAGGCCAGCAGAAATGCATGCGCGGCACCGCATCTGCTCCTCTGGGTTGCTGATTTGTGGATTTTACAGAAAAAGGGCCAGGAGACCCCTCCTGGGGCATCCGCCGTGTCACACAAATGGCACAAGGGTTGTTATCCATCGGGTTCGTGGTGGTACAGGTCCGTCCTGCAAAGCAGAAACCGCCAGCGTGGCATCCTCCCTGCTTCGACCGTGAATGTGAGGGACCAACTATGGGGCTTAAATCCTGAGATGCTTAAGTCATTGTTTAGTCTTTGCTCTAAGTGGGAGTAAGAGCCCATGGATGCTGGCCACGAGCAGTTGTCAGTGGAGTGAGCTGCTTGCTTGGAGTATGGGCTGGAATAGACCCAGAAAATGTTTACACATAAATACATGAACTAGCTATCGGAAAATCTGGCGTGTGTGGGTGCACACGCAGGCACGCATCCCTCTGCACGTTCCTCCCGGCCTGGCTGCGGCCGTGCCGACGTGCGTGTGTGTGCGAGCAGGAGGGCAGGAGCCATCTCCGTGCTCCCGTCCAGCGCCGCAGGACCTGAGACCTGCCTCTGCCTCGCTGGGCTCTTCCCACCATGGACTCCATCCCCATTGCTTTTAATTCCTCTCCAACAGGTACGAGCCCCGTGACCTCTCATAGAATCCCAGAGTGGTGGGGGTTGGAAGGGACCTCTGGAGATCACCCCATCCAACCCCCGGCCAGAGCAGGGTCACCCAGAGCAGGTGGCACAGGAACGCGTCCAGGCGGGTTTGGGATGTCTCCAGAGACGGAGACTCCCCCACCTCTCTGGGCAGCCTGGGCCAGGGCTCTGCCACCCTCACAGGAAAGAAGTTCCTCCTCATGTTCAGATGGAACTTCCTATGTTCCAGTTTGTGCCCGTTACCTCTTGTCCTGTTGCCGGGCACCACTGAAAAGAGCCTGTCCCCATCCTCCTGACACCCCCCCTTTCAGTATTTATAAGCGTTGATACGGTCCCCCCTCAGCTGTCTTTTTTCCAGACTGAAAAGACCCAAATCCCTCAGCCTTTCTTCATAAGAGAGGTGTTCCAGTCCCCTCATCACCTTGGTAGCCCTTACAGGTTTATCTTTTCAGTGTGACCGAATTGGCTTGCACACCGGAGGGATTGTTTCCTTGCAAAGGCCACGCTGGCACCCAGAATCCTTTAATTCCCTGTAAAACGTTGTCAAATCCGCCACGAGCTAGGACTTGAAGCAAGTGGCAGGCAGCGTGGCACGCGGTGGCAGCCCCAGAGCCACGGCTCCCTGTCTCGCGGCGCTTGCTCAGACAGCGAGTCTCGGGGAGAGCTTTGTCAGGAGAAGGATCCTGGGCTGTGGCCAGCAAGGACAAAGCCTCAATTTCCATGTCACACTCTGCTTCCCATATATGCGAGGGCACTGATACAATGCTGGGAAAAAAGCACCTTTTTTAAGGATGCTGGGGGAGAATTTAAGGATTGGGGGAGATGCAGGGATGGAGTTGTCTCCCCATCCCTGGAGACATTCAAGGCCAGGCTCGATGAGGCTCTGAGCAATCTGCTAGATGACCTTTAAAGGTCCCTTCCAACCCAACACGTTCTATGATTCTATCAGGTGAGGGGAGGGATCAGCTGGAGCCCTTTTGCGAAGCAGAGGATGGGTTGGAATGGGGGACCCACAGCCTGTCCAGGTACCCGTGGGGGTTTGGGATGAAAACCCAATCCTTTTGTTCTCCCAGAGGTCCCAGGCTGTGGTCTCGCGGCTGCCCGGGGCCAAACTCTGCACCCAGCCAGCCAGGGTGGAGCAAAGCAGCTCATTCCCAGTCCGTATGGAGGAAAACATTTAATGGACTCCTGCTCGTGGCACCCGGGGAGCCCCCCCAGCCTGGCACTCCTCCGTCACAGCTTGTTTTCCAGGTCGGTGATAGTTTTCTAACGCTTTTGCAGTCCTTGATATTTGCAGTGGTGTTGGCATCGAGCGGACAGTCATCTGCCGCCAGCGCCTCACGCTTCTCTCGAGGATGCTGCCTGGGGCTGCGCAGTGTCCTCGCTTCAGAGGAATCAGGGTGGCCTTGGGTTTTTTCAGCCCGCTCGCCGCTTCTCACGTCGTCTGCCTCTGCTCCAAAACCCCGCAGCTGGTTCTCAGGTGTAAATCCGATAGAGGTGCGATAGCGGGGCGAGGCCGGCTTCGTCCTCGCTCCGGAGGGAACGGCTCGGACTGGAGCGCAGTTGCAGGCTCTCAGAATATATCCGATGGTGATGTTTAACTCAGTTTTGCTTTGACTTTCCTCCCAGGGAAGCATCTCTGCTCATTTTCTGGTTAGTGAAAATAGAAAAGCGTGGCTGAGCTGCTGCAGTCGCAGCCTGCTTCGTTCCCCATGTCCTGTGCAAACTTTTACACCCAAAGTTTCCAGCTTTGCTGGTGGTTTTTGGGGAGCAGACTTTGCATGACCAACCTGGGACATCTGAAGGAGGCCTCATGTAGGGGACCCGCTGAGCATTCGCCTTGCGGAAAATGGCACATTTGGGTTGTTACCGGAGGGAGCTGAGGTGTGGTTTGGGGTTGGGGAGCGGTGTGAGCAGGTGATGGTGTGCTGCCTGGATGAGAGGCCTTTGCAGGACAGCCCTCTTCGTTCGGAGGAGCTCAATGCCCTCGTATTATCTAACAACCAGAGGAAAAAAAGGCCTTTTTTTTTGGCCTTTTTTTTTTTTTTTGCTTTTCTCCAGAGCAGGTGTCAGTGTGACGTCCTGTACTGGGTTAGTGGTCCAGTGGTCCTGCTGATGCTCTCAGCAAGCTTGGCAGCGAGGAGTGAGGAGGCTTGAGCGTCTTCAGGGGCATCTCTGCAGCCGCCTCGGTGACGTTCTCACCAAGTTGCCCTCCCAAAACAGCTCTGTCATCTCAGTGTCCCCTCCACCCTGGCAGAAACCCCTTCATTTAACGCCGGTGTGGAGCAGGTGGGGCTTTGGTTTGGTTACAGCCCGAGCCTCGCGCCTCTGGACCGTCTCCCTCCGGTGAGGGGATTCCCAGGCTCCGCCGGGAGCCAAGTCCGGCACCTGACGTGCTCTGCCCGAGAGGCACGATGGAGGCGGAAAGTGGTGTTATTCCTGTTTCTCTTCAGAGGGACCTACTAATTAGTTTCTGCTTTTAAACTGCTTTGAAGTGCTCAGCCGAAACTCCTCTATGAGTGAAAACTATTATTATTTATTTATGCCATTTTCCAGAGTCTCTCCTCCACTGCGGGATGCTCCGATTTGCCACAGCTCTGGTCCTCGAGCAGGTTATTTCCCTCCCCGAGGGCATCAGTCGGTATTTCGGAGAGCACCCAAAATTGCTCCGCAAAGCCGAAATAGCTTCGAAAGGGAGCAGGAGGGCTCAGGAGGTCCCGTGGGATTTGGCCGGCTCAACTTCCCCCCACTGGCCCAGCCCAAGTCGGATGCGGTTGGCGTAGCCGGGATTGCAGCAGGCGGCCCCCGGATTAATTAATAGGGAGGGCTGGCGCGGCGCCAGGCAGGAGCGGCGCGGGGAAGGGAGCGTTGGACGTTGTGGCAGCCATGGCTATAAGGGAAATCTGCCATTGAGTGATTTATGGGGTGATTTCTCCTGGATTCTCGGTCTTTTTCAGGCTCTGGGGGAAAAAAAAAACATACACAGTTGTTTGGAGGAGCTGAAAACATGTGAGTTCTGAACCTAAAAATGAAAAAAGGGGATATTTCCCCCCCGTTTTTAGTCCTAGCATTCCCCACCCTCTCAGTCCTGCCTTGCAGAGGAAAGAAAACAACCCCAACTAGGTGATGCTTGGAAGATTTTCAGCAAACTTCCTGATCCTACAGAAAATCAGTTAGTGGAGACCTTCCCCCCACCTTATCCCTCATGTCTTTCACCAACTCGTTTTCTCTCCTCATTTTTTCGGCTGGTTGGGGCACAGGGAGGGGGCACCCACGGCCGGGATGCTACGGATGCTCACAGAGGTGCTGAGCACAAGCACGGGATTTTGCCGGGCCTTGACTTAACCCAGGGCTGATTTCCAACAGTGGAGAAGTCTCAGCCAAATTCTGGTTGATGACAGGTCTGGCGCTTTCATAATTGGCAGCCAACGTAGGTGATTACGTTTTGGGCTCCTTTTGAAGATGTATTTACATTGTTGTGTTAACTTTTACGTGCCCGGTATAAAGCGGTTATGTGCACAGCCCAGGAACTTAAAAGCGATGAACGTGACTGTGAAAGCTGTGAGCGAGGGAAGCTGAGATTACATGGAGACTGTTCGACTCCAAAAAAAAAAAAGAAAAAAAGTCACTTAAATCTCTGAAAACATTGGCCTTTAGAAGTAACGCATAAAAATGTCAGTGAAAAATACCTGAGTTGGGCTTTTCCAGTTTTTTTTTTTACTTTGTAGGACTTTTCACCCTTGGCTGAAAAGACCTTTGTAAACCGTGCAGGGGAGCTGGAAAAAAACCCTGCTGAAATACCTTAAAATTATGTTCCGGACTGAGTATTTAATGGCCAGAGAAGGTACATTAGAGACAAACTCCTTGCATTTAGCTTGAAAATAAGCTAACTGATGATGGCTTACAAATTTCCGGGCAGAACTAAACATGGCATGTGTTTTTCTTTGAAGGATATAAAAAAATTAGCATGAGCTGATGATTTTGCAGAGTGGTTTCTTTTATGCAGAGAAAATTGTTTTCATCCTAATCTTGGCATTGGCTCCTGTCCTGTGTTGCTTTTGTTTCCTGGGCTGCCATGGAAATGTCCCCCTTTCCCCCCAGGCCTCTCCACGCGCCTCTTCACCGGCTCTGTTGCCCGTCAGACCCTTTTTTGAACTAATTTAATTAATTAACCCAGTGCAAGTGTTCTTCTGAGTTAATAATCTACTGGGTTAACGAATTAAATCAGGTCATGGAAGGAGGCTGGGGAGCACCAGAGCCCTGCTCCAAGGTAAGGGCTGGAGGTGGAGGAGGAGGAGGAAGGTGTCTCCTCCATGGTGGGTACGGTGGCAGCAAGGGCTCTTTTCGGCTTTCTCTGGTGCTGGCTTTTGCTGGATGAGGGAGCTGAACTGGTCTCTGTGGCCGCACAACAGCCACGTCCAACATGAGGAGCATGCCAGGAACCGGGTTGGGGTTGGAGGAGTTGGGACCCTTTTGCGCCACAGCAACAGTGACACCGGATTAATTGTAATATGAAATCACAGTTATTTTATTATTGAGGCATGAGCTGGGCTGAACCTTTATGTCTCTCTCAGCAGAGTAAACCAGCAGCCTGGAGGGAGTTTGATGCTCTGCAGCATGGGGAAGGTCTACACTGCTGTCCCTGTGGCTGACCTCCGTCATCAGCTGAGGAGCTGGTTGACAGCTTTTCAGGGCCTCTGTGTATCGGGAAGACTTTGTCTTGGTCAAAGATGGGAAATTAAAGGATCCTCAGTTGATTCTGAGCCTTAAGGAAAAGGTCCAGGAAGGGCCTAGGGCTCTCCAACCCCCTGCTTGCACCCAGCTGCCATCTCCTTGCACAAGCCCGTTGTCCTGCTGTAACACACAGCTTCTCGCTTCATTGGAGAAACCAAGAAGTGATTAGAAAAACAGACTGAACTGTCCTTGTCCTTATCAGGATTTTCACAAACCTTTGCTGGGGAACAGCGTAGAGAACCTCCTGCTGCCTCTGCTCCTCTGTTGTCCCCAGGGCCACCAAGGGACAGCAGCCCAGGTCCTCCTATGTTTGTTTGCTGGTGGGCTTGGGATGTTGCCCTACATAATTATGGTGGAGCCAACATTGGAGTGCTTCCGTGGGCTGACAAAGTGGCTGCTGGCCAAGATGTGGCTCGCCAACATCTGAATGTTCTCCAAGGGTGAGATGGTGCCTTCAAAGTCCCACCCCACCGCTCCCAATGAGGACGGACGGACAGATGGTGGCCAGTTTGTGGCCCTGTGTCCCAAGGGCATCTGCATGGGGGATCCCTGTGCTGGTGGCAACGCTTAGCTTCTCCCCACCCCAACAGGCAGAGTCTTCTGCCGGGGGTTGTTTCAGTGCGGGGGCTCCTGGGGGGCCGCAGTGATGCATTCCAGCTGAGACTTGTAAGGCAGAGGTATTTTAAGTATATTGGCTTAACGAAAATGGTTGAGAGCTTTGCTGGGGCAGATTGACAATTAATTTTTTTCTTTTTTTGCAGGGCCATAAAAATTCCATTTCTGCTGTGGAAAGTTTTAACCCCTTCCTTACCCTGGAGCTTGTTTCTAAGGGTATTAATGGGGGATTGTTGCAAATGATGGCTCCCCGGTGAACTGTTAAAAGATCTTTGGGAAATGTGCTTGTTCTTTGCGCCAGGCTTTTTATCTGGACCTTGTTCACAGCGACCCGTGTGTGGCTATGACCATCCTGCTTCTGTGCTTCTGCGTGTTGGATAGTATATGCATGTATCTGTGCTACGGCAGAGGGGTAAAAAAAAAAGACTGAGCACGCATCTAATAGCCTAAGAATAAAGCTGAGGAAAGACCTTGGCCATTGAGAAAAGATGTGCCTGAGCGCCATGGCCAGAGGAGCATTAGGCTGCCGGAGATGCAGGGGTACAGAAGGGGGGGACGTAAAAATGGGGGGTGGGCTGAGTTGTGGGGACACTTTTGAATATCCCACTCTATGGCTTGAGGTGCCCAGGAGTGCGTTTGAGTCCCCGTCACGTTTGGAACATGCAGTGATTTATTTATTTTTTAACACGCGTGGCCTTCCCTGCGGGCGCTTCTTAAATGTGCCGTGCACACCCATGAGCGTGGTGTGGGGTGAGGTGGGGCAGGGGGGGCTGCCATCACCCCTTCCTCATGGGGAGCTCAGCTTGGGAAAACAAGGCAGCGTGACTTGTGACTGTTTTCATCAGGAGTCCGTGCAAAAATGGGAATATTCCTCAAAGCGCTGCAGCAAACTTCCCTTCTCACCCCCCTTTCCTTACACAACAAGATCTTACTTGCAGCCATATATTGGGGGGGCCATTTGACCTGCTGAGAGGAGGTTTGGTGGCTTTGGAAGAGCCGAAGCATGAATCAGAGATATTTTAATCGTGTGTTTTGTGATCTGCCCATGTTTTCCGTCCTGCTTTTAAGTGCAACATCAAGCAGTGGGACTGTGCAGCATTTTGTTTTGGGAAAAAAAAGCATCTTTCTTTTCTCTTTTAATGAACTGCTTTGAACTTTACTGGCATAAAGCACTGTCAAATCACAAATAATCTAAAACCTCAAGTTATTTTCTTTACCTCCACGCTCTACAGGGAGCAAAAGCAGCAGCGCTGCGAACGCCGCGAGGATTTACAGTATTTGCTCTCTGCATTTATTTGTTCCCGTATCCAGATTCCTTCTGCCTGAGCCACACAAGACTCTTTTCCCATTAAGTTCTGGTTTTGATTCTCCCGTCTTGCTTCCTATCTTGCTTTTTTATCTTAAATCGTTTGAAATTTCCTTTTGGATGTGTCTGCTGCGAGGCATCGCTGCGGAGGATGGATGGCGGAGGAAGCGGTGACTGGGAGGAAGGAGTAAACAAGAGCCAGAGTTTCAGCCCGTCCATCTGATCGATAAAGGTGGCTTTGATGGAAGAGATAGCCCTGACGCCAGCCTAAATGTAGCTCTTAGAAGTTGTAGCTGCCTACAGTGATAGTTGTTAAAAATGCGGCGTATACCATGGAGGGAGGCACTGCAGGACTAAAATATTTTTCTTTCTTCAAAAAGAAAGCTAACAAGCCTGCCTCTGTTCCAGCAGAAAGGGGGAAAAAAATTAAAAAAAGGGTTTTTTTAAAAAAAAAGTGGATTTTCTTGTCTGTGCATAAAGGGCAGCGTGGAAAAAGAGGAGGAAAAAATGGAATATTTATTTAAAAGGCAGAGGACATGCTTTTCTGCCGGCCGCCCCTGCTGTCTGCTGAGTGGTAGTGGCTAATAGCTGGAGGCGAAACTAATACTTGGCAGGGGATGAGACACAGCGCAGGCCCCCTTGTATTTCGGGGCTTGCTAAAGTGCTTGCTTTATGTCAGGGCTGCGAGATGAGTTCATCTTCTCAGGATTTGGTTGAGTGCGCTGGGAGATAAAAGAAGGCAAAGGAACCCACGGCGGCACGGGGAGGGGGGCAGCTGGCCAGGGGGGCGATGGCTGGGGGGGAAGAGGGACCCTGCCGAAAGCCTTCCCAAGGCAGAGGCTTTTCGGATGAGCCTTTTAACCCTCTCCTTTCAGGGTGGTTTATTTGCCTGCGGGCCATGGGCAGGTTGCTTTTGCAGCTGGTGCGTGGCTTTTAAAGCCTTTCTTCACCCCCCAGCGAAAGTGGGTGATGGAGAAGTGGGGCGGAAAGGAAACTTTTAGTTGCTTGATATGCAGTTACCTAAAACTCGCGTCTTTGCTCGTTTGAAGGAGCACACGACATCTCCGGGAGTGCTCCGAGGTGGCAGAGCTGTCACTGCTGGGCAGGAGCTGTGACGGGGTGATGGAGATGGGAAGCACATTGGCAGGGGGGTTTTCCCCCCCGGTTGCGTGCTTGGATGGATGGACTGAAGCTCATGCCATAAATCGCATGGAAGTGATTTTAATAATGTTATTCTAGGTGCTTCAAAGCAGCTGGTGTGTAAAAAACCTTCCCCTGTTTTCAGTATGCGTGTAGATCGGTGTCTTTACCAAAATACTTGCTGGTTCCTGGAAAGCAGAGATGGCACCAGGGGTGGTGACACCTGCAGCGGGATATTCGTGTAGAATAGACACTGCTTTCGTCATGCTTTGCTTTCCTCCACTAGGTATGTTAATTTGCAATAAACCATGGGAAACACCTATTTAAACGTTTATTGCTGACTATTCCCCTAATCAATTCAACTGATGGGGAAGCTTCCGAGTTTTGAAGTTATCCCATTCTTAGTCTGGAAGGGAAATTCAGGGGCTGAGTGGTAGTTTCTAAAAAATGTAAGAACAAAACCAACTTACCTAATGGGCATGCAGGGCTTTGTAGAGGTTGGGAGGTTAAACAGACGCAGAGCTCAGTAATTGCTACCAGCCTCTGCGCCCTGCAGATGAAAAGCTCTGAGCTTGTCTGTAGCCCCCCACGGGCATCACTCGGGTGGGACCGCAGCAAAATTTAGTTTTTGGGAAGGCACTGAGGGCATCTCAACTGTATGATGTCCCAGGGGAAAGATGACTGTGGAAACTGGACGCTGTGGCAGATGCAGCTGCGGATGAAGCTCAGTTGCTCAGTACATCTTTCTGCTGTTGTGTCATTTATGAACTACATCTTGGTTTTGTGTCATTTATGAACTACATCTTGTTTCACCTCTTAAAATCTGAAACTGTTTGCCATAGTGCATTTTAAAGAGCGAAATGCGCCGACCTTCTGCATGGCGGTAGACCAAGAGATTGGTATCAGAGAAGGTCAAAAGATTTTCGTCCATGCCAAGCTATTGATTTCAGGGGTTTGCAGAGATGTAGCTAAGGGTGGTCTTGATTCAACGTTCGATTAGATAAGACTATTTGGGTCAGATTTGTGTTAATGTCATAAACTTGGTTAACATCATTTTTGCAACTGCTGCAGAAATATTGCAAAGAGGTTCTAAAACTTTTTATCACCCATTTTATCAAAGTTTCTGTTCTTGGTGGGGATCTCAGTGCAGCATTTTGTCACTAGGCAGCTGGCAGGGTTTCTAACCCAGAATTGTGTTTGAATCTTTTCTTCCTCGCCTAAAACTTCACGTTCACATGGCTGGTGCTTTGCAAGGCATCACGAGATACTTCAGGAAGAGTCAAGTCCAGTTGTCATGATGTGCTTGGGTACAACATACTCATCATGCGCTTGCTGATTAAGTCATTACCCTTTTGGAGCAAGTTGGGTTGTTCGTTTGACTCCTGGTGATCTGGACGCAGGAGGTGGTCATTTGAGATGGCAAAGGAAATACAGCTACTAGCCAAAGAGTAAGAATGGGGAAAACCCTTTGGTTTTGCTGATTCTTGTCATTAGCAGAGTGCAGCATCAGGATGAGCGTATTACAGAGCGACTGAGTGGTCTCCACGGAGGGATGGTTCAGAAGCACAAAGACCCATCAGGGACACTGTGACGTGGTGGAGTGTCCCACCCCGCCTCAAGAGCTGTGGCCGGGGCACAGGACCTGGTCCTTGGGGGGAAAAAAGCCGGTTTGCCTCATCCAGCTCCAGGATGCTGCCGTTGCTCTGCCCAAGGGTCTTCACCCATTTCCCTGCTGTGCAGAGCCACCAACTCTGAATTTAAGGGGCACATCTCGCCCAGTTGTGTTCAGCAGGGCTTTTCCCATGCCTTTAGGAGGCCCCGGACATCACGACCAGTAGTAGGGGGCACAAAGCTGTTGGCTCACAGGGAAACGGTGTTTCTTTTCCCAGTGGGGTTGAAGTGTCTGATTGCTGCGAGGTTTCCTTCCCATTTCTGTTTAAAATGTGCATCAAGCTGAAAAGGGGCTGTTGTCAGTCGTGCTGGGTCTTAAACGTTATTTAAAGAGATGATGGGGGAGAAACGGGCCAATCTTGCATTTTTAGGGTGGTTTAGACCTGTGATGGGCGAAGGGGTCAGTGTGAGATGATGAGCATTGCCCACGGCAAAGGGCATCCCGCTGCCCCCCCACTTGCCCAGTTGTCCCCCTTCCCCCCTCTCCCTCCTCTTAAATTTGTATAGTTGCAACTCAAGTTAAACTCTAACAAAGCTGCTTAATTCAAAGATCGTTAATGGGGAGGAGAGACCGTTCCCCTCCGGGGTAATTTGAGCCTGAAAAGAAATGGGGCTGTAGGGCTGCGCTTGAAATCCGGTGTGTCAATAGGGTCTCTGAGGCAAAATAATGGCATCACCCCGCGTGTGAGTTAATCGGACATGATGGCATGAAGGCAGAGGGGTCAGCAGGCCGCGGGCGCGTGATATATTGTCAGGGAGCTTAATGCCAGGCATGGAACAGGGCTGGCTCGAAGCAGAGCTCCTTGCTTGAAATCCCAGTGTGGTTTTCTGGTGCGATAGGAGCAGGAATGATGTTCAGCAGGAGGTTAATTCGCCCTCTTCGGGCTCTTTTAGGGCTGAGAGTTCCCATCTTCCTTTTGGAGGCATCGTAAATTCTGGAGGCATCGTAAATTAAACAGATTTCTGGTAGTCTGCGTCCCTCCTGTCTTCCTTGAATATAATTCCTAGAAAGAAGAGATGTTTCTCATTGTTCTGGAGAGAGTTCCAATGGCTTTGTTAGGAGGACATGTATAGTTCATAGCAACCACTCCCCCTTGGCATGAAATGCCTCCTCAGATTTCATGTTCCCCGTGGGAACACCAGCAGCGCTGTCAAAGAATATTACATAGCAGAGATAACTGTCAGGTCAGTCATCCAAGCACTTCATGGACATCTCCTCTGTTTCAGCTCAACACAAGTTGGCCTTTGAAAATGGAGGGACCCGCCAAGCTCAGGGGTGGCTGACTTGCAGTGTCACAGTATCCGTGCTGGCTCTTGGTGGTGGAAATGCTCATATCTTGGGTGTACAGGGTCCTGGCTGCTGGACGCAGGATTGAACATCAAGTTAGAGAGAGACAGAGGCGTTGAACTCCATGGGAGCTGGTGGGTGGCCCGTTGGGTCACTAGCCTTTGCTTGAGCCTTCTTTCATGGTGGCATTTGACATAACTGAATGTGAGCTTTGGGTTAAGCAGAGGCTTTGGGTTGAAGATGGGCTTCGGGTTGAGCACAAGTTTTGGGTTGAACACAAGTTGAGTTCCCACATGGGCAAAGCCGATGGGTGGGAAGAGCCATTTGCTTGTCCTCCATACCTGTCTTTTCCCAGGCGGTCACAGTAAATCCTGACTTTTCCTCTGCTTTCCCCTGCAGATGCCAGTACGTCGCCCGATGCCGTGAAGAGGAGCCATTGGTGCAACGTGGCCTATTGGGAGCACCGGACGCGTGTCGGCCGCCTCTACACAGTGTACGAACAGTCTGTCAGTATATTTTATGACCTACCTCAAGGAAACGGCTTCTGCCTCGGTCAGCTAAACCTGGAAAACAGGAGCGAGACTGTGAGAAGGACTCGAAGTAAAATCGGCTACGGGATTTTACTTAGCAAAGAACCGGACGGTGTGTGGGCTTACAACCGCAGCGAGCATCCCATCTTCGTAAACTCCCCGACACTGGACATCCCCAACTGTAGGACTTTGATAGTGCGCAAGGTGATGCCGGGCTATTCCATCAAGGTGTTTGACTACGAAAAGTCCTGCCTCTTGCAGCACATGGCTGATCTGGATTATGCGGACGGGCCCTATGACCCGAACAGCGTGCGGATTAGCTTCGCCAAAGGCTGGGGGCCGTGTTACTCGAGACAGTTTATCACGTCGTGTCCTTGTTGGCTGGAGATTTTACTCAGTAACAATCGATAACGGTCAGCCTCTGACAAAAGGAAAAAGAAAAAAAAAAGACACAGACTATCCCAAATATCATCTACCTAGATTTAATATAAAGTTTTATATATTATATGAAAATATATATTATACTTGTAATTATGGAGTCATTTTTACAATGTAATTATTTATGTATGGTGCAATGTGTATATGGACAAAAAACAGAAAATGCACTTTGGCTTATATAATTCTTTCAATACAGATTTTTTTAAAAAAGAAAAATTATACAGCAAAAATAGGAGAAAGCCCTAATTTTGATGTATGGTTTTTTGAAATATTATTAATACCCAGACAAAAAGCTAATACCAGTCACTCATTGATAATAAAGTATTCGCATTATAGGGGGGGGGTTTAATTGTCTTTTATTTCCCCCCCCCCGACTGAAGTCTGCAGCAGTGTCTGCTCAGGCACTGTGCAGTCAGTCATGGGGGGTTTCCAGAGGGGTGACCATTGTCTCCCGTCTCAGCCAGGACCCTTAGGAAAACAGTACATGAGTTGCGGCAGTTGACTCCAAGAGGAGGGTAAATGGGGACAATTTGAGAGCCGGGGAGCACACGGAGAAGGTGTGAGGAAAATCTCCCGTAGCTGTTCTTGCGCAGGGCTCTGTGATCTCTCTGATAACACAAAACATGATGGGGACCATCATGAAGATGAGCGTGCATGTTCACGCTTCTGCAAATTGGTGGGTACCAGCGCAAAGGGATGGGTATTAGTGCTGGTGGGAAGTGCCACCATGGCCCTAAATGCTGCTCAGTAGGACCAGTTTACATTATCAGCCTTGCGCAGGGATTGTACCTCTGAGTCTGGTACCTCCCAGACGTGTTTGATAGTTGAGAAACAAATGGGGGTTTTGGACAACTCAGGGTTGGGTGAATCCTCAGTTGGAGACACCGTAACATGGCCTGAATTGGGGGAACCTCTCTGGTAACTTCACGGTGGAGGTGAGCTGGATGAGTTGTGTGCACATTTGCCCTGTAGTTCTCCCAGTCTGTCCTCCAAGCAATAAACTGACACAGAATTGTTTGGGAAGAATGTATTTGCTCTGAGGAGCAGTTGCAGCCAGAAGAAGTCTTGGTCAAATGAACTTGTCTCAGATGATTTACTCCTTCTGGAAATCCTGGATGAAATCAGGCACTTTGCTGACTTCCACGTGAGCTTCGTTGCTGTCAGCGCTGTAGCACCCATGCGCTTGCATGGGCAGGTTGGACGTTGGCTGGCTTCGCTTGGTTATTGAAGTGATTTATTGCCAGTGGCTAGCGTTGCCAGGTCTTAGGGTTGTATTACAAATCCCTGTACATTTGATTTTTCAAAAAGTCCCAGCCTCTGGAGTCCGGTGACTGCAGAAGCACCTCAGCTTCCAATGTTGCAGAGGATGATTTTGTAGCCCTCATGTTTGCGGCGAAAAACATGCAGTGACACCTCCTCAGTGGCTCAAAACTCGGGAGGGAGTAAAATAAGACATGAAGTTCCCATCAAAAATCCCACCAGGGTCATGCATTTTGACAAGTGGACTTGGTGTTTCTACAGCAGGCAGGAGCGAGGATGGGGAAGGTGGGGACCGCATCCCTCCAGGGAAACGCACAGACCTGGGGTGGACGTCGGGGAGAGACACAAGCAGGGAATGTCGCAATGACATTTCCGCAGTCGTTTTTCAAATTATAACCATACTTGATACTTAATTGGGACCACATTGGCTGAGTTCGTGCAGCATCAGTATTAATACTTGACATAATTAATTTTTGTTTTTGTTACAGCCATTGTTGTCAGAGAACAGTGTCAAAACATGTCGCTATCGTTTAAAGCCAGCTTTCAAGAGCTTTGCAGGGTTTTTTATCCCCGTTGGCTTAGATTTGGTGTGTCCTGCCATACCACCTACCTCACTCACTGTATCACTTTCACGCAGTCAGTCAAGAGGCCGTTTTTATGTTTTGGGGTTTTTTAAAGATATTTTTGTTAATACCATTCTCATTTTCACTGGGACGCAGCAGCCAAAAGATGAGTTGCTTCTCCCTGCTTCCTTTTCTTCCCTTTTCTCTTTTCTTTCTTGGCGCTTCCCACCATCACCCAGAAGGTTTTGCATTCACAACCCGAGCTGGCTGCTGCCTTCCTCCCTGTCCTCATCCTCCTCGCCTGCATGCACAGATGCTACAGTGCCGTGATTTTCCACTTTCTACTGGCTTCTTCCATATTTTGGACAAAATAGCACCAAGGATGGACATTGTTGTTTGCTTTTACACCATCAACAAAAGATCCCATCCCAGTGCCCACAGAAGCTGTTGTTCACATGCTGTTGATTTTCCCTAACTTAACTCTTTGCATTTACAGCGCGACGGGGCTGGTCAGGTGCCTTTCGGCTCTGTTCCGGGTTTGCATCAGCAAAAGGATTTTTGTGGGCTGAAATTTGAGCGTTAACTTTGGGAATTCCCTTGTGCAATCTACTGATTGTGCTTACTTCCCCCCCCCCCCTTTTTTTTTTTTTTTATTACTCACGCACTTCCCCTGGAATAAATCTGGAGTTTTATTTCAGTTGACAGCAGGGCTTTAAAGGGAATAAAAAAGGGTTTTACGGTGAGGCAATGAAATAAGTCATCAAGTATCCTTCTCTGACCCATTTCTCCCCTTTAATGCTTTACTGTAATCATTCAAAGTTAAGACCATTTCAAGACGCTTTAGGACTTCCAAGCTATGGAACCCCACGCTGGACCCTCGTAAAGCTCAGCTGAACCCTTCCCCGTACGACCCTCGGCACGAGGTTTGAACCTGGGGGCTACTCAGTGACACTAAGTTGGCACTTGGAGCAGCCCTTGGGGTGGCTGTGGGTGGAGGGCACTTAACATCAGGGAAAGAGGAGTTCTTTCCCTGCGGGGGTTTGCAGGAGCAGCTGGGCATCGTTGAGTTTTCTAACGACCCAATGGGTCTCTCATGTGCCCACGCCCGCAGCTGCTGGTGTTTGCTCATCTGTCCCAGCACCTATAAAAACAGGATGGCCACAGCCCCCTGGGATCCTCTGAATGTAGCTTTGCCTTTCTGGAGCAGTTGTGGTCTTCCAGTACTTGAGGTAAGTGGTACTTTCATTATTCTTGTTCCTTTAAGGTGTGTGTGGGGTTACATCACTTTAAGGGCAGAGATGAAAGCAAGTCCCTTGGCGGGAGGGTGTTGGGGTGATTCCACCTGGATTGTGCTTAGGCTGAGCTCCTGATGCTGCTCTGGGCACCCTGTTATTGGGGTTTGGTGGGGTTTGTGTGACTGCTTTTGGGCTGGGGCTGGTTTAGCTTTGTCCTGGGAAGGCTATTAGGTCACCCATGTTCATGTGTTATCATTGAGTGTTGCTTTGGGGGCATGTGTTCGGTAGTACAGTAGGGAAGTCTTTTTTATCTGTAGTAGTCCTGGGACACTTGTGCTGCTACAGGGGGTCAAACTCTGAGCTGAAGGAGTGGGGTGTGCCACTGCTCGGTAGCATGGCAGGATCCCTGTAGCAGCCCCTCAGCCCTATGTGGTCAGAGGAGATGCAGGGGCAGCAAATCCCTGAGCAAACAGGCCTTTCCACCAGTGCAGAAGGGCTTCAGCAATGCACTGACCTTGGAGTTTGCTCCAACTCATCAGTTATTTGTGCAGAGAGGTTGTGGTTTTGTTGTAGGATGGGGGCGTTGCATGGGTTTGGTGCCTCAGCTGATTTTAAGCCGGTGAGTCTCACCCCTCCAAGGCAGTGACTCCTCAGGTGGAGCTTCTGCAGACCACAGCCCTCAAATTTCCCTGTCAATGATCTTGATCCTGCAGAAGAGCCTGAGATGAATGGTCTGACTCATTCCGGGTGCTTTATGCATCATCTGCGGAGGTGGTGGGACACAGAGATGTGCTAAGGTGTTACTCAGGCAGCCAGACTTGCTGGACACCTTTATCTGTTAGCGCTAAAGCACTGACAGATGAGCATTGACACCGTGAGCTGGTTCCTCATGGTGTTATGGGTGCAACCAGGAGGTTGAAGGCTGCACAGTCTGTTTCTGGCTTTCCTGTGCTAAATACACCCAAAGCCTACTCAAGTGGAAGTCCTGAATTAGTAACTCTCCTGGTACTGGACCTGAGTCCTTGTGGGCTTTGATGTGTGGAGGGTGTTTATTTGATAAGATCCTCTTAATTTGAGTAATACGGTGTTTTAAAACTGTGCAATAGGCTGATAAAAAGCAACCAGTCGGTGCTGGTAGGTCCCAGAGGCAGCCACTCTTCCTACGAGAAGATGTTCATCATCCCTGTCCTTGATGTTCATTGCTATTATGGCTGAGAAATACCTTTTACTACCCAGAATGGAAAAGAAATTAATACTAAAAGGAGCCACATTCATCTCTTGTCAAACAGGGGCTAAGATCCCCTGGTGGCACAGGTTTTGCCACAGTTCTATGGAGTTTGTCGGTCTCTAGACCGTAATCCTTCTCAGGATTTTATCTCCACAATAAAAGTGCATGGGACTTGTTCAATGCACAATTAAAAGCTGAATATTGCCCCCCACGCGCATGCTGGCAAGGAAAAGGAAAAAAAATCACTTTGTGCAGAGGAAGGAGCTGGAGATGTGCCTCGGGGTGTGATGCTGCTTGACTTCATAGTCTTTGTAAATAATGGAACATCTCCAGCTCTTCTGTTTGGGATGTGATTTATCATTTTTAACAGGGCAGCGGAGTTGCTAGAAGTGCTCATGCGTGTACTTGTGCTACCCAAAATTTCAATGGGTCCTATAGGCTTGGACTTTCTGCCTGGTCCAGTGTTGTGGCTGCGTCTGTCTTCAAGCCAGTGGGTGGGATTCAAGTGGAGGAAGAGCTTTAGGAGCTGCCCAGGACACGGTGTGGTCCTGGGTCAGGGGATGAAGCAGCCGTGTGGTTGGAGCTGCTGCTCTCCCGGTGCTTCCGAGGGCTGTGAAATGAGCCTCAGGAGCCAGAGTGGGTTTTTTCTTTCTGAGAAATGGAGGACCAAAAATCAAGTGTCTTGTTGAGGTAAGTGGCCCTGTGGTGGGAGCTGGCTGTGGGGGCAGGGCTGTGGGCTGTGCAAAACTGGTGCTGTGAATTTGGTGGTGAATCTGCTGCTACCTGGCTGGTTTATAAGCTCAATATTCTGAGAAACTTGGTGTGGGGTGGCTGCGGAGCTGTGCTGGGGGGCAAAAGAGATCCTGGTGCCTTCACCTCATCGTGTCCCTCCTGTCCCTTGTCCGAGCTGTTTGGGAGCAGGAGCTGCCTTGTGGGTGTGCATGGATCTGCTCTGACAGGTGGCCAAAAACCTTCCTAGAAAGCAAAAATCAAGATTCACCTCCATTTCCCCTCGCTTGAGGTGGACTGGGCTGCTGAATCTGGCAAGCCCCAGGGAAGGGAGGTGTGCTGGGGGTGACATGGCGTTGCAGCAGGGTCTGCAGTGTCACTTGGTGCTGGGTGGCATCCCAGGACTGGTGCCTGCGGCCGCTGCCCCAGCACTGGCACCCCGAGGCTGGGTCCGGGAGTCGGAGGCGCAGTGGTTAACTGCGGAGCATCCAGAGTTATTTCCTGTAAATAACTTTTTTGCTTTCCTCAAAGGTCTTATTTTCCGTTCGGTGCATGATGAAGCATTGCTTGCTGCTTTGCGGATAATCCTCCCTATATTCCTGATTTATGTATGTCCTGGTGCGATGCACAAAGTAGCATCTGTACTATATACACTGTGGGAACAACCCAAAATTGCTCTGAAACTCGACTGGCTTACAATTATATTGGATTCTATTAAATTAAAATACATAGCACATATATTACACAATAAACCACAGCTATTTCATGGATCAAATTAAGTTTTATTTGGGCAAATTACAACCTTTCTTACAGTTGGGCCTTTGTGAAACCATTCCTTTTTAATAAAAGCAGGCATTTTTGGCAAATGCTCTTAAAGTGTGCATTCCCAATAATTGCATATACTGTTGCTATTCTTTCTGGGATATGTGAGGCTAATTATCTTCTCCTATTTAGGATAGGTTCAAATGAGCAGTGTCTTCCCTTTCCTCCTCCCCCACACCTCCCTTCTGCTGGAATTTCTTATTGCTTTCCATTTTTATTAGCTTGGCTATGGAAGTCGGCAGAAAAAAAAAATCCTCTCCTCGTTAAAAGCAGGAGTGCCTTTCCCGGAATTTCTTGGGGAAATGTGACTCTCGCAGCTGCCCTCCAGCCCTGGCTTGGGGGGTTGCAGGGTTTGGGGGATAAAGAGAAAACAAACCTCTGAGAAGTGAGATGAAACCTGGTGTGTGCGTGAGGGGGGTGTAAAATCCATCCCATTTGTGGAGGCTTCTTATTAAATAAAGCGCTTTGTTTCTGCTACAGCCTTTTCCTGCGCAAGGACAGCGAGGGGCAGGCGAGATGGCACGCCAGACCCTGTGAAAGGGCTTTGGGGATTGCTCATCCTCCCACAAGTTTTGCTAAAATCAAATAAAAGGTTCAAAAACTGTGGGGAGGGGCAGACAGGGTGGCTCATTCCCACATTTCCGTAGGAAACTCCATTAAAAAATAAACACCAACTGCGCTCTAGTTTTGAGAAATGCTGCTCTGCTGTTTTTCCTGCCTCTTGCTTTCTGTTTGCTGTTGGGACAGGCATCTAGCTACCAATATTTTCTGGGAATAGCTTTTCCCACAGTATTTTCAGCCTGGACCAGGAAATGGAGGAAATGTCTTAAGTGCAGCCTTCCTTGGGTAACATCAGTGTGACTTCTAGACCAGCGAGACGGAGATAAACAGCAGAGCAGCACCAAGCTTCCCCACTCCTGAATGCAAGGAAACGCAAATTTTAGGCTTGTATTTCATTACACAGCAGCACCTCTGGGGGTGGGAAGGGTGCTCAGCCCCTCTGCTGGGTGGGAGAGAGAGGATGGAACTGTTGCTGTAGAAGTCCTCGCACATTACGTAAAACTTCAAAGCTTTTTGTCAGTTTTCCAAATCCTTCTGTGCGCTATTGTCAGAAGATCAAGAACTATTTTTTAGCCTCCCAAATCACATCTGGATGCTGTTTATGGGATTGTGTTCAGCATGATTGCATCTCTGGGAGGGGGTTAGCACTGGCAGTGGGGACTGGTCTTGGGGCTGCCAGACTGTCTGCTGCTAGGGCCCATGGACCGGTGGCATCTCCCCACCCTGCTCTCAGCCCGTGGTCCCAATAAAGGCTCCTTGGAGATCATGGCTTCCCTGTTGCTTTACAACTGCTGCCAAGCGTTTGCTCAGAGGTTCCTCATCCGCATGTTGGTGTTTCCCAGCTCCTTCCCTCCACAGCTCCCTGGCTGTGATGACCCTGTAGGTGCAGGCAGCCTCGGCACCCTCCAGCTGCCAATTTGACATGGGTGACAAGCCGCTGGCCCTGTGGCGTATGCGATGGGGCTGTCTGGGTCCTCCACAGTTCCTGTAGAGGGTGGACATCAACCTGTGACACAGGGGAAAGAGGAAATGGGATTATTCTGACCATATAAAATACTCCCAGAAATTTCTTTATTGATTTGTTTTTTTTTTTTAAATAATAACTTGAGAGCATCTCTGACCCGTTGCCTGCCTGTATGGCCAGAATGGGGTTGTCTGTTGCCACTGCTATGTAATATGTGATTGGGGTGCAGGAGACACTGGCACTTGCTCAGTCCCTGGTGCCTCTGCACCAGGGACCTGCGGTGGGCCAGGAACCAAATGAAACGGCTGTGAAACACTTTTGATGTCCTGCCTGTGTGACCGTGGTGTTGGAGGACAGTGGGGGCTGTCACTCAGTTGCAGTGGCAGGAGGTCACAGCCTGGCTCTGTCCCTCCAGCCTGGCATCGCAGGGAAGAGCATGTGCAATGAGGGAAAACGTGGATGGGAGAGAAAGGGAGGAGTCCCCAGAGCATCCTTTGCAGCCTGGCTGTGGGTTTCAGAAGAAGATTCTGTGCCTTGTCCCTGGTTGTCTCTTTCGTCCAACACCCATGCCTTCTATCGCCTTCCAACTTGGGTTGTATGTTTTAAGCTGGATGAGGCTCTCTATCTCAGCACTGGTCTGAGTCAGGTCGTGGTGCTGTGCAGTGGGATGGCATTTGGGACATGAGGCTTTACAGGCAGGCAGGAGGAACCGCTCTGGGGAGCTAGCTGAAACCCTGGCTGCAGTTAAACACCACCATCTGAAGGGCTTTGTGTGGAGCATGTGCTGTGCCTCCTCCCGTGGCAGCAGGGATATCTGACACACTGCTGTGTTCGCTTTTGGGACGCAAAATTGAAACCACAACCCATTTCTGGGGAAGATATACAATGAGAGTGAAGCGCCTTCTCCTGAAGGATGCTGGGGGGGAAGGGTGAGAAGAAAACCCTCACTAGTCTCTGGAAATTGCTTTCCTTCCTCTTCTTCCAAAATAGCATAATTAACAGAAATAAACTTCATAATGCTGTTAATTTTGAAGGTCTTGTACGCCAAGCTTGAGCATGCAGAGCTCAACTGAGCAAGCGCTGAGCACTGGGAATGGTTAATTATTACCCAAATGGTGTCTGAGTTAGTCTGAAAGCACTGAAGAATTATGAAACTGTAATGAGGGAGGCCCATTCTTGGCAAACGCTTATGTGATTCAAATGTTGGGGAATTCAGCATGTTTTTTCTTTCTTCTGAGGACTTTAAGTCAGCTGATGGCCCAGATTGCATGGTGGGGATTGAGTGGGACCATCAATCCAGGGGAGCTGATGCTGTAGCAGCTTCTGCAGTTCTCCGTCACAGCAGCTGTTTAAAAATAGCTTCGGTGAGTCAATAATTAACCCATTGTTACTTCTTAAAAATCCCAAGCGTGTGAATTTCTGGATACAATGGTTTGGTGCTGGATCTGTAGAAGTCCCCGATGTAATGTGTTTGGCACTGCTGCAGCTGGGACTTTGTGGTGGCCCTTCTCTCTGCTCCCCTGCAGAGGTCTTCCTGTAATGTTTGGGCTCACATATGTACACTTTTCATAAGGAAGGGATATTCCTTCCTATGGAGAGCTCTTCTTTGGCCTTGGAAGACCAAGAAAAAAGTTAAAACACATTAAAAGTTTTGGCAGAAACTCCTTAGTTTTTCTGCTGAGAATCTGAATTCTGCAGAATCTTTCTTTCTCTCATCTTCAGACCACGTGTGGTCCATGTTTGGCCTCTTCTGGTTCTCAACCTGTTTGCCTGGGAAAACAGAAATCATGGTGCCTCAAGAGCTTCTACTTTCTCCACCCCTCCAGACACCCTGGTCTATGCATGAATGGTTGGGGTTCAGCCTCTTTCAAGCAGGATTTTGGTCCAAAAATTTCATGGCAAGGTGGCAGAGGGTGACATCAATGGAAAGGAGTCTCTAAAGGTGATGTGCGCTGAAGAGTTTCATTTGAACAGTCCCTGTTCTGGACTGCTGTGATCTTTTAGTCTTGAGCTCAGTTCACTTCCAGTTCAAATCTTTGATATATCATAAGTAGATAAAGCTGGAAACTGAAGCATATGATGGTTTAAAAATCACTTGGTGACCCATGTCCTGATGCTCCTCTTCAAGCTGACCTATGTATCCCAGGCACCTCCAGTTGCTCATGGGGCTCCCCCAGTCCTAACTGTGCTGTGAAGCAGAGGAGGCTTCCTGCAAAGTGGCGCTCTTTGGGAGTTGAACCCTTGGCATGGGAAACTTTAAAAAGCTTTTTTCCTCCTACAGATGTTTTTCCTCAGTTCTACTGAAGCAAGTTAAGCGTGTGGGAATGCCTTCAGTGATCTGATCTTAGGGGTTCAATGCCTCACTTTCTAAAACGTCCCTCAAGCTTCTTTCCCTGTGCTCATCTGTTTTTTAGCTGCTTCACTTGCAGCTTTTCAAGGAACAGTTGGATGTAGATGGTCAATAAAACTGTTCTGCTTTGCTCAGAATGTCTCCCACCAGGAAAGTCCCCGCTGAGCTGTCTTTCTGCTGCTTGCAGTGAACTGCACGAGATTCCCCTCTGGTCATTGCTTCTGGTATTTCATAAGGGCTAATCCTCCTTCCCCTCCAGTTAGTTGTGTGTTTGCAGAGTAATCCCCTGCAGGACCTATGGTCTGCTCCAGAAAGTGGCTGGAAGGAACATTTGACATCGCTGATCTAAAGTACTTCTGAAAACTCTGCTGCTTCCTCATGGGTCTATGTAGTCCCAGTGGCAGACTGCTTGGGTGCCTGCTTGGAGCCTCTTGGACAAGCCAAGGAACAGTTTCCTTGGAAAAACACAGCTTTGACATCTGGAGTCTGCCTACTTGGCAAGGGGAAGTAGAAAGGTGTTCAGCTGCCTGAGATGTTGTCTCAGTTCATTGGTAAGGCTTTCCTTCTCTTTAGGTTGGAGACAAACTCTATGAACTGATGTAAGACGAAGGCATGGGTTACAGCAGGAGACAAATCCACTTGTATCTTCTGAGATCGGTGGTGTTGGGAGCAGAATGTTTGGCTGGGGTGGAGTTTGCTGTGTCACCTGTGACTGTGTGCATGGTGCTGAGCTAATGAGTTGGGTCAGCAAGCTGTTAGCACCACCACACTCAGATCATCTGGAAGGCTTCATGTATGAAGTGGAGGATGAACTCTCAAAGAAGTATCCAAACTACTTCTCCAGAGAAAGGATACCCAGCGTGCTCTTGTGAACCAAGATCTCCTTTGTCTTGTAGTGCTGTGTTTCTTGTCTGTTCTTTCTGCTTTAAAAATCATGAAGAAACGAAGTCAGAACCTGAATGGTTTGAAGAATGCACTGCTTTGTGGTTTTCACTTCCAGCTTGGTCTAAAAGGCTGCAGTCTTGCAAATTGCTTCATTTCCATCAGATCAGTATTTTCTGATAAAAAAAATTTTCTTGCCCAGCTGTGAAGCACAATTTTTTTAAGAAGTCCTGGGCTCTTTCTTTGAGTTCAACTGATCGTTGTTTGTGTTCTGTGCTTTTTGCTGTTTCTTCCCCTTTTGTCCCTGGGGAAAGATTTGTGGGTTCTGTGCATAGTTGCTGCTTCTAGTTTCTCCTGTCTTGCATGTAACCGAGACAGCGAAATGGAGGTTCCCCTTCCAGTGGGCTCTGTGTTTAATAAAATGAGTATATTTATTTCTGTTATGGGCAGACAGTGCCTGCTAACTTTGCTTTGGAAATAACTGTTTATAACTTTATGCTGTGGCCTGCTGCTTGCGCCCTGGTCCTTCACTCAGTGCAAGCCACTGCTGGAGCTCTGCTCTGCTCCTTCGGGGCCTGAGAGCACCTACCTCTGCACCTGGAGTCTGGCGACTGTGAGGTGTCACGTCCTCACCTGGGTTTTTTCTCCCTGCTCTCACCCACAGCACTTCTATGGGCACAAAGTACAAAGGTGCTACTGGTTCCGCACCAAACATCCAGCAGGTCCTGTAGGGAGAACTTCTCTGCAGGAGTACAGCTCTCCATCCATAGGAAAATGATGGGAGACCTTATTCTTCCTCTCTGTTTCCCAGTTTTATCAATCCCTGAAACCTGATGCATTGCCCAGCTGGGTCAGACCTGTGCTGGTTCAGTAGGCAGTCCTTAAATAAGCAGGATTTATGCTGTTGTTGGTATAAGTAACCTATTAAATTGCAGTATGTGTGTAACTTGGGCAGGAAGCCTCTCAACAACTGAGGTGACTTCAAGTGTGTGGTGCCCTGGTGGGAACTGACCTCAATATTGCTTTTCTTTTTTTTAAAAAAAACCCAAACAAACAAAAACAAACAACTTGATAGCCTTGCCCTTGAATTCTTGCATTAGTAAATATCTCATGAAAATGCACATATGAGCTGGTATCAAGCCAGATAAAAGGGGGATGTGCAATGATTTTGGAGTTGGCCAAGATGGTTGTACCTTTTTACTCTGAAACTAGGCAAGTTTAAATGAAATGTTGAGAAGGTTTTGGATATCAGCTTAACATTCATAAACTTTGGTTTATTAAATGTAAAAAAAAAAAAACCAAACAAAAAAAACCCAAACAAACCCCCGTGAGGTAGTTCTTAATGTGATGTTGTGAAACATGTTTCCTTCTAGACAAGCGATGGTGTGTGCAGGGGGAGGTGGGAGGTCGGAGCTGCTCCTTGAGTAAGGCTTGGGCAAGCCTCCCTCTCTCACCGACCTACGCTCCCCCATAAGAAACCCCCCCTCTGTGTGTCTGAGCTGATTCGGTACAATGTGCCAGGGAAAGGGAAACAAATTTAAGGCTTATACAGCCTCTGAACATCACCTCTTGGAGCAGCGGTCCTTAAGTCAACAGAAAACATCTGCAAAACAATCCTGCAGTCCTCCATGTGGGCAGGAAAATGATATCGGGAAATGTAGCAGATGAACTTTCAAAGCTCAGCCTACTTTTTACATGGTTGTGAATGAAAACTGCTGGAGCAATGTTGAACAAGATGTTCCCTTGTTTTAAAAACACCTCTGGCATTGTTGTTTTGAGATGAGCTGGGAAATGAGCTGGGAAATGTTCTGTTCCTTCCTCTTCTAGACCTGCTGTTGGTAATGTGCCTGTCAGGTGGATCAAGGAGAGGGGAGGGATTAGAGGCTGATATTTAAAGCTCTGTATGACACTGCAAGACATCGTGTGTACGCAAGTTCGCTGTACCACCAGCCCCGTGGTCAGATGTGGGTTTGGGCTGCAGTTTGGGTGGACTTGGGTTGTTACTGATCCACTGCTGATCGCTGTGCAGCCTCGTGCTGCTCCATCCTGACTCATGCCCAGGCTGGGTTGGTGTCCTCAGGTACAGCGGGGGTGACACCACCAAACTGGGAAGCACCGGAGGTGACCCCTGAGCTTACCATGGAGTTGCACCAGTGTTGAGGGGCTGGGTGAACCCAAGGGGCTGTGATCCCGCTGTCCCTTTGTGGCATTGTTCTACCACCACGGAGGAGGTTTCTGAGCACCGGGAAGGCTGGTGGTGCTGAGCCCCCTCCCTGCCTGGCTCCAACATCCATCCTGGTTGAGCAACATGGATCCAAGGACAACATCCCCCCTTCAGCGCTCTGGCTGGGTGCTCCCACTCCTCAGAGGTCACTTGTGCCGCAAGAAGAAAAATAGTGCAGCAGAGCAGAATTGCTGCTTGAGCTGCTTTTTTCATTAAAAAGAGAGGGAGGGAAAAACATGAAAATCAACCCCCTGCCCCCACAAATCCTACCCTTGTCTCGGAGTATTAAAAACATCCTGGAGCTGAGACCATGCTTATGCTCCTCAGCGTGGAAGGAGGATTTCTGCCAAGACACTGACCCCTTGTGGATTTTGCAAATGTCTTTGCATCTCTCTTTCTCTTCGAAAGGAAAAAAAAAAAAAAAAAAAAAAAAGATATTTTATGTCAGAGGTGAGGAAGCCAAAGCTAAAATTGCNAAAAAAAAAAAAAATCCCTTTTCAGACCTTCGCTTGGTCCCTTGCAATCCAGAGCTATCTGAAGATTTATTATTAAACGGAGGCTCCAGGCTGATTTATGAAATTACAGCTGAGCCGTATTGTGCGCTGGTTACAAATTGCAAAGATATTCCATGGGACGTAAGCTCCAACGAGCACAGGATATATTACACTACGGGGAAAAGGGGAGCTTAAAACCAGCTGGCCAACTGTAACAACTACAGCCACTTCTCTTTGATGAGAAGATGATATACATCTGGGTTTAATACAAAACATGATGGACTGACACCGGGTTTCGGAATATCTTATACAAACTGGATAATTTTTACTTGTTTTTTTCCAGAGCTGTTGCACCACTTTATTCAAAGTTATATTCCTTTTTCCTGTTTCTTCATGTGTTAGCGACTCCTTGTTCAACTTTATAAAGTGCTGGGGATCGTTTCTCACCGTTTTCCAGAAGAAGGGTTTCTACTTGCTCCTTGAGCGCGCACAGCGAGTGCTGGGGCTTGAAAAAGGCGGTGCTGCAGTACCATGTGTGGAATCACTGAGCTAAACTGGCTACCTATAAATATAGCCCAGATGTTAATAGGAAAAAGGAAACTGGAACACATTATCAGGAAGGATGTGTCTTCTTGGGAGTAAATCCCTCTCATGGAGACCCCTCCTCTAGCTGTTAGTGACTGTGCTTCTCCAGGAGGAGTCATCTGTGAGCCCTGTTGTGGTGGGTGCGCTCTGGGGGGTGTGATATATAAGAAGGACACCTCTTACAACCTTCTCATCAGTAGGAACTCCTGGAGAGCCAGATGTGATGGGTTGTAAAGCTGTATTGTTGCTCTGAAGATGAACTTGGTGAAGCTACGCTGGTTGGTTGACGGCATCTGGTCTAAAACTTCCTGTGATCCAGAAAGGCAGGTACTGGCCAGGTCTTGGTAGCCCATGTGTGGGAGGAATTGGTGAATTTAAAAGATTTCTTTCAAGCGCTTTGATCCAAGAGAACAGGAAGGTTTCTGCATGAGCAGTCTTGTATTTTGGCTTGTTAGTAAGTCCATGGCATTTTTATTTAGCTCTCTTGATTGGGTAATAAATCACTTAGCACTGATTTTGTTCACTGGCCTGGTTGAGGGCAGCTCTGAAATCTGAATTCTGTTGTGAATATTTAATGGCAAGTCTAGAATTTCTTATGTTTTTGGTTTAAATTTGCTGTTATAACTAATCCTGACAGGCCTATTTTCCAGTAAATAGTCCTCAAAGTCTGAATGCAACTAAACTTGCTGCAGTCTTCCCAAAACTTCACAGACTGTGTTTGTGGTTCCCAGCCACAGCAGTCCTGGAAAGCACCTATAAATATCTACTCTGAGTAGAATCTTGTTTTCTAGTAGTTGATGGCAGAAGTACTTGCATTCCCCCCCGACGAACCGCTAGCCCCACAGTTTTGGGAGGGGGCAGGTTGCGTCCTTCCTGCTCCACCTCAGCCTTTTGCATCTTTAGGAGCTGTGCCTTGGGTAGATGCATCCTCCCAAGCTGCGCTTCTCACCGTTTGAGCTCAAATGGACAAAATTTTGGGGAATTTTCCCCACTGGGAGCTGCTAACAATAGTTGTGTTCTATCTCATTTGTGGGCCAAACTTTGGGTGGCAAAGTTTTTATACCTCCCTGGTACTGGTACAATCCAGCGTGCTCCCAGCGCTGGCTTCAGGCCAGGGTGCTCCAGCTCCCAGAAGATCCTGTTTCAGTCACTTCTTTAGGACTCTTTGGGCCAAAGTGTTCTTTGATGTCTGGCAGTTTGGCCCCTGGCACGCCCTGTGGTCTGGCCTGGGAGAAGTGCTGGGAGGACAAAGCATAAACTGTAAGTTTCTGCAACACCGAGCAATCCTGGCTGAGCCTCCCTGTTCTAGCAGGGTTACGAAATACCGACACGGCTTTCTCTGAGATACTAATTAGGGATGGACAAACCAGAGGGAAGAAAATAAGAAATCCATTTGCACTCATTCTGGGGTTAAAGAAAGTTCAGCTAACTTTCTTCCTCCCCCCCTGTTATTTTTCCCTTCAGTGCAGGCTCTTCTCATCCAGGTTCCAGCAGGCTTGGGACGTGGAGCTGCTGAAGCGCTGGGGGAGGCTGTAGCTGTCGCTGCAGGATTTCCAAACCAGGCTGAAACAAGCCAGCAACCTAAATCTGAGAGTGCCTGTGTGACTTAGAGCAATCCTGATGTTGCGGTGCTCCTGGCTCTCCAAACAGAATAAATTGGTGTGTTGTGTAGCAAAGACCTGGGTGTTGTTCAGGGTAGATCATCTTTAATTCCCCCTTTTACAGGTGGGTATGGTGCTTGGAGGGGTAGGGTTGGGTTAGGGGTAGGGTTGCACTTGGTTGGCCCTGTGGGATTGCCATGCTCACCCAGGGTGCGGTGTCCGGCCGATGTGGCCGTAGGCTGGAGGCAGCCACACCTGGGACACCTGTCCCAGCTTTACCAATCTTCTTGCCAAAGCGGTGGACTTGGTAGTGTTGGTGGACTTTGTAGTGTTAGGTTAATGATTGGACTCGATCTTAAGAGTCTTTTCCAACCTAAATGATTCTATAAATCCTTCCGTAGCCTAATGAATGCTTACAAGTCCTTCCTGTGCTGTTGACGTTCCCTCTTCGCAGCTCACTGAATGTAGAAAGCGAGCTTTCTAAATAAATAATAATAAAAAGCAGCGCGAGTAAATTAACGTGCATCAGTGGATGTGTCTCTGGCTGCACTCTGCTCATCTAATTTTCCACAGGAGCCTCTTTCCGCAGACCTCCCTGCCACAACATGCTCTTGCAGTGCCGGCTCAGACCCCGTGTAGATTAAAACCATGCGATCACAATGGATTTGTCTCTGGCTAATGAAGCTCTGCATCTAGTGCAAAATTCTTCTAATGCATTAGGAAATAGTTATCATTTTTCTTTGGCACTGCATTTGATAAGCAATTGCCTTTGGCCAAATGCAATGCCAAGATTTTACTGCTTGTTACAGAGCTAAATATGTGACACTGCAACACATGTAATTGGGATAATTTAACACCCCATTAACAGAGCACAGGAATGGCCTCTTCTCTTACCATTGTTTGGGTCCACTTTTTATAAACCTTGCAGTTTTTTGGGAGAGCATTTTTAGTGGGGAAATGGACATGTGCCTCATCGAAGACACTCATTTTGAAACACTGAGCAGAAGGTTTTTTGCAGCATGGATGGGGGCAGCTGCTGATTTGTGAAAGGAAGCCTGGAGTCAGCTGTGTCCCGGTTTGGTCAACTGGGAACTAACGGGTTACGGTCCATAATCCTACTTCTGGTTTCAGGCAAGTCACTTCTTTTCAAGGGATTGTAAAATGAAGATGATACTTTGAATTTTATGATCCCTATATGGTTCCTGTGATGTCCGTGTCACAAGGCAGGAGATATCTGGAGGTGGCTCTTACTTGGGGAAGGGGAGGTCAATGACGGGAGCGTCATCAACTTCTGTCCTGTGACCTTCAGTGGAGACGTGTGTGCAGAGAGGTGGAGAAGCCTAAAACCAGGTCTTCTGAACTATCTTTAGAAAGGCTCTTTTGGGGCAATTCCAGATCTTATTAGAAGCAGGAAAGACTGGATGTTGCAAGGAATTCCCAGTCTGAAGAAGCTGTATTTCTGGTTGAGCCTTTCTTTTGAGCTCTGGGTAATGGGGTTGGATGTATTTGCATCAGAATACCAGGTTTCCTGATCCTGCATGGCATCTCCAAGCCTTTTGATGTTCATGAGCATATGCGAGCTCAGAGATGGGCTTCTGTATGTGGTATTGCACTGAGGAGTTGGCAGCAACAGCCAAATCCAGGAGCTAGTAATTAGACCTGTTAATCTCCTTGTCATGATTGCAGTGGCTTTGGGTGAAATCTTGATGAATTTTCGCATGCGAGCATCCCTCCTTTGGCTTAACGTAGGCTGGTTGGTAGGTTCCTTTATGGGGTAAGGTAGAAGAGGTTAGTTTGGGTCCAGGCTGGCCCTTCTCGCTCCTTCATGCTTGGTGGAGCTTCAGGACACTGCTGGCCATGTCAATGCTCCCCAGTCTTGTTTTACTTCTGTCTCTCTTCCTTCATCTCTTGGATAAGGAGCAGCTCTGGCTTTAGGGCAGTGACTGGTACTAGTCAGCCTGTCCCTGCTCATGCATTTTCCAGAAAGTCACCTATTTTGTTGCGGAAACCCTGATTTAATTAAATTAGCATCCAACTACCAAGCGGGGTCTGAAGACAGGGTAGTGCCTGGTGTTCCAGGAGAGCCAAGCCAAAGACACAAACAGCAAACCAGTGGCCCAGAGGTCCTGCTTTCCTGCCGGCAATGTTTGACTAATTGAAGGGACAGTTTAATTTTAGCCTTTCTGGTGGTGCTGTTCCTTTCCTAATTAGATCCAGCCCAATAGAAAAGAAGAAAATTCCCTTGAAACCTGCTGATGTGTTTTGCTCATTCAGCAAAGCAGCAGCGAGGACTGGTTTTAGTCTCCAAGTCCGAATGGGCTGTTTCTGATTAGCCTGGGGAGGACTGGTGGGTCCTCTGCCTGCGAGCACTGCTCTGCCCGAACCATCTTTAACTAGAGCAGCAAGACCCAGAGAGCTCCTTTATAGCTCTGTGGTGTGAAATGACCTGATTTGCCATGATCCGGCTCATGTTTTCAGCAACACGTAGATAAAAGGCAGTGCAGATGACTTTAAAATTCACGGGTATTGCTCTTTTAACTTGCATCTCCCTCACTAGGCTCCTTCCTCTATAAAACAGGGGCGAGCCTGTCTTTGCAACTGGGAAAAGCCTGTTGAAATGAGTTAGATTGACTTTGTTATGGCTCCAGTGAAAACTTCTAGACACTTATTCAGAAGTCACTGCACTTGTAAAACTGGTCTGAAGCGCTAATCCAAGCAAGCATGGTTTTACTGTTTCGATGCCATCGGGCTGCTCGTGTGACATGGCCCCAGTTTGCGCCGCGCTCGGTGGGGTGGCATCCCATGGCTCTGGACCTTCCCTTCTGAGGCTTGGTGACTGTACTGAAAACACGAGCTCTGGGCTGAAACCGGGTTTCCCTGGTCTGTGCCACAGAACAAACAGTGCAGGTTTAAAAAAAAAAAAAATTATTTGGCACAGACCAGTCTAGTTATATTTGCATTTGAAAGTCTTCTTCCCCTCCCCCTGAAACACAAGTGTTGCAGGTTTCTTTTTCCACCCCATAGAAATGTTGTTTTTTTTTCTGAATAATCCTACCTGTTTGTTTTGTTTTTCTCAAATGTTTTCTGGTCCCCAGTGGAAAACTTATAATTACCCAGCATTTAGAAATCCTGGGTTTTTCAGGGCAAAAGGTAGAGAAAAGCAAGTTATAAAGGTTGAAACCCCTTGTTCAGTGCTGCTGCTTTGGAGGGAGCTCCCGCCCTGCAGGCCAATGCCGCGCTTCACGTGTGACCGGTTCCTCCCTGAGGGTTTTACTTTTGTGTCCGCTGCTGGTGCATTGAAGTCTGGAGCGTTCTGGTGTCCTGGGTGATACTGGTGCCCAAGTGGCATTAGTTGAACCTTCCCCTAATTGATCTAATCACTCCTTGGAGTTGATAGGAGAAGGAAATAGTTGGGGGTTTTGCTTTGTGGGATTTCCTACGATGCCCACAGCACTGCCTTGCCCCTTGTATTGTGGGTCCCCGGACGTAGGCAATGCTGCTGTGGGTGTTTGCACCGGCTCCTGAAGCATCCCACCCTTGCGAGGAGCCCGAGCCTTCCTCCAGCAAAGCCCCGGTGGGTTTTGTCGCAGTCGGTAGCGCCTGTCAGACAGGTCCTGTACCCTTGGGTAGCTAATGACAAGGCGCAACGTTGCGGTCTGGCCATAAACAGGTTTAAAATTCAGTCAAAGGTGTGAGAGCGACCCAAAGGCACGGTGAGTATCGCCAGCTCCTCGCTTTCTCCTCGGGGCACCGTCCCGCTCATTAATGGGAGGCTGTTGAATCAAGAGCGCTGTGGCTTGTTTGAAGTGCAGGGCTGCTCTGCTTACACACGTCTTCTTTGCTTTGAAGGCTCTGTCGCTTTTCAGTTTGCATCAGAAACGTAGGCTCTCCCCATCTGCAAAGCCTACCGAGGTCTCCTCTCCCTGCTGTGAAAAAGACCTTTCAAGCAGCTCCTGAGGTCTCTGAGGGCTTCTCTGCTCCTGAAAGCTGAATTGCATGTTGGTTTTGGAGGCCCGCGTTCCCCCTGGCAGCCTTCCACATGTATATTTAGAAAGGGAGATCATACCTTCCATCTCAAAAATAACCAAACCTGATGACTTAATTTAGAGCATGAAAATTAAAAGCTCCCTTTTGAATGGCTGAGCAGTTCGGGCTCCTGTAGCCTCTCGCTTGCTCGTCGGCTGTGGAGTTTCCCCACTCGGATGTAGGTTTCTCTCGGTCGGCTTTGGGCATATCAGGAGTTATTTGGGAGCGGGATTGTGAACCATGGACCCGTCTCTCTTCTCTGCTGGTACCGGCTTCTCTTGGTGTCTGGCTGTGTAATTGGGCATCGGTGATCGGTGTCAGACCCAGACGCTGGTTTCACGGGAGACTGTCGGCCATTACTAGCAGACAGATGGTTGTAAATAAAAATAAATAATAAAAAAAAATTAAAGTCTCTTTTGATTGTAATATAACTTTACACTTTCTGTAGGCTTTTCTGGGGCACCATCAGAGAGCTGTGTCCATACGCTACTAAGAAACAGACTGGAAACCTGTGTAAACTGCATCCCAGCAGAGAAAACCTGTCTCTGCAGGCGGCAACGGTATCCTTTGCGCGGGGTGCATTTTGGTTCTTTGCTCGCACAAACAGTTGCACCTCCTTCGGCAGTTTCTGCTCACGTGGAGCAAGACTCAAGCCAGCTCCAGGCCAAGCTGGAGGATCCCTCCTTGACTCCTGCTGTGCCTTGCTGGGCAAGCCTACCCAGCTTCTCAGTTCCTTTACGCCTGCTTTTATTTGTAAATCTGAAACTTTAGAGCTGAAGTGGGGTTCCTTGATTTCTTTCTGGCTGCCTGGGTCTTGCCTCTTGTACATACAAAAGCATAACATTTAATAACGGCGTGTGAGCTTGGTTAGTTATCGATAAAGCCCCAGAGACCTGCAGAACAAAGATGCTGTGTGCTGCTGTGATAAACGCTTTCGTCTCGCTCATTGAAGCTCAGCCTTACCTATAGCTGCTGATCACACCACTTTTCTTCTTTCTTTTTTTTTTTTTTTTAAACTTACTCTATCAGCTGTATTATCTGAAGTGCACTCTGAGTGATTGCAATGTTGAAAGGCCCCGGAGTTAATTGGCACTAAGAATGGTGTAGTATTATTAGGTGTGCCTTAATGTAACAATCTCCATTTTCGTGTATTTACTCTGTGTACTACTGAGTAAACACGGAGATAAAAGAAGGTGAAATTAGCACTTCTCTTGCTTGCACTAAAGCCAAGCTGCATTATTTTCTTTTCTGTGGGTTTAGGCCTAAAAGTAGCTCAGGTATGTGCAAGTTTAAACAAGATGAACCAGGGCCCCATTAAAAATTACTCTCTCCTGGATAATATTCAACACGGGATTAATAGTAAAGAGGCTGATGTCATCTCAGAGCTCCCATGACCCTTTGCACTTCTTTACCATGTTACTGAAATAAAACATTTGTTACACAGAAGACTTTTCCTGCTGGAAAAAGTGATGCTGCTGTCTTTCCAAAAGCAGAGGGAGGGGCGTTCAGAGTGATGGGCAAAAAAAAATTAATTGGGTACTAAGAGCTTAACCTGAGAATCCACCTTCTCCTAAGAACAACCTTGCTGCCGCTGCGTGGCATGCCGTGTGCGATCCTGGTGGCCGTGTCCTGCTCGTGGGCTAATGCTTTCCAGGGTGTCCATCTCTCGTGGCCCCTCAACGTGGAGCAGACTGATGGCACGTGCCTTCCAGTCCCTAAAGGGGGCTACAGGAAGGATGGGGAGGGACTCTTTATTGGGGAGCGTAATGATAGGGCACGGGGTAATGGCTTCAAACTGAAGGAGGGTAAATTTAGTTTGGATATCAGGAAGAAATTCTTTCCCGTGAGGGTGGTGAGGCACTGGAACAGGTTGCCAGGGGAGGTTGTGGCTGCCCCATCCCTGGAGGGCTTCTGGGCCAGGCTGGATGAGGCTTGGAGCAGCCTGGGCTGGTGGGAGGTGTCCCTGCCCAGGGCAGGGGGCTTGGTCTTTAAGGTCCCCTCCAACCCGAACAATTCTGTGCAATTCTGTGATTTTTTTTTTTTTTTAACCTGTGCAGGGGGAGAGGCTCCTGTTTGCTGCCCTCCCTGGCTCAGCTGATGCCAAGAAACACTTTCTTCCCTGCCTTAATGCTTTGGTGCTGGGTTCCTCCAGTCTCTGCTGCAGTCAAGCCAGCACGGCTGGGTCTGACACTGTACAGGTCTTGTTGGGGTGCCATTGTGGACACCGTGGCGGAATCGTTCCTAATTCATGCCAGGCTTATCTTGGCTGGGAATAAAAGGACTGTGCAAGGGTTTGGTGGTTTTGGGTGGTATCGGTGATGTTACGTGATCCCGGCGCTATTCATGCAGAATGTCTCCTGTGTTTTAACATTTGTTTTCTCTTCCCAGCCCAGGCTGGGCTCTGAAACCTGACTTGTCCTTCAAGGGCTTGGGTGAGTTGTGTTCTGCGTTGCACCAGCCTGGCTACTGCTGGATCAGGCTGGAAAAGCACTGAATTAAACCAAAGCATCATCCTCGAGCTTTGAGGTTACAACCAGGTCCCTTGATAAGGAATTGGGCGTGCTGTAAAATAATTATATTGCGATTCTCAACTCTGAATCCTTACAAACATTAACATGCGGATTTCGTAACATCAGTGAACTTGTTTTCTCTGTGCCTGTAGGGACAAGTAAATATTAGAGCTCTGCCCCGGTGCACCGTCTGCAGCATCAGGAGGGCAAGTGTCTTGTGATGGTGTTAGTGTCGGCCTGCGTTTTTCCTTGTGCCCTCGCTCACACTGGCTTTAACTCCATAAGCATTGAGTTACAAGTTTGCCAGGTTTGTCTCCCAGGTATAAATATGCTGGGTATAAGAAGGGCCTGTTTTGGGGCAGCCTGGAGATGCGTGTATTTGGGCAGTTCCACAGTAAATGAGCGTTAGGCACTGGCAATATTGATCTTGTGCCTCCCTGTAACTGCCCCCACGTTGTGGTTGGTTATCAGCCCTGGGTCCAGCCCTCTGCTCCTTGCTTTTCTTTCCCCCAAAGGTCTCCTTTTACTTAGTTTTATCTTGGGCGTCCATTGAGATACTTGTGCTCCTTCAGGCATGCTGAAAGGTCACCTTTGGAGCAAAGTTTTGTAGTTGGAGCCCATGAATGTCCTTTGTAGCAATAT
Source organism: Dromas ardeola (assembly GCA_013398915.1). Lineage (NCBI taxonomy): Eukaryota > Metazoa > Chordata > Aves > Charadriiformes > Dromadidae > Dromas > Dromas ardeola. The sequence goes on along the minus strand of VYZM01010496.1, from coordinate 461,772 downwards.
CAATACAGCAATGAAAAGACTTTTTCAGCATCTTTATACGGAAATCACTGTGAGAATCCATGTGCAAAATCCCCCATCAAGCAACCAGCTACCTGCTTATAATGCTTTTTCCCTGGGGATCTCAGGCCTGACTCCAGGGTTAGTCCCAAGTGGGGCCATCCAGGAAGGGGGGTAGCGCCATGGCTGAAATAGTCTTTTTGCTGTTGTATTGATAGGTGGAATTTAGCTTTATTTGTTGGCTGCACATGACATGCTTCAGTGCAGGGAAAAGTCCAATGATGCTAACTTGCCGTGCCACCTGCTAAAAAAAACCCCAAAAACAACACTAAAAAGCCATCCAAGAAAGGAGTACCACAAAGCATGAGGCAGACAAATCCAGCAATGAACTTCCCTGCGCTGGGTGAGGGCAGGTGCCAGGGCTGGCCAGCCTTCTGCAGTGGAGAGCATCCAGCTGGAGATGTAAATATGGGTGAGAAGATGCCAGTGAGTCTTGTCTCCTGGCCCAAAGCTGGCGGGCAGAGTTTCCAACAGCTTCCCAACAATGGATACTAGTGTCATTATTTTTGGTGCCATTTGGAGATGAGTTGCAGTGACTTTGCTGGTGATGCTGCCACAAAGGGTGCAGCCATCCCAGCTGGGGGAAACCCTAGGGTCTGGGTGGGTGGGATAGTCCCCAAACCCCTGTCCCACATGTGGGGAGGTTGTGGGGAGGAAGGTGAGGAGAAGATCTGGCTGGCAGGGTTTGCTGCAGGAGTACCAGGCCTTTGGGCCAGGTCTTGGGAGAGTGGTTTGTTGCGCATGGCTCTTGAAGGGGATGGTCCATCAGTCCCCATGTGTCTTTAATGGCTTGTTCAGCATTAATTCTACCAGATGTCTGTCACATCTGAGCATGTGGCACAGGAAACCTCTGCAGCCTCATTGCTGGAGGCCTTTGAACGCAGCCCACGCAGCAGCCTGGAGCATCTGCGCCCTGGTCCCACGTCACCACCTGCAGCACCCAGGCTCTCCGACATGGTGGTGGCTGGAGAGGTGGCCGAGGCACTGGCATCCACAGCCTTGCTCTGCCAAGCAACACGTCAGCGTGCCTGCCTGCCCCCAAAGTGGAGCTGGGTGGCAGGAACACCATGGTCCTCCTGTCCTGCCCAAGTGAGTCCCATAAGGGATGTCACAGCAATGAACACGTCCACCACAGAGAAGCTGCTGCTGCTGCTCCTCACCTGCAGAAGCTCATCAGGGAAGACAAGAGATGCTCTTTCCTCCAGATAGTGTTTGCTGATGGTGTTAAGTTCATTTTTTGTATTGTCTTTTTTTATTACTCTTGTTTGCACATCCTGAAGCCCCCGAGGAGTGTGAGAAGTGACTGGAAACACCCAGAGCACAATTGTCTCCTGCAGTGGGGGTGATCCTCAGGTGTTAAGAGCCCGGGCAAGGCAGGGGAGGGAAAGCAGATGGGTCTGAGCTGCTGAGCCAAGAGCCTCCTCGCTGGGGCACGGGCTCTGTGGGCACCCTGGGCACCCTCCCCTGGCCCCAGCCAGGGACTTGTGTGGGCATTTACTGGAGACTGGGATTTACTGCCCAACAGAAAAATGTCACAGGACGAGTTGCGCCTGTTTTCCCAAGGATTACCTTTGAAATGGCCTGGGGAGAACGGAGCTGCTTCCTTCAGTAAGCGCCATCAGCACTGGGCTCCCCGTGCCACGGCCCCTGCCAGGACACAGTGAAAGGTGGCCTGGAAGGGGACAAAACTCCCTGTGCTGTGCACCCATCTGCTCTGTAAACCAAAGGCTGACTTCTCTATACTCTGTTGCATTTAATGAGGAGGTTTTGCAACTCAGTCTATTTTCCGCAGCACTACTCAGTTGGGTTTTTGGGGTTTTTTTGTATGTGACTTTCTGCAAGGTGCATTATCTTACCCAAAATTTGCTTCACTTAATATGTCCCTGTGTGGGGGTTAATCCATTTTAAATTATCCTAAAAGAGCTGCTTTTGCACTTGCAATCATGTACTATTTTAAGTATTTAAACATCACATAATGCTCCTAGAGCAGCCAGTCTTGGTGTGACCTTTTTTAGGTACTATTCTGCAAGAAATGCTGGGGAAACTGCTGCTAATGATTAATCAGCACCAAAGCCGCCTCCTTAACCTCCCCAGGTGTGTGGGCAGCAAATATTTTAACCCTTGAATAGCACAAGTGCCCGAGGATGTTTCATTAAAGAGTGAGATATAAAATAAATGGGACAGAAGATAACAGGATAATGGGGGGCCAGATTGATGCAGATTAGTGTAACGTTGGTGAAAAGCACCATTTCCAACCCAAATGAGCTCTGCTGTGTGATGGAGTGCTGGGGCGCATGGGTGTGCAAAGGGGAGGTGGAATCACGGTTGTGCCAGTGCTGGGCTTGAAATCCTGTTGCTCTTTTTCTTTACAAATCGGATACAGTGGTTTAGCTCAGTGGGTAAATACAGACAGGTTGGGAACTGGAAAGCCTTCCCGTTTCACAGGGGCTTTCAGAGCTGTGCTTGAGAGATTGCTCAGCTGTGGGTTTGACCTTCTGTGCTCGTTATAGCAATTTCCTTGCAGCAGCTGACACGCAGAGGGGAAAGTTGTGCTGTTTCTGTTGAAAAATCCTCCTCGTTATGGGAAAAAGTATCCTTAATTCTAACGTAGGTTTTGGCTAGTTAGCTGGAAAGGCAGAGGACGGGGCAGAGCTCACCCATCGCGAGAAGCAGGGGGGGATGCTTGAGATGTTGATCTGTGTAACCTGCTGCGGAGCTGCCATCTCGAGGGAATGGGAGGCTGTGACGGACTTAGCAGTGGTGATTTATGCTTGAAACAACTCCTCTCCGGCTATGTTTTGGAAAAGGATCCCTGAGAAGTTGCTCCCCTGGTTAGGGTGATGCTGGTGTCCTGTGTGTGGCACAGATGCTAGGCTTCCCCGGGGAGGGTGCCTGCCTGGTTTTTAGAGGATGCTGTGTGTCACCTTTGCTTTAGAGCTCCTTGCTTGAAGGATGCTACATGGCTAGTGAATATGTGGGACAAACCTTACTGGCTTTTCCTTTGGTTATATTTTTTCAGTTACAGGTTTGTGACAAACTTGCCTTTGCTATGGAGGGGATGGACTTGATCCTGCAGCTCAGGATTCATGTTGGGATCTGGGTGACAAAAATAAATTTCCACAGAGAACGCTGTGTTTCTGAAATGGATATAAACTGGGCCAATTTGAGCTATGAGCTGAGCGAACAGAATGACTGCTCAACAAATGTGTATTAGGCTAAAACTGCAGTGTCTTGGCTTTTGTGGCTCAGGTTGAAATCCCAATACGCTGACAGCGATTGTTCACAACTTTGCTTCTCCCCAAAGGTATTTTTAAAGCCTAACATGTCTTTATAAATTAGGTAGCCAACATGTTTTATAGGCTCCCTCGCATCAGCTTTTTGGTGAACTCATGCAAGATAAAAGTGTAACTTGTAATGATCCCCAGTGTTATCTGAGAGCATCTGGTAAGCATAATGCTCTGCTTCGTAAATGCAGATATGCTGCTGGGTTGCGCGGCAAGGCAGAGATGTTCAGGAGGTAGTGAAGTGAAAACCCAAACCCTGCTTCCCTGGGCAGCCTTTGCCCTTGGACAATGTGGAAACCGGCTCTGGGGCAGAGCAGCAGCGATGCCTTAGGGGACTGGATTTCCTATGGGAAATGTGAATTAATCTCTGCTGTTGGCTGCAGTAGAGACATCCTTGGCTCCGTTTTTGCCTCTACGTATTAGGAAGAGTTGGGGACCACTCAGGAGAGCTGCCATGGGAGTATCAAGGTGAGAAAGAGCTGATTTTTCTCATCTTTCCTCATGCACCCTGGTAGGATGAGTGCTTCTTGCTCCAGCTGGTGAAGCCTGTCAGGATTTCCCCATCACTGTAGATAGGCATGGAGCTGCACCCCAAAAGCAAACAAAGCACCAGGTTTGAGTTCCTTCCCTCTTGCCTTTTGCCATGAGAAAGTAGAGGCAACTAGAGAAGTGGCCTAAGTTAAAATTAATCAGAAGTTTGAGCCAAAACCATACCTTTAGATACTGTTGGTATGGCAGGGACTTCGTTTAGCGGACGCACAAATACTCTGCAGCCAGCACATTGGCAGGATGGTGAAGTTTCCCTGCTGAAACCATTTTGCTGACCACAAACTTAGAGTAACTGCACACATTTTCCCCATGTTTATGTTTTCCTGCGAGCCTGCTGGCAGATTTAGGCTTGTGCTGCATCTGGCGTGGAGAATTTCAGCAATAACGGGATTTCATAAAGGCCTGGAAAGGCAGCATGGCCAGGCAGCCGGGGCAGAGCTCGCTGCTGTGGGGTGCAGCTGGGGATGCCAGTGCCTCGTGCGGTGTGAGATGGTTCCTCATCAAGAAGAGTTTAGGAAGTTGATGGGGGATGCCAGTGCCTCGTGCGGTGTGAGATGGTTCCTCATCGAAAAGAGTTTGGGAAGTTGACGTGTAGGTGTTGCACTGGTGAACGGGCACGACTTGCAGATGTTTGTGCAGCCCATGATATTGGCAGCTGGGTCTGGCTGTAGCTGGGCTTTGTGGCGAGGAGACTCTCCAGCCACCAAGCCACAGCCGGCGTATCTGTGCTGTAGTGGAGCTACATGGTAATGGTTTCCACTATGGGGTGGGATTTAAAATATCTGTGTGCAAATGTATCTGGAGCCTGTCACAGTGCTGGGGTAAACATTGTTTGTTTTCTGTTTGGGTTGAGAAGCTCTGTGCACCGGTGATTTTTGGAGAAATTAATCTGGCTTTTCTTGTGTGGTTTTTTCCACGTGCCCTGATGAAGGGTGTGAAGATGTTAAGCGCATCAGTACATCATATCGTGTAATTGGCACATCCAGGTGTTGCCGCAAAGATTTGTCGAACTTTTTTTGAAGAAAAATTGCGGTTGTGCAAGCTGTGGTTGAGGGGACAGCCGCCGTCCTGGGTACATGGGCCAGCCTGGGACGAAGCTGGTGGTGTCTGAGAGCCAGGCTGGAGGCTCAGCCAGAGCTAAACCACAAACCAGGCAATGGCTGGTGGGCTTTGCAAGGAAAAGGTAACGATGTCCCACTCATGGCTGGAGTGATGGGCAGCAGCATTAGGACTAGGGCATGTCCCCAGCACTGGCAGGAAACCCCATGAGCTTAGATACGGCCAAGTGACCAGCAGATCAGCACTGGTGTGTGCCTGGGGACAGCCCCGAACCAACCTCTGCTAAAATGGTACTGTGACTTCTCCTTTGATGATCCTAATCTTAGTGGTGTCCCAAAAGCCTTACCAGTGGCTTTGAGCTTTGCCTCGCTGTGAAGTGTTCCTTCTAAAATGTTTTTTCTTGGGCCGAAGTCATCCCTGGAGAAACTTCACTGAGGCTAGTGGGTTGACAGGCTATTTAAGGCTGCAAATCTCTGCAGTTCTTAAGAACTTGCTCATATGTACAAGTAGCTCAGATGTAGTCAACAGCAAAAACAGGCTGTTTCTCTTGGAGGCTGTCTACATAACATTCCAGCAGTGTTTAAACCAAGATTGATTGGTACAGAAAGGCTGCAGTGTCAAAAAAGCAAAGCAATGTTACCTTTTGACAGGAAGGCTGGAAGAAGGCAGCCGCCTCTGCTCGCAACAGGGCTGGGACCGAGCGCCCGGCAGCATCCTCTCCCCATGCCTGCAGCAGCACCCTGCCAGGAACCTTTCTTTCTGGGAGGGATCATGATTCCTTATGGAAAATAGAGATGTCGGGGTGAAGGCTGGCATTTGTGGCCGTACAAATGTGAAGCGCAGAGCTGCAGCTTGATGTAAAAGATATCTCCTCCCAGGATTTTTTCTTTTTTTTTAAACAGCAGGCATAAAGGAAATATCACAGTACTATCCCTTCCTTTTGAGATGTTTTCCACAGTGGCACCAGTAGCACTGGATGGATGCTGATACAGAATTTGTCTGCAAGATGCTTTCTAATTCAGTCATTAGACTTTTTCATTATTCTGGTTTCTCATTGTGGTGTCAGATGAAAACTGCCAGCTTTAAGTTACTTCTATCAGTTTAGGATAGGGAGGGAAGTATGTCATTGAAGGGACAATTGGTACCCCAAGCATTTTAGCAACTGTAAATTAGTGTCTTCTAAACAATTCAAACATCCGATTACCCTATCATCTTGAATTGTAGTATGCTGTATGTGCTGTGTTTAATCACAATTCCTGTGGACATTTAAGACTTCATCTCTTTACTTCTACTTCAAATATGTAATTTCCAGTCTTGACAGATTTTCTTTTTTACCCTGTAGTTGTTTTTTTTTATTCTGTTATCAGCAACACTTTTCTTATTGCTGTGTTGATTTTCAGTCGCAAGACCACAAGAACATGTGCAGCATATTTGATATAGATGCTAACCAGGGGCTGTGAAAAGAGCTCCATAGTGGAATTATTTATTAGAAATACAGATTTCTGGGAGTTTTCCCATTTTCAGCTTGAAGCCATAATGAGTTTTATGTCCAGCAACAGACTGGATACTTGAAACAGCTAGAATAAGTCTGGGGAATTATTGCCCTGTTTCAGTTGTGGTCAGCATCGACTACAACTTGAGAGATGAGCTTGAGGAGAATGCTCTCTCTGTGGAGAAGCTTGGATAAAGACCCCAAGTGGCTAGAGAGAAACCTCCTGCATGAGCGGGACTATCCCCGCATTAATGGCCCCAGCATCCTGCACTGGAGGATTATGAGATGCTGGAAGTGGCATTTGGGATGCCTGTGATGTGGGTTTCTCTCACCAAGCGGGTGAAGCTCCCCCAGGTTCTGGGTCCTGAATGCATCCTCCTGCTGAGCAGCCTCAGCTGGCAGCTTCAAAGGCCGCACAGTCCAGAACGAAAACCTCAATAAAGGATTCAGCTATGAGGAAACGTATGTACCCAAGAGGCCACGTGCCGTGCATATGCCTGATAAACCACTCCCAAATTTGTTCCTATCAAGCATTAAAGACATGCATCTCTCATTTTGGTCCTCCCTCTTCCTGTCATAAAGCCAAAAGTCTGATTTTTTTTTTTTATTATTATTTTTTTCTAGGCCACATCTCTGTGTGCAAGTTGCAATAACTTATTTAAAACAGTTTTGGAAGTGATGTAAGCAGGTGCTGTTCCCTGGTGTGTATGGTTTGATTGAAACCATTGGTTGAGGCTCTGCTGAGACCTTTGCCTGGAGGGGAGGGATGGGGAGGGACGGGGAATCGGCATGGCCACCGATTTCATCCGTTGTCTTGTGGGCCCTGGGAGGAGCTTGGATGTTAGGTGGGGTGGGCTGGGACTACCCGAAAACTAGACTTTGCAGGGGATCAGAAGGCAAAACACCGGCTGCCTGATGCCTGCAAATGTTGGGCTTGAATTTCCCATGGAGGGCTAATGGCAAAGCTGAGGCTGTGCGGCTGGAGGATGTGCACAGGAGCCAATGGGCAGATGTTTTTCAGTGGAAAAAGGGAGCTTCTCTCCTTGTCTGTGCTGTGATAGCCAGCGCAGGAAGCAAGCAAGAAGTAGGTCTAGAAGAAAAAAAATCAGTGTTCATAATAGCACTATTTTGAGTATATGTTTAAAACTGTCTGCACGCACTCTCGTGCGAAGCTCTGGTGATGCTTTCAATGCCTGGCACTGAGACCAGAAGCCTCCAAGATAAAAACAGGAACCTGTTTTGCAACTTGCCATTGGCGCACAGTTGTTAACTTTGCAGATGGTTTAAATTCTTCTTTATAAAACGGGGCGAGAGAAACCCCGATTGTAGCTGTGCCACAGACCCTGGGAGCCGGTGGGATTCCGCTGGCTGCGACAGCTCTCAGTGCACCAGCCTTCCAAACAGAGGGCTGCTCAGGATGGTGTTTCAAAACAGGGATATGCTGGGGCAAAACTTTAATTTAGCAAAAGCTGGTGCTTTTTCCTTTGGGAGAGGAATGTTCCTGGGCTTTGGCTTTACCTGCAGGATCAGACGCTTTGCTTGAGGTCTGCCGGCCATAAGGAGCAACCTGATTGAGGAAGATAATAGCGGTTTAAGATCTGGGCTGAAAGATAATGCCTGTCAGATGCTTTTGGCTACTCTTGCAAAAACCACTTGCTGTGGGTTTGTTTCTAGTAGCCTGGGGCCAGGCATTGAACAGAGTTGGAAACGTACCTAGCGTGGCCAAAGCTGTGTCCCCTGGGGCAGGAGAGCTGGACCTTCCTGTCCAAGGTGTGGCCGTACCTGGAGAGCATTGGTCCTCAGTAGCGATGTGCCTTGATGCTCCATGCACCTCCTTGATGCCACCAAGAGCGACTTTGTTTCTCTGTGGGAAGCTGAGACCTTCAAATGCATCTCTTCTGTAATTTTTTGGGAGGGAGAAGGAGGGTTGTTGCAGAGAAGGCTGGAAGCAGCTGGGAGCCCCCGGGGCTGTGCATGGCCACCAGCACTGCTCCAGCCCTGGGGTTTAAAGAAACATGGGAGCGTGTTACCCGTGACTGCTCTGTCTGGAGGTGGAAATGTGTGGGATCTGGGTGAGCTTTCTCCTGCTTCAGGGAAGAACCAAAGCACTTCAAAGGGCCCATGGCAAGGAGGAAAGATGGCAAACCCCAAAGCACAAAAAGGGGCAAAAAATGAAAATGCAGACTCAGGGAAGCAAAGGGAGAAGCCAAAGCTGAGGAAAGGCTAATACAAAGGTCTGGTAAATAAGAGGATATCAAGTATAGTACAGAGAAAGACTTAAATCCCAACCAAAAAGGGAGAAGTAAGAAAAGTTGTGGATGCAAAACCGAAGAGGAGTTAGGACTTCAATTAACTTATGCAGGAAGATGGATTAATTACTCTCACAGGGACCTGCCTTTCTCTGCTGATAATTACTTCTCCTCTGTGCTAGTACAAAATGCTGAGTGACACCCAGGGTTTAAAATGGCCATAGGCAGAGGCAGGACCATGGGTTTGGAGCTCTGCCTCCTCACCCTGCCAGCTTCCCCCCTTCCCTTGGTGGGTACATCGATGTGACTCACAGCAGAACTCATCCCTTTGCTCGGGGGACTTCGCTGTGCTTACGCAGGATTTGAGTCTTTGTCGCCCTTTAAAAAAGAAACTGCAGGATCATTGTGCTGTGACGAGAGGGGTTGGATCCCAACTCCCATCAATGGGAGCCTGGGGAGAAAATGCCCACGAGAAACAACAAAAGGGCGTAGAGATGGATCATCCCTCCTTGTCTGTCTTTGGAAGGGTAGCTCAGGTTTTGCGGTGTAACAGCAGAGGGAACAAAAAGTCGCATCCAGCCGCTGCTAACCGTCAGGAGCTTGTGGAAAACACCCAGAGGAGTAAGGAGTATGTGTGGGGTGGATGTGGCCACTAATTTGTTCCACATGTGAAGCTGAAAAAATGTGTTGAGGAAATAGTGTCACTGTGCTTACTCTGGAGCTGTGAATGTGAGCATGGGGCGGGGGGCAAGGGTTTTCCTTCAGTGCTTCAAACACAAGAAATTTGCCCTGGTTTGGCTGGAAAACATTAGAAGACAACCATAAAGGAAACAGGGCTGAGGAGTGGTGTGTCCCCAGCACACGGGACGGAGCAGCAATGTTTGGTGGCTTTGAGAGGTGATGGGGAGATGGGCCTGGCTAATAGGGTCCTGCTTAAAATCTGCTTGCTCTCTGGATCTTCCTGGAAAACTTTTCACTGCTTCCCACTGGCGTAATGTCAGACAAAGCCATTAGATGTGTCCAAAATCTCTGTCCCATTTCCCCAGGGTGTCCCTGGGGGCACTGGCTTTGGGCTGGTCATACTGGTGGGGACACAGTAAACGCCATCCCTGTGCTGGTGGGGTGGCTGTGCTGGGGATGGGTTGACGAGGTGACATCAGGCTTAACCAACATCATGAGATTCATAGCACTGTCCCACTTTGGTGAAGTATAACCCGTTGGAAAAGGACTGGAGCTCCTGGAGCTCAGTAGAGACTGTAGTATCTGTGTCCTCTGAGCCACTTCTGCCCGTCGTGGGGACAGCAGTGCAGATGGACACCGTGATGCAACTTCAATTCCTGCAGCGCTTCTCCCAGAAGCTGGGAGCGAAGAGGAGTGAGGACAGATGGCACGAAGGAGCTGCTCCGTGCTGCCCGCAGGGAGGGAGAGCCCCTCAAATAGGGCAGCAGCTCGTAATTGATCTCACGTGAACTCCTGTGGGGCAGCAACGGACAGATGCGAGAAGCTGTTTACAGTGATGCCATGTCCTGTTTGGTTTTTAAATGTTTGTAAAGCATTAATTGTTTCCATCGAAGTATGTCATGCAGGTACTGCACTTCAGCTGCAAGGCCAGTTTGAGTAAGATTTATTGGAGCAGGCTTGTACTACATCTGTCAAAATAACGGGGGTAATGCTTCAGAGGGAGAAGCAGAGAGCTTTCTCCAGGGGAAAGGTAGATGACATGAGTTAAGCACGGGGCATGTCTCTAGTTGAGATTTTTGGGTTTGATCTGGCCCCCTGAGGCGTGGGAGAGGTGAGCATCAGGGACACTGGGTGATTTAGGGCAGCTGCACAAAGCAGCTGGTTCCAAACATGGAAAAAAGAAGGGGGAATTCAGCACTCTCCTACATGCTGAAGTGTGCCAAATATGAATGCATGTAGGTGAGCCCCTGGAGAAATTTCTGGCTGCGTAGGGTCATGCTGTGGGTTGTGGTGGGAGGGCTCTGTGTGTGACCAGTGCTGTGGGCACGTCTGGGGGCTGGGAAGGGCATGTGCTGGCCTGCCTGGACCAGTTTGGACCTGGGCCACCCATTGCTCTTGGGATTTGAGATACTTCTTGGCCTATTTGCATGAAGTGCTGAAGTGTCCCTGGTGCACCCACTGTCTCCCTGGTGCTGTTTCATAGATTTTAATGTCAGAAGAACCATTAGATGCAGACTGTTCTGGTGTAGGTTATAGACCTCCCCATTACGTGGCATCTTTACCTTCTGGCTGCAGACTGCAAATCCTTGATGCAGGCTCTAGATGGGGGAAGCTGGCATGTCCTTAGGTCACCTCTTCCAAATGGGGGTGAACATCTCAGAGCCTTGTTCCTACTCTGAACTCATTCAGGTCTGGAAATGGGATGTTAGGCACCTCTAGTCCTAGTGGTACCAAACTTCTCTGTTTTTCCTCTTCTGTCGTCCTCAGCCACAGTGAGATCTTGTGAACCATCGCAAGAGGACTTCCATAAGAAGGAGTTGCACAACGTGGCTCTCACCCACGGCACTCAATTCCCAGTTATTTCACTCAAGTTTCCTGCAGGATTCGCCTTTTTGAGGTTTTGCAGCCCAGTGGGATGGTGGTGATAAATGGGCAGGTGACTGGAGGGCAAGCTTGTTTGAAAAAATGCAAACCAAAAAGGATGCTCTGTCTGATCCTTGCTGTGGGTCAATCACTTGGCCCCTCCAGTGACCAACCACTGTGGTCAGCCCATCAGCTGCAAATGGGAAATCTGCCTCTGGGGGGGGAAGGCAGCCTTCCTGTGTGCCCGAACAGCTGGAGGTACACAAGGATAGGTAAAGCTTGAAAGAAACTGGTGAAGAAGAATAAATACCCCAGGTCCTTGCTTCTATCTGATGGGAAGATCTTTTGCTCCTGAAGGAGTAAAGAGGAGGGATCGCCTCTAAGAGCCCAGTCTTAAAAATATTACTGCCTGCGTTTCAAGCAACTTCTTGTCTTGTACTTTGCCTTGATCTAGGAATAAAATCTCTTTTGTCTGTGTGTCATTGAGTAACAATAAGTTACCAGTCTTCCTGAACACCAGACACACTCTTGTTTTGGCCTTTGGCCCTGAGACCTGATATTTGCTTGTATTTACAAGCCCAGTAATTACTGTCCTGAACCTGTTATCAGCATAAATACATACAAGGGAAATTGCAAGGTTATGGTTGAAGCTTGCAGGTTTTTAGACTAACAAATATTTTAGCCTGAAGATATATTCAACTTTGTTTTCCTTTTAAGTGGCTCGGGGTAAGATGAGAAGTTGCCTGTCAAATTTGATGGGGTCAGTAAAATTCAACCATGTTCTACTGTAATTAACATTTGAAAAGAATTTGCTTAGGAATTAGCTGTTGGCAGTGAAAAGCACCTCCTTGTAAGGAAGCAGAGCAAGCCCATCAGGGTTGATACTCTCCTGTGCGGTGTAGGAAGGGAAATCCATCTTTTAACACTTGTCTTCCTGACAGTTACTTGAAGATTCGTCACGGGATGCTGACTAGATCAGCCACAAGTGTCATCTCTGTGTTATTTAGCAATGCAATAATCGTCCCAGCAAGCACTGAGTGGAAAATGTATTTCTACAGTGACGGGGAGAAAAAGTTTGTAGTTAAAAACTTTGAAAGAATAAAATGGTCTGGAAGTTGACTTGTCGCTTAATGCTACATGACCTGATGGAATAAACTGGTGGTCCTGCTGGGAAAACTCTCTAGCAGCACTAAAGTGGCATTCTGTCTCTGGCCGCTGTGCTGCTGCTGAAAGCAGGAGCAATTTGGATTGCAATGTCATCTAGAAATCCTTATTGTGGGCCAGCTCCTTGCTGCCGCAGGTCTGAGAGACTCATTCCTGATGTGAGTTAAGCCAGGTCTGAGCCGCTTGTGGCAAGCAGTGGGCGAGCATCTGTGCCAGGCTGTGGTGTGACTCCGTATCAGACATCAGAGAATCCCTGGGACACGCGTGGTCCTGGCTCGTAGGAGTTGCAGGTGAAGCTTTCCATGGGGTTTACACCCTATTGGAAGGGTAAGGCTCTGGTGAAGGGCAGCTCTGCTCTTGTGTGTCAGAATAAATTGCAATTGAGAAAGTTAGGGGCCACCTTGGGGGGAAAAAGGCTCCTGGCTCATTTCTTTGTGGTCCTCAACTCATAAAGCAGGGACGATGTATTATGGGCTCTACAGTGCCCTGGGTTGAAAGATATCCGAGTGTATCGCCTACTGCAGACATGAAATAAAAAAGTCACCAACCTTGTTGCTTTGGCCAGATTATTTTTCACTGCAAAGACTAGCAAAATTTCAGGCTTTCTGAGTGGCAGGAAAATAGCCCTTTGTCATCATCACTTAGTGACAACTACTCAGACTTCAGATTTCAAAGCATTAAGGGAAAAAAACCAACCTGTTTCATTGAGATCACAGGGAAAATGGGGTTTCAGTTTATCAAAGGTTTGGCAATTTGGCTCAATCTGCCAAATCCTTTCCTAATAAATAACTCGACAGGCTTTTTCAGGGAACAATAGTGTTACTTAATAGCGCTCTGTAATTACGCTGAAATTGTATTGATAGACACCCAAAGGCTTTTTCAGTGGGCATGGATTAGAGCTGCAGGGATAGGAGCTGGTTTCAGAAGGTTCTGGGTTTAGCAAGCAAAGGTGATTTCGATATCTTAAGTGCTGTCTCTAAAACGTTATACAATGTTGTGCCTCAAAGCTATTTTTCTTCTTTTCTTGATGTAGCTCTGAATGAGATAGCGTGTGCTTGCTGTTCGGGGGACTAGGAGATTATTTTTTTGTATACTCTAAATATGCTCTAAAAAGCAAACATCCGTGAGAACTACAAAATGCAGGGTCAAGCACTGCTAGACGTGGTGGATTGGCAGCGCTTCTGGTAATTTGGCTCATTAACATGCCAGCGCAGATGTTAATGCTGGGGACAGATGATCATATTAAAGAGCATCTGTTTTGCGGTACTACTTTATAACCGGTGGAGAGTTGATGTTCTGCCCTTCTGAACACCTCCACAAGTGCTGGTATAATAAAGAAACCTGTTTGGAGTCTTTTCCCTTTTGGTAGTGAGCTGTGGGCATTTTCCCCAATTTCCTTTTTTTGTTGTTGTTTGAGAAAAACGGTGTGTGCTCGGTGGCCTCTTGAGCCCTGCAGGTTCCTGGGCCTCAGCACTCTGTAAGCAGAACTGCCTCCATGCGTCTGTAGGTTTCCCAAGCAGGGTGCAGCAGGATTTCTGCTGACCTCTTACACGGCTTTGAGCCCCAGTTTCACTGCGGAGCTGCCCCCCCATGTTTAGAGGAGTCAGAAGGTTGGGAGTCTGAATCCAGGAGGATCTGGAGAAGATCATGCTGATTTTCAATTCCTGCAATGAGCAACAGCGCTATCTACAGCTACTTGTGGTGACTTTCTGAGATATGCATGCCAAACGGCTGAGGAAATAAGCTGATGTGTTCCTAAATGCGGCTGCTGGGCTGGGGTCACTCATGGAGCTCAGCCAGGCAGCAGGGAATACACCACGTTGTACCAAACCTGTCACGGCTGGCGCAGCCTCTGCTTGTGCACAGCAGCATTTGGGCACTTCTTAGAGCTGCCAAATGTCAGCCAGAGTAAGGAAAATGCTTGCAGACTTATTCCCTAACCAAGGCTCCATGGGGGCCAGAAAAAGTCTAAAATAATTGCAGGGATTGTCTGGTTCCTGCGGCACCCCCCGCATTATCAGTGCTTTACAGACACAACATTGTTCGTGGCTGGAGCGTGCCTTCAGCCCGGTGCCAGGCGGGCGCTGTGACTCCTCTGCTGGCTTCAACCGTGGGCAGTGGCGATGCTTTTTCTTTTTCATAGAATCATAGAATCATAGGGTTGGAAGGGACCTCTGGAGATCATCTAGTCCAACCCCCCTGCCAGAGCAGGGTCACCCAGAGCAGGTGGCACAGGAACGCGTCCAGGCGGGTTTGGGATGTCTCCAGAGACGGAGACTCCACCACCTCTCTGGGCAGTCTGTTCCAGTGCTCTGCCACCCTCAAAGTAAAGAAGTTCCTCCTCATGTTGAGATGGAACTTCCTACACTCAAGTTTGTACCCGTTCCCTCTTGTCCTGTTGCCGGGCACCACTGAAAAGAGCCTGGCCCCATCCTCCTGACACCCACCCTTTAAGTATTTGTATGCATTAATAAGGTCCCCCCTCAGCCGTCTCTTTTCCAGACTAAACAGACCCAATTCCCTCAGTCTTTCCTCATAAGAGAGGTGTTCCAGTCCCCTCATCATCTTGGTAGCCCTATGCTGCACCCTCTCCAGCAGTTCCCTGTCCTTCTGGAGCTGGGGAGCCCAGAACTGGACACAGTACTCGAGGTGTGGCCTCACCAAGGCAGAGCAGAGGGGGAGGATGACCTCCCTCGACCTGCTGGCCACACTCTTCTTGATGCTACACTCTTCTTGATGCACCCCCAGGATGCCGTTGGCCTTCTTGGCCACAAGGGCACATTGCTGGCTCATGGTCATCCTGTTGTCCACCAGGACTCCCAGGGCTTTAATCAAAATGCCAAAATTCTCCTTCCCTCGAGTGCGGTCGCTGCCAGTGGTAAATGGCTTCAGTCTTCCCTTTGCCAGGTCTCCACCAGCACAGCCCTGGGGAAAAGCAGAAAGCAAAGCCCGATCCCAGTACCAACCCCACCTTGAGAGCTCAACAGAGCAAAGATCATCTGTGCTTTAGATCTTTAAATCTCTTTCCTTTTTATGATATACCAGCGCCCCTGTAAAATCTCAGCTTTAATGCCACAGCAATGCAAACACACAGAGGTTACAGAGCACAGCTGGGCTGCACGCCCGGCTGCCGCCTTCACAAGAGCTTCCCTACGTTGACGAAGATGGCTGGGTCCCTTGCTAGGGTTTGAGAATATGGTCCCATGTGCCAAAGGAGCTCTTGCTCCTGGATGCTAATGCCTCCAAACTGCCTGTATCCATCAGAAATGGGTTTATGTTGCTGAGCTGGAGGAGTCAACTTTGGCTGGCAGATCTGGTGGACCCCATCTTGTGTCTTCACCAGCACAGGCGTCCAGGCAAAGTGTGCAGGAACTGAGCAAATGAGATGCCTCAGCTGGTTGGCATTTCGCTGCATGTTGTCATCTGCTGTCCTGGTTTGAGGTGTCCTGGTATCTCATCATTGGCTGATCTGGCCTAAGCCACGACACCTGCCCTTCCCTTTCCGGTGGCACTCACGGTGTGTGGGTGCTAAGCCTCTTGTGAGGGACTCTTCCAGCTCCTGGAGAACCAAATAAACCAAATTTATTTGTTCTGGTTTAGCTGATCAGTCTTATCTCATGGATCTTGTGTCTGCTGAGGGCACCCTGTGTGTTTGAACATGCACTGGGTGGGTAAGAGCAGAGTCTGGTGGGGATCAACTGGCCCAAACCCATCTCTGGGAAGGAGGATTAGGATGTGCTGAAGTCTGCTCTGGCTCACTGGTGCCCTGCAGCTGCTCTGCAGAGCTTACGTTCACTGTTGACACGGCGCTCAGGCTCAGGTCCACTTGGTCAAGACCATCTTTAAGATATCCTCAGAGCATTTTCTTGGGCAAAGTGTTTCCTTTTCCGCATCACCGGATCGGAGCTATTTGGGCTTTCTGATGTTATCTCTTCTGAGTTAGTTTACCTTCATTATTGCCTCAGGGATGTCACTGGGGGTGGAGAGCGGATTTCTAAGTCTGGTTGCTGTCCTGCGAGGCTGATGTTGGGAAAGCCCACCATGGTTTTATAGCACTTCCCTGGATCTGCCGCTTCCACAGTAAAATAGCAAGAAGTCTTCGTCTCCAACAAGGGACTTCATTGGATTTGGCTTTGGGTTGCACTGACAAAGCATGCAGACAGTCTGGATGAAAAGGAGATGAGAAAAGACTGGGGAGAGGAGGGTCCTTCAGGGTGGCAGGTTAAGGACCATCCGGGTCTGGGCATGTGCGAGGTGCGCACAACAGACATTCATTTGGAAACAATCCTTTAATTTGCCCTCATCAAGTGGGTTGAAATAATAACAATAATAAAGGCTCTCTCATGGTGATGTGAGCTGTAATTCAGGGCAACCTTTTTCATTTAACATTCTCTCCTGCATAAAGTTACTGTCTTGTTCCGGATGAAGCTGCATTTGAGAGCAATAATGAGCTGCGCTGGCAGGACTACAAAGGGCTTCGGAGAAGCAGGTACTCGGGAGGATGAGGTAAGTGTTGTCGTTTAGGTGTATTAGGTGTGGAAAGTGCACTCTGCGCACGTTAGTCTTCAAAGCCAGCAATAATTACTGCATTTGAGACTGTATCAGCAGTCAGGGCTGGGATTCAAGTCGGGCAGGAATACTTTGTGTAGTGCTTTTGTTCTCCAGACATCCAAACTCCCCATCGGTTCGCCCCGTCGCAACCCAGGAACGCAACTGGAAGTGTTGTGGCTTTGAGTTGGCGATCCTTTTCTGTGTAGCCCTGTCTTTGATGCATTCATTCAGGGTGCCTTGTGAGTCCATGAATATGACTAGACTGTAATTGCTTTTAATCGCAAAACCATGAAAAGAGAAAATGAGAAATGGGATGGGTGGCAGCAAGACAGATCTTGTACGGCGCTGGCAGCTGAGAGGTCTGTCTGTACGGTGGCTCCTGGCGGGTCTCGGCTCTCTGGAACTGCTGCTCTGGGTCTCATCTCTCTTCCCTCTGCAGTCACCGTAGAGGCTTGGAGTTGAACTGATGTTGTGGGGCAGGTGTCTCTGAGATGATGTGTGGTTTTTTTCCACAAGCATGTGCAAAATAGAGCATCATTTGGTGTGTGGAGCCAAAAAATACCTCTCAAATGGGGACTCATTAGAGATCTCAATGAAGGAGGCCAATATGTGCTCGTTTTACAGAAGAGAAATGGGTAAAGCAACTTGTCCTGGGTCGCCAGCCAGGTAGTGACAAAGTGAAGGAAAATGTTTTGATGCATTGAGTTGGAGCTACCCAGCTCAATTACCCCCATGCACTGCTCTTTAATAACTAAATCATTACTTTCCTACACAATCCCATCCAACAGGGCTTCCCCTTGGTGCCTGAGGCGGGTGATGATGGTAAACATATAGAGCACAGAGCTTCGGAAGTGATAGGGTTGGGGGCATTCAGTAAGGGAAGTTCATCTCTAGGCTTTGGGGATACTCAAGGCTTTCAGTGTCCCCCTGTGCCTTCAGAACAGGATGCAGCCATCTCCCTGGAGCACGTGTCCCCTCTTCCAGGAAAGGATTCCCAAAATGGTTGCGATTGCCCCTAGGGTTCAGACATTAGCGTCGCTGCTGCCGCCCTCATCCCTGGCTGAGCTGTGGCCCAAGGCCGGCTGCTCAGAGACAGCCCCAGCGCCACAGCCCGGCTGTCGCTGATCTGGAGAATGTCCCTTTTTGTAAATCATGGGGTCACTTTCCCTGCTGGGAACAGCTTTAAACAGCGGAGCACACAAAGGCAGAGTCAGACACTCCATCAGCCGCTGTCGCCAGTTTTATCTCGGAGCATAATAGCAATGAAGGGAAATGGTCTAATCTCTCCGCGAAAGCACTTCGTGAAACTTTTCTCCCTAAAGAGCTCTTGTGCCCTGAAACAATAAATGCCATGGATGCGCTGCCAGCCTGGGGTTGCTAATTGTATTCAAACCCGTGGGCATTTCTTTCCCGGGGCTGGTGGGGTCTCGGCACCCCTTTGGCCGCTGCCCACACGGGCTGGCGGTGGCTGTCCCGTCCCGGCGACGGCAGGTCTGCTGGCACGAGCGAGGGCTGTGGGTACCGCAGGGTCCGATGCTTCGGCTGCCTGATGACGTCCAGGCCGGCGCGTCCCACCGCACAATGTTGCCAGTATGGCAAAGCACAGGAGGAATGCGGCCCCGGGGCGTGGTGTCGCCAAAGGCAATGGGGGTCTCGCTGGAAACGTCAGGCAAACGAAACACAGCAGAGCTTGTCTAGTGGACAATAAGGGATGTGTTGTCGCAGGATGAATGAGCTGATCTAGTGGATGTCAAATGTTTACTCTGGGTTTCCACAGAGCGGTCAGACGAGAACTGTTGCCTCTGTTCCTCCTCCGAGCAGTGAAGACCACTGTAAGGAGCATCAGGACTGACTTGGTGGGGTGGGCTGCTGTGAACCTGGGTCTTTTTGTTTTTGCCACCTTCGTGGCCAAAACCAGGCCTCACACAAAGCCAATAGCACTAGCAGGAATGATGGATGACACTTTAGTCTGTGATCCATGGATCCTGTTATTCCATTCAAACTCCCTCTTGGGCTTCATTTAACCAATGCGAGCATCTGTCATTAATACCATTGTATGTTCTAATGCATTTCAACGTGTCAAAGGTCCCTCGGTCCCAGCTAGGATGAAAGGCTTGGTGGTGGTGGTTGGAGAGGTGTCCATGCTATCTCGGTATGTGCTGCTCTTGTAACCCTGTAGCCAGGGTATGTGATGAAATCGCTGCAGCATCCCAGGTGGTGCTTTGAGGTGGGTCTCTGAATGATACAGAGACATCATTAACCTGCTCTAAATATAAGATTCAACGCACAGTGGAGTCAGAGACTTTTTCTGTTTAACTTTATCAGGCTCTGGACCAAATGAAAAAAAAAAAAAGTTTTACTTCAGCGTACAGTAAGAATAAAGCATAATCTCCTTAGCCCCTGAGCTGCAGGAGTGAGAAGATGGACTTCATCAGCACCCCAGTGCCGCCTGTGGGAAATCGGGATCGGCTGTCCACGGACACTGTTACATGACCCTGATGTTTGTCTGGAGCTGCTTGACTGTGTGTGTTGTCTGGAGACGGATTCATCCAGGGCCATGGATCCTGCTTTTCACTGGCTTGGGAAGAGAGAGTGAACGTGATCTCTGGCAGCTATAGGAAACAAGAGTGCCAGTCCCATGTGGACCATGAAATATGGGCAGCGTGGTGTTCACCATCCACCAGCACTGCAGTGGTGGGATGCAGGGACGACATGGCCGTTCAGCAGGGCAACTCAGTAGGATAGAGGAGTTTTGTGAAGCTATTAGGGCACAGGAGACAGTATGAGGTGAGATCAGGAGCCAATACCAGCAGCTCAGTGGCCCGTTGCCCTCGCGCAGGCTGCAGGGACTGAGGAGGTTTGCAGGCTGGAGAGTGCAACTCGTGCGTTGCGTCTGCTCCTCTTGCCAATGCTACAATCCCATTTATTAGACAGAACTTCACAGGCTTTTAATATACGTTCCTGGGTTTAATTTACAATTTGGGGAAAGATAGACAAGGTGACAAAGTGAAGTGAAATATGAAATTACTTTAATTGCAGAGGAGGACAGTTTATAGGCTTCAGAATCCAGGTAATTTATTTTAATGATCTCCTCTGCCCTCAATGCGTAATTACCATTAGCATTTAGAGCTGGTTTCAGTAAAGGTATGCAGTGAAAGCTGGTTGGACCTGTTCAGACAGCAAAACTTTTGGCAGCCCATAATCTGAGACGAAAAACGAATTAAAAGCGAAATATATTGTAATGTCAGATACACTTCTCACTTAAGACAGTGTTTTTTGCTTAGTTTCCTAGAGACAGCTGTGGTCCATCTAAAAGCAGCAATCCAAGGCACGCGGCATGCCTGGTTGAGTTCATTTCCACCCCTACATGGTAAAATACTTGGAAAATCCCTAGGAGGTAACACAGGGGCCAATGGGTAATAATACATCCTTTGGGGACAGTAGGTGGAAATGTTTTATTTCTCTGCTGTTCATTACATTGGTGGGTTGGTGATTTGGGGTGATAGTAAAAAAAAAAAAAAGTGGACTTCAATGGCTGCCGCTTTTCTTGCATTGAATATCTGCTTTTGGCTAGTCCTACTTGAAAACAGATGGAGATTTCATTCCCTGTGGAAGAGGGGCTGCTCATGAGCAGCTCCAAGCTGCTTTCATGGCATTTCAGGTCCCACAGTGCAAAAAACTGCGGGTGTTGTTAAAGTTTCTTGTTGGGTGATTGGGCACGTGATCGTCTTGGTGCTTCCTGACTCTTCTGATGTAGCTGCTGTGGCTGTTTGTACAGGCATGGCCTGGCACGGGTGGCTGCTGGAGCTGTGATGCGACTTGATCTAGCTTTGCTTTGAAGGAGGTTGTCTTGTAATTAGCCGGCTTGGCTTAGCTCTGCCTTTGCATCTCCGCTTCTCCAGTGTCCGAGAGCTCTCCAGCTGAGCTTGGCCTGGCTTATTCGGAAGAAAAACGCTGATGCCCTTCAGAAACCTGAGCGCAGTGCTGGGGTCTTCTTCTGGCCGGGTGGTAAAGTGGGAAGAAATTGGATGTAACCTGACAAAGCTGGAAAGCCACCATGAGCCTGGGCTGGTGGGACTCATGCCAAGGAGCGGGCTCTGCAGCCAGGCTGATGCGCCTTCCTGCAGGGAAAGGAGGTGAAAATACCTTTTTCTTGTAAGGATCATTAAGTTCCTTGGATTGAACAGTTGTGGCACAGAGCTCTCCAAGTGCAGCCTTCCCAGGGTGTTTCTTGATTATTTTCAGATTATTTTTTTTTTTTGAAACCACAAGGGTGATCTGTGGACCAAGTGGGTCGCAGGAGTCCTTAAAGTCTTGGTTAGCGCGCTCTGTGTAAGGTGGTCATGAATGTGTGGCAAAATGGGGCAAAATCCAAAGGCACCTGGACCCTCCATCTGCCTGCTGGAATAGGCTGGCTGGGATTTCACATGGCCCTGGCTGGAGTCATGCAGCATCAGAGACCAGGGTTTCAGGAGTGCCATGGGACCAGGGATCCTAAAATCCACCCTACCCCCTAACTTCTCAGACCATGTTGGTGTTGGCTCTGGGCTGGACCAATCCACCACGAGTGCAAGTGAATTGCATGTGTCCAGGGGGATAGCAGCTTGTCCTGATGCTGGCAGCAGCTTGCTGGTATGGAAATCCAAGGATTTAAAAGCTAACATTTCCTACTATTGGCACTTAGCTGAAATGTTTGAGCTTGATTTGTTATCTAAATGCCTGACTGTTGGACTTGAGCTGTGGCAGGTAGAGCCAGTGCTGGAGCTGGTGCAGCTCTGCGGGTTCACAGCTGCTGGCAATCTGACCTTTAAGACTTACTAGCAACAAGAAAGAGTGAAATAATTATCCTGAGTAACTCTGTCTCCTCTTTGGCCAGATCAGACTCCAGAATGAAGTGCTCCTGGCCTGAAGAAGTGTGACATTCCTCCCCAAAACAAAATATCACAGGTCCATCGTGCACCCGCCCCAGCGCTCGGACACAGCCTCTCTGGTCCAGTTCCCATGTCACCTCCAACATCTCTGCTTTCAAACTACACTCAAAAAAACCCTTATGTTAAAAAGAACGTGAAGGATGCAAATTTCAGGTCTTAAAATTGGGAAATACTAGAATAAAGCTGCTTTTGTAAACTCATTTCAGCCTCCTTGTGCAATAACCCACCCTCATTTCCAGCCTGCTTTCTTCCCTCTGCTGCTGCTAGGCATGAGTGGAAGAAGCGATGGAAGAAGAGGCCATATGGCCTTCTATGCTCTTTTTCATGCTTGGCAGCATAGTGCTACCAGCAGCTGGGAGATGTGGTGAGGGGACACTCCTGTTGGACTCTGCATCTTTGCTTTACGGTATATGTAGCCATGGGAATGGTGCGTTATGTGCTGATGGGTTGTTGCATGCATGTAGGGGAAATGCTCAGAGGTGCAGATGGTGTCTCATGGTTGTTTGAGTCTGCCCTGAGAGAGCTGGAGGCTTGAGGCTGCACAGCACATGGGAGAATGACTTGGGAGTAAAAATGGAGTGGGGTGGCTGGGCTGGGTGATGCCCAGTGGGAGCTCAGATACCTCCACAAAGGGATGGGGTGCTCAGGACCTGGCCCTCCCCTCGGCTGTTCGCGATGGGCAGCCTTTGCTAATGCCCGCTGCCGGGAAGCCTCCCAAGCTCCGCTTTACATCCAGGCCCTCTGTGCTCAGGGCTGGTCATATTCACTGTGCAGGCACCCAAATATCATCAGCAGTGTCCCTTCCCCTTTATTCTTCTCCCTGGTGTAGCCTGGTGCAAACCATCCTGGGCGAGCGGGCTCCAGGACAGGCTCTCCTGGATGTGTTTTTGCCCAAAGCAGTTTTGCCACAGTCCCTTTGAGGGTCATGGGCGAGGAAAACACTGCAGGATGGCTCAGACTGGCTCCTCTCCTTGTTTCCAGTGTCAACCCCTACTTTTTAGGGAAAACATCTTTTTGTTGTTTTTGTTTTGTTTTGACAGAGATTGGGGTTTTTCTGCTTTTCTTTTGACCTGAAGTAACAGCAGTTTCCAGACAATTCAGACTTAGGAAGTGGGGATCAAATAGCTTTCTTAATCCTTTGGTTTTTTTGTTTTTTTTTCATACGAGGGTGTGTGAACTACAAGAAGGATCTTGTTCAGACCCTCGCTTTCTGATTTATGTCTAAGCCAACAGAGCAAGGCTTGAAACTGCGATGCTGCTGGGAAAAAAATAAAAGGGGGGGGGAAGCAGTGGTGGGAAGGCTGTGGGATTGGTGGTGCTGCTCAGCAAACAGAAAGAGGGAAAGAAGAGCGATTTCTCATTCTGTTTCCTAACTCCAAACACGACCCAAAGTTTTTATAAACTTTCTGCTCAGGTTTCAGGAAACTGCAAATGAAACTGCATTCCTCCGCGTGCTCTTTTTTTTTTCTCTCTCTTTTTTGAGATGTAATAAAACATCATCACCTACAAGTCTGTGGGCTTTAAAAGTATTCTCTGGAGGGCAGGCGAGGAGTGGAGGCAGATTGACTGACGGCTGGAATAAAGCCTCTTTATTATCTCTGGGATTATAATTTCACTCTATTCTGGGCACTGGAGCAACAGGATCTTGGTCGTCTCTGCTTGTTCTTGCTGCCTTCTCCCGTGTGCTCCAGATACCCTGCTGGTGGGGTCCGTCCCCCTCCAGTGCTCCGTCTGCAGGGGAAAACTCATCAGCTGAGGAAGCCCCACTTCTCATCACCTAGGAAAATACAGCGTGTTTTCATAAATCGTGGCCTCAAAAGCCTCAAGTGTAACTAGTGAGAAAAAGACAACACGTTAACTAAGGATACAAAAATAGCAGGAGTGGGGTTGGATCAAACTGGGCGATGCAACTGGGGATGGCAACCACGGCAGGACTTGGTCGCAGCATCGCATGGCTGCAGGGGGGTCTGTCCTCCACCAATTCCTTAAACCCTTTAAACTGGTTTTGGTGTCTGAAGTGTGCAAAACCACAAACCAATAGCTGTTCTGGGGCTGAAGTTCCCAGGCTTGCCTGGAGAGAGTAAAGAACTGGGAAAGGGCCAGGGTGGGGGTAAAAAACAAATGTGATGACACTTGAAGACGGAGTCATGCAGCATGGCTGTGGCTGTTTTCAAGCAGTTTAACCATGGAGAATTTAGTAATGTGAGTTAAGTGGACGTGTTTAATAGCATTTGCATCTCATGCCAAGATAAAGATGCAGAGCAGTGCTCAGTGCACAGCAGAGAACCAGCGCAGACCTTTCATAAAGGACCACACTCACCTCTCGGTCAGCTCACAGGTAGCGCTGACCCGAGTTTTCTTTTCTTCTTAATGTACATTGTGTAGTTTAAAGAAGAAAAAGGCAGGTAAAACTAAAGGAGAAAAAATTAGAAAAAAAACAATTGTAGTTTAGTAATATTCTTGAAACCTCGTGTGGATGCAGTGGGGTTCTGGCTGCTGGAGCAAGAGTGGGTCTGGGAACAGAGAGGGTAAAGACCAGATTTCATCCAAATGCTGGTGGTGTGCTCGTCCCAGGCAATAAAGTAGAGGTTGGACCCATTTAGGTGCTCTTGTTCTTTCAAGTGGTGCTCCTCTTGGAGGAAAACTGCCTCCAGGATGACAGGGTTCTGCTGTGCAGCGGCACAGACGGAGAAAAGACTTGGAGCAAAGCTGAAGAAAAGAGTCAAAGTAAAAAGTTAGTATGGGAGATTTCGCCCCAGATTTTCGCTGCTCTTGTCAAAACTCAGGCAATTGGGCAAAAGCAGGCAGCAAGGGCTGGGTGGGATGTTACGGAGCAGCATCAGAAGCTGATGTGGTGGGGCAATGTCACGGGCCTCTCCTGCAGTTCCTAGGCCAGAAAAGGGATGCGGGATGCAAGGAAGGGACGGGGCTGGTTTGGTGCAGTGTAGTCCCCAGCCTGCTCACCGGGAAGTCGAAGAGCCTGCCTGGTTTCTTTTGGGGGTTATTCCTGGTGTTTTCCCATCAGGACTGCTGCAGGAGATGGGGTGTGAGGTGTGTGGGTTGGGTGTGATCCAGCGTGGCCACCTTTCCTCAGTGCACGCGTGCTCCTTAGCAAATCCATCTGGGCTAGTAAATGCCTGATGTGGAGAGTTCTTGGAGCCAAATTCCTCCTAATAATTAATCTTTAGGGTCCACTACGAGAATAATACGGCACACGTGATACCCTACAGCGTATGTGTGTACAGAAAACACCTCGAGATGTTGTGTATGCTCACCATATCATGCCATATACCTACTGGGACTGATGGTGCTGGCTGTGATTGAGTGCAGACCTTGGTGGCGTGTCCTTCTTGCCTCATTGCCACCCCATTAATGCATTAATGCAGCTCCTGGCCCCGACGCCCCTCCCCTGTGGAAATGGGGGGTCCCCGGGAGGGACCTAGCAGAGTTCATCCAGGCCCTTTGTAATGGAGAGCAGTCCCTAAAGGCAGCCACTGCCCAGCACCAGAAACCCAAAATTGTTCAGCAAAGGCAGTCCAGGATGCTTGGTTAATTAGAGAAGACCCGTTACTGGCAGACACAGGGTATATTTATTTTTAAAGTCTGTTACTGACAGTGAGAACATGCCTCTGGCGAGAGATCTGAGGGTCTGGCTATGTAATTCGTTTGAAAAAGGGATTTACTTTTTTTCAAAACAAAACCAAACCCCCATGCCCCACCTCCTCCCTGCCAAGGAACGGGCACGATCAATGAGGCAGGGAGTTGGAAGGGGCGAGGGCTGTTATTTATGCAAAGTTTCCACCTCCTTCCTTCCTTCCTTCCGACCAACTGCCCATGACCAAGACCTGCCTGGTGAGGAAAACGGCTCCCCAGCCTTGCCAATTCTGGGATAAATAGGTCATCCAAAATACGCAAAAGCCAGTTCCAAGTCTTCCAACAGTCAGAAAGATCTCGGAAGTCTTTGGATGCATAAAGCCTGTAATAATTGTATTACTTCCAACGCTGTTTTTGAAACTCTGGGTTCTCCAGGAGCTGGGTCCACCAAAGTGGTCCAGGGGCAGCAATGTGGCAGATGAGAAAGCAGAACACCATTGCGAGTTTTATTTCACCTATTTGCTTCTTCAGACCTTTTCAGTGGTGATGGCAGCTGTAGTCTGCATCATTACAAAAACAAGATTTTATACCTCCCTGTGGATGGGGGGCTGCAATCTTTCAATTAAAATAGAGTCCAGCCAAGGATGTCTTCGTTTAAACCTCAGTTTTGCCTTTCACCTCATGAAGTGGAGCTGCCAAATTTTGCTGGCTGATTGAGAATGATATAGGAGGGTTTCTTTGAAGAAACTTTCCAGCATCCAGCAGTCACTGGCAGAGATTTATCAGGTTTGCTCCAAACATGCAAGGCACCTCTAGAAATAAGGGGTGAGTAAGCGCGCTATGGAGCTGTTGAAAACTCTCTTGTCCGCCCTTGTTCACACACATTTACTTTCACCCTCCTTCCAGTTTGATTTTGCTAAAGGTCCTGAAATCTAGTGAGATCCTTGCTGGTTTGTTTTTGTTTTTTTTTTTTAATTCCTTTTGTTTTCTCAGACATTTTCCTTTAAATGCTAACAAGTGGGTTTTCTTGTTTCTGAACTGATGCTAGCATCTGATGAATCGGCAGTCATCGTAAGCCTTGGGTGGGATGAATCAGTGCTCTTCACTTGTTCCAACTTAATTTAAAATTGAATCACTGTTTTTTAGTGTTAAAAGCAGGTTTTGAGTTGCTTTTTGCACTGGCCTGATATCATAACCGTATATTGCTGTAGCACGTATGAGCCAAATCAAAAGAAAATGATACCTAAGGTAGTATTTCTTTGGCTTTTCTTATGGTTTCTACCACTGTCTTTGACAGACTTCTGCTCTCAGTGAACATTCAACCCATTTGCAAGGTTGCCTGCACTCCTCCAAGTACCCTGGAATGACAAATAGGATTTATCATGGATCAGACCCAGATAGCGCCATGGTTTGAATGGTGGAAAGGGTTTAAAACCTTTGCGAGTGCCTCTGCAAGTCCCTGACCCTGCAGCAGTGATCTCTGTGTCCCCCTGGCATTCCCCGTGCTGCAGTAACATTACCCATGTTATAGGGACTCTAACAGTGGCCTTTAGGTGGGAGGCTTTAATCTACCAACCAGTGAAATAACAGATATTTATTCCATGGCAGGAGCTGATAAGGTCTATACCTTGGAGAGAGAAGGGGGTATCCCTTCACTGCAAAAATAGAATCAAGTCTATAAGCATCTTTGTTTATTTTTAAGAATGTATTCATCTTTTAAAGAGCCTGTTCTCTCCGATGGAAACTTTCTCGTGCTATTAGTGCAACAGCTCTCGCCTCCCACTCTTGCAGGCTGTTTTCAGGCAGCGAGAGCCACGTGCGTGCCAAGGTTTCGCTGTTGTGCGGTTATTGCACAGAAACGAGCGTTGCACAGCAGAGGCGCTGGGCCCGGGGGTAGCGAAAGGTGGGAAATAAAGGAAGCAAATGTCGTTAGAGAGCGTCGAGTCAGTTATCAACAACTTCCTGACATTGTTAGTCCTCACTCCATTCGCGGTTCCGCAGGCTGGCCCACGTCCAGGCGTCGTCAGCAGGTATTTCCCTCCTGCCCACAGCTTCATCCATCAGCACCCTCCACCAGGCCCATCCTGTTGCGCTCTGAGGAAGCATTAAAATTAATAACGTGAGCTATGGGGTGACCCGTGGGTGAGAGCATCTCTCCACCTGCAGAGCTGGGGGATGGTTTCTTAAAATGCCCTTACCTTGGGGCAACTGCTTGAAAAAATATCTCAGCATTTGGTGATAAACAAAGAAATAGAAACCAACCTGCTGCTCAAGGATCTACAATTGAGATATGATGTTTAAAAAAGTGATACAAACTTCTACATTTCCTATTTTAATATACCAAAAAAAAAGTCTTAAAATTTGTAAAACGACGACGCTCGTTCAATTTTTTTCCTTTTTATTTTCTGAGCTCTGCTCTTTTCCCAAATGCTGTTTAGAAAGGAGTTTGCTGAGGAATAGCTTTTAAACCTCTCTTCGGTACTATTTCTACAATGAAGTCACCCGTGTAAAATAAATAGTAGCTGATCTCTTGTTAGTGAAGTACGCGTTCTCCTTCACGCTTGACTTGAATGGAAATGCAAAATACTCTGCCATCTGCTTCCAGCAAGCGGCTGGAGCGAAGGATACGACCTCGGCGTCCCCCATCCCAGGCCAAAAGTGATGCCCGCTCCCCGGCTGGTGCTGCACCAGGGAGGAGCCCCGTCTTTGTCCGCTGTGGCCGAAGTGATGGGCAGCGGGATAGTTCTCAGTACAAAGTGGATTTATTTATTATTTTTTTTTGTAAGATTTCCCTGCTCATTGTAGATGCAAATTGCAGCTTGCTGCAAAGATGAGGTTTCACACCAAAAATGCCTGAAGAGGGTGTTCGGCCTTGTCTTGCCATGGCGTGAAAACTGCAGCCGTGGGGGACGTGTTGCATCCACACAAAGCGACCAGGCTATGGCTCCTTTAGGAATCATCCCTTTTAGGAAAAAAAAAAAAAAAGGACGTTCCTCTTCTTGGGGTACAGCATGTCGGCTGGTGCCTGTGAGATTTTAAGCTGTTCCGCAGCTGACGTGACAGACAAATACCCCAAAGTCTGTATTTGGTCGTTTTAAGTTTCCAGCCACAGAACGTAATTATCACACGTTACACTCTGTTTATTTAAAGGAGGAAAAATACTGCGGAAATCAGATTTTTGTGCCAAGTTACAGGGGCAAAATGCTTTTTAAAGAAGTAAATGTGCGTGCAGGCAGCTGGTGCACGTGAGGTCCTGGAAACAAAAGTGAGTTGGCCTCCTGCCAGCTGCGGAGCCCGTGAGGAGCCCACGCAGCTCTGCTCTTACTTATCCCGGGGAAAACGGTGCAAACAAAGGCATTTAATTGCATGAAGAGCATCAGGCAGGCAGCTGATGAGCAGTGAGCCCATGCTGCGTTGCTTAGAGGAGAAAGGCTTGCTCCTGAGGCTGAGGTCCCCGCACGCGGGCTGCCTGTGGGATTTGGGGTGACTTGGAGGTTTTCTGCTCATGACGGACAGGGTATCGCTGTGCTTTGGTGCTGCAGGGTCTGCCTGTTTCCCCAGCCATGCTGAAATTATCTCTAACTTGGCTCTTTCTATTGCTTTTTATTACAGCAGTCCTGACTTTTCTGCTTGCAAATGTGCCCTTTTGCTTTTACATACCATAAGTATTTTAAAGCTGCGTCTTATCTGGGCTCGTGGGAGGGAAGTGGTGCTCGTGGTGGTGCCTGAGCCATGCGGGACACTGCCTGGCTCCCAAGAGCTCAGCTCTGATCCACCTCCCCAGGGCAGCCCTGGGTGAGCAGCGGCAGATGGATTGACCAGCTGGGTGCTGGGGTGGGGACGAGCCACAGCCCCCAGCTTGTTGCCCTGGGCTCGTCCTCTGCTTGTTGCTCATCACCTGCTCCTTTGGGAGCTTTGCGGATCACGAAGGTCATTTTTCACCAGGTGACTCTTGGAAAAGGTCACATGAGAATGCGGCTGCCACTTAGGAAGTGAAAAACTTGTCATCCTACCTGTTTTCAGGGAAAAACATTAAAATGTGACCCTGTGGGTGCTGGTCTGACTCTGAACCCAGAGGCCAAACTGCTGTTCCCTAAAGCTCTTCCTCTCTTGTCGATAATTTGCCTTGTAGAAGCTGTGGGAGGGTCCGTTTCCAACTGCAACACCCGATAGCATGCACAACCCCAGCTGGGAAAACCAGTTGGCACTTTGGTCCTGGTCCCTCTGCAGGAGAAGGACGGAGGACCAGGAGCATCGCAGCCGCCCAGCTGGGGATGGCTGGTCCCCGCAGCAGGGTGAGGGTCCCGCTCACAGCAGTGAACCCCGCACTGATGCCGCTTCGGTGTGCGCCGCAGGAAAACTGAGTTCAGAATGAAAAGCTGTTGAGGGAAATGGGTCTAAACCTCTTTTCTAAAGGCTGGGAGGAGGCGCGGGGCAGCACCTGGGGGGGCTGTTTCTGGGTCCCTCACTGCAGCTTTGGGCTAGCGGCAACTTGGCACAGGCGCTGGTTGGAGGGGGAGCAATGCTGCAGCACAACTGGCTGCAGAATAAGAATTTGGGGGTTTTGTCACAAATGCCAAGGTTTGGACATTTGCTTCCACTCTGCTGGGATTTTTGGTTGGTTGGTTGGTTTTTGTTGGTTTGTTTGTTTTTTTTTTAACTGTAAAAGCAACGGGCTGGGCCAAATAGCCGCTCATCCCAATGCAAAATTTAAAGTTACGGCTCCCATATGCTGGGCATAGCCCAGGGCAAGCACGTTGCCACTCACTAGCCATGTAGGCCAGCCCAGGGTGCTCCCCAAAAAGCCCATTCTGGGCACTGAAGGCTTTTAAAACTAGCACCATATTTTCTTTTTAAATAAACAACAAATATTCTTCCTTGTACGGAGCAAGGATGTCTGAAATCCGCAGCATCTGCGGCAAACAGCTTCACAATTTAATCTGCACCCTGGAAAAGTCCCTCTGCAGCCCCTGGCTTTAGGCCATGGCTCGTGGAGGAATTGCCAGCAAAGCAACAGCAGCAAAAATATATGTGCTATCTGGAAAAGACGCTTAAATCAAACAGTTATTGAGCTCAGCAGAGCTCAGTCGTCTTCTGCACGATATAGCAGGGAGGATGTTATAAAGCAATGTAATTCCGCAATATGAAGCAGGGAAGATGAGATGAGCCAAGGGCCCTGACCTTAAATTTTATGAGCAACTTATTGTTTGCAAAGAGCGGGGCTGGGAGACGGGAGGCAGGATTTCTGCCATTGTGCAGAGTCAGGAAAAACGTGGAAATCTCCTGGGTTGGTGCTTGCTAATCTGTAACGTTTTCCCTCAGTCTGTTGTGAGAAGAGCTAATAAAGGGATGTATTTTTAAAATAATATTGAGCGTAAAAAGGCAGAGGCTGCGGCATCCCCAGTACCCGGACACACGGGGAGCTGCTCGGCGGCTGGGATAAAGTAGTGGCAGCAGCTGACCCCGACCTCCCCGGTTTATCTGATGTTCTCAGCATTTATAAGCAAGGAAGAGCGAGTGGTCGTCAGACCGACTGGCTCCGCTCTGAGCTTCCAGCCCAGATGGGAGGCGAGACCTGCCCTCCCAGCATCCCAGCCCTGGGGTCAGTGAGATGAGTCCCTCCTCCTCCCCTTTCCCCAAAAAGACCCCCTCCAAACTGCTGGCCGGGGCGGCAGGGCAGCGTTTCTCAGCGGGTCACCGGGGCTGGGACCATCCTGGACAGAGAAGTCACCAGGGAACATCTCGTCTTGCAGATGCCTCCAGGGTGGCTCTGAATTAGCTGCATCCTTTCAGGGGTGCAGCAGGACTCTGAGCTATCACTGGACAGCCGCCTTCTTTTTGTTGCTAGCTTAAAAATAAAAAAAGAAGGAGAAGAAAAGCTTGAGTTGTCACAGAGCAGAGCCACGGCAACGTTATTGGGTTCAGGGTGGTGTCTCCCTCCCATGAATGCAGATGCCTCTGACCTCTCCTGTCTGGGGAGACCTTATTGCGACCTCTAAAGTACTTAGAGGGGGCTTATAAGATGGGGACAGACTTTTTAGCAGGAGCTGTTGCAATAGGACAAGGGGTAATAATTTTAAACTAAAAGAGGGTAGAGTTAGACTAGGTATAAGGAAGAAATTCTTTACGCTGAGTGTGGTGACACGTTGCCCCAGGTTGCCCAGAGAGGTGGTCGATGTCCCACCTGTGGAAACATTCAAGTTCAGGTTGGACGGGGCTCTGAGCAACCTGATCTACTTGAAGATGTCCCTGTTCAGTGCAGGGGGGTTGGACTAGGTGACATTTAAAGGTCTCTTTCAACCCAAACCATTCTGTGATTCTGCGCCTCCTGCCTTGGTTTTTGGTGGCCCAGCAGCAGGGAGCTCCCGCACCCCTGTCTGTAACACTGAGCATGTTTATTTAAGTTAAAATCAAGTGTTAAAATAATTCTGTGCAAGCGTTAAGCATGGGTGATTGGAGTTTGTATGACTCTATATTCAAACTACGATTTCTTTAGGGCAGAGGAGTTTTTTCGTTAACTCTTCAGTGCTTTCTCTCTCTGGCAGGAGGAAAGGTAGGATTAGCTAAATGTTGACGTACGGACTTTCAGCCCTCCTCAAGCTGTTTTAAATCAAAGCAGGGTAGGTAAACGTTTGGCTGCGTTTCCTGCGGTGGCCTCGTTGTCCGCAGCCTGCAAAGTAGCACGATCCAAAGGGCAGCTGTTAAACAAAGTGAAAACAGACAACGGGCTGCATGGCTCCCCGACATCTGCTGCCCAGTGCTCAGGGAATCCTCCCTCCTCCCCCAGCATCTGCAGGGATGGTCCTTTGTTGAACCAGACAAAGGAGCTCAGGGCTTTTGGGAGGGCAGCGTGGGCCGGGGGTTGCTGACAGGGTGTGTGTTGGGAAGTGGTGGTACCCAGGGTGATGCGGTTGGGATGTGGTGGTGCCCAGGGTGATGCGGTTGGGATGTGGTGGTGCCTAGGGTGATGCGGTTGGGATGCAGTGGTACCCAGGGTGATGCGGTTGGGATGCAGTGGTGCCCAGGGTGATGCGGTTGGGATGCGGTGGTGCCCAGGGTGATGCGTTTGGGATGCAGTGGTGCCCAGGGTGATGCGGTTGGGTTGCGGTGGTGCCCAGGGTGATGCGGTTGGGATGCAGTGGTGCCCAGGGTGATGCGGTTGGGTTGCGGTGGTGCCCAGGGTGATGCGGTTGGGATGCAGTGGTGCCCAGGGTGATGCGGTTGGGTTGCGGTGGTGCCCAGGGTGATGCGGTTGGGATGCAGTGGTGCCCAGGGTGATGCGGTTGGGTTGCGGTGGTGCCCAGGGTGATGCGGTTGGGATGCAGTGGTGCCCAGGGTGATGCGGTTGGGTTGCGGTGGTGCCCAGGGTGATGCGGTTGGGATGCAGTGGTGCCCAGGGTGATGCGGTTGGGTTGCGGTGGTGCCCAGGGTGATGCGGTTGGGATGCAGTGGTGCCCAGGGTGATGCGGTTGGGTTGCGGTGGTGCCCAGGGTGATGCGGTTGGGATGCAGTGGTGCCCAGGGTGATGCGGTTGGGTTGCGGTGGTGCCCAGGGTGATGCGGTTGGGATGCAGTGGTGCCCAGGGTGATGCGGTTGGGTTGCGGTGGTGCCCAGGGTGATGCGGTTGGGATGCAGTGGTGCCCAGGGTGATGCGGTTGGGTTGCGGTGGTGCCCAGGGTGATGCGGTTGGGATGCAGTGGTGCCCAGGGTGATGCGGTTGGGTTGCGGTGGTGCCCAGGGTGATGCGGTTGGCATGCAGTGGTGCCCAGGGTGATGCCGTTGGGATCCAGTGGTACCCAGGGTGATGCGGTTGGGATGCAGTGGTACCCAGGGTGATGCCGTTGGGATGCAGTTGTACCCAGGGTGATGCGGTTGGGATGCTGCCCTACTACTTGCCCGCACTATTGTGAGCAAACCTCTGTGGGTTATATAGGTTTCTTCTTTTTCTTTTCTCCCTTATCCTCAGCCAGGGAATCCTGCGCCCAAACCACAGGTGGAGATACAGGTCTGTATTTATCCGTCCACACCATAACAAGAAAACCAGTCCAATTGGACTGCTCTGAGTATAGCTCTTTTGTTAGGATTCATTGCAGGGTTATGGGGAAGGGTAACAGGGTTATGTTGCTGAGTATTTATAGGAGCCATAAAGCTCAGGAATTCGTCATATCCATGATTTAAACGAAGCGTGGAGGAATTCGCTCTCTCCTGCCATCCCTGCCCTGCTGGAGTGAGCGGCAGAGGCTGAGTCCGTGGGAGAGCACATGGTGCATCCTCACTCCTGCCTTTGATGGGGAAGCCTTAGGGGAAGGGGGTGATAGAAAACAATAGGGATCAGTGGGTGTTTCTCATTGGAGCTGCAAAACTGTCTTTGTCCAGGTTTTCAGCGAGGGCAAGCTTGTTTCTAGGGCTTGGCAAAGCAGCTGGCTTCTCAGGCGGGCACACTTGTATTAGCATATATAATTAATAAAAGGCAGTAGCGTGTCATTGCATTGTAAGCCCAAAGATGTTCCTTGAGTTGTCCTGGGTTTTCCTCTGCTCTAGCCCTGTTTTGGTGGGACAGAGGGGACTTGTGAGGTGAGCCATTTTGATTGGGCTTTGGGCTGAAAGATGTCATTTGTGGGCAGGGTGACATGGGCTGTGCATGCATGAGGATTTTTTAATTTGAGGAAAAATTGGCATATTTTTCCAAACAGATTATCTGCTTAAAGACTTCACCTGCAACACCGCCCTGCAGGGACCTGGCAGGGTTTTTACCGTTTCCAATCGCGTCCTTAGTTTTGTTTGCTTAAACCACAAACTCAGTAAACTGGGAGACCAATTCTGCTTATCTTATTTCTGAAGCGGTGTCGCAGCCTAAGGCAGGATAAATCCCGTTTCCGTCTCCAGGTGATGGATTATGCAGGAGTTGCAGGCGTAAAATGAGCCATTTTTTGTGTGCGTTTCTTGTCCTTTTGCAATTCCTGCGAAACGAATTTAATGCAGTTTCAGTTTGGGTACAACAAAGTCGAGCTGCAGATCAGAAACACATGTTGTAAGTGCTGCAGGCATTGAGTGAAACCTGATCTGCCGAGGTTTCCCTTAAATCTGCACTTTCTCATTTGGCTCTCATATTAAAGCTGTATTTCAGAGCTGTCTAACCCTCTCGAAAGATGATGAATAACAATAAAAACATTCACTGGAGGACTGTCATCATTTCCAAAGGAAGTGTAATAAATACTTTACGACAGGACTTTTTTTTTTTTCCTATGTACAACCATAAACTAGTTTTAAGTTACAACTTATTAAGCCTCTAAACAATTAGAGCTTGGCTGCGGGGAGGGCACTGGGGCTGGGCCCTGGGCTGGGGTTTGCCTTGCTTTTGGGCCAGAGGGAATCATTTTGCTTTCACGTGCCTCAGTTTCCCCTCGTGCTGGTTGAGCCGCGGGTGTTTATGGTCACCGAGGTCTTGGGTCAGGCTCTTGTATGGATAACTGATGTACCAACATCTCCCATGCTTGTTGCTTGTGCAAACAAGAGTTGTCACTTCCCTTGAGGGTCCCTGGGTGCGTCCACTGTGTGCTTTCTGCTCCTTATTTTGGTTAAAAAATGTGCAACTGTTTGGCAGCATCAATTAAAGAAAAAATAATCCGGACACTGTTTGTGTGACCTCCCCTAAGCCGCCGTGTCTCCGCAGCAATCCCCTTCATCCCCGCAGAAAGTGCTGGCCCCACAGCTGGTCTGCGGAGCCACCTTATTGCAAAGCCCCCTTCCCCCTCCGATGCTTTAGCAGGGGAAAATCTGAGAGAAGCTGGCTGAAAATAATCTGATCAGGAGAGGTTTGGATCTCCTTTTGCTGTGCCTTTTATTTTGCTTTTGGTTTTACTGAAGGGTAATAAAAATAAAAGAAGGCCTGAGGACGTTGCCTTTTGCAGCATCATCTTGCTCTGGGTGCAACACGAGTCTGCCAAAAAAGCCTTTTTTCTGTTGAGCCTTTCCCCAGCTCAGTCCTTCTTTTGGATGATGCTTAATCTGTGTGGCTAAAGAAGTGCTGCTTTGGAGCGGCACAGACCCGGGGTGGGCTGAAAGGCGCCTGGTCCCTGCGGTGAGCAGGGGTGGGCAGGATGGGACAGAGGGTGGGCAGGGAACCCACAGTCGTGGGCTGCAGCGAAACACTTAAAGCGTGACCTGCCTCTGGTTACCGCGGTGTTTCCACCATGGTTTCAGTTCTGCTTCCCAGGGTGGCTGCTGTCCGCAACCGGTGTCAGACCAAATCATAGAATCACAGAATGGTTCAGGTTGGAAGGGACCTTAAAGATCATCAAGTTCCAACCCCCTGCCCTGGGCAGGGACACCTCCCACCAGCCCAGGTTGCTCCAAGCCCCGTCCAACCTGGGCTTGAACCCCTCCAGGGATGGGGCAGCCACAGCTGCTCTGGGCAACCTGGGCCAGGGGCTCACCCCCCTCAGGGCAAAGAATTTCTTCCTGAGATCCAATCTAAATCTCCCCTCCTTCAGTTTGAAACCGTTACCCCGTGTCCTATCATTACACTCCCTGATCCAGAGTCCCTCCCCGTCCTTCCTGTAGGCCCCCTTTAGGGACTGGAAGGGGCTCTAAGGTCTCCCCGGAGCCTTCTCTTCTCCAGACTGAACCCCCCCAGCTCTCTCAGCCTGTCCTCACAGCAGGGGGGCTCCAGCCCTTTGATCATCTCCGTGGCCTCTGCTGGACCTATTTCCAACAGGTCCTGGTCCTTCTTGTGCTGAGGGCCCCAGAGCTGGACGCAGTACTCCAGGTGGGGGTCTCACCAGAGCAGAGCAGAGGGGCAGAATCACCTCCCTCGCCCCGCTGGCCACGCTTCTTTTGATGCAGCCGAGGGTGCGGTTGGCTTTCTGGGCTGTAAGTGCGCATTGCCAGCTCATGTTGAGCTTCTCGTCCACCAGCACCCCCAAGTGCTTCTCCTCAGGGCTGCTCTCAAGCCATCTCAACCCTCCTTTCACACATCCAAAATCCGGGCGTGGAGGCGGTGCAGTGGTTTGCAGCCCTGCTCCAGCTGCTTCGCTAGAGGGTTTGTGCAGTCCAACTGGTGTCTGCAGTGAGGAAATTTCTGGGCAAGTGTTGAAATTGGTTCTAAATGCAAAGCCATGTAAATTGCTCTTCTCTTCCTTGTGCTGTAATTCAGCCCCAGCCTTTAAATCTGCAAAGGCGAAGTGCTGCCGCGGCGCAGCGTTGAGGACACTGCTAACTGACGCACTCTGTGTGACGGTTGCTTCTATAACTTACCAATAAATTCATTTCAGACATGAGAAATTCAGTTGTGACTCAAAAAAATGTATTTCTAAGGAAGGCTTTGCCCTTCTTGCTAATAGTAATTCCAAGCGTCTGATGGTATGTCATTTCTAATCCTCCGTTCTTTGATTTTTTTTCATTCCGTGCCTTTGCCATCTGTGAAATTACATTGCTGTGAAAACGCTGCTAGAGAGGCAGGTGAAATAAGAGCTACCCTGTGAGCAACCTGCCCCCTGTTGCTGGGTGTTTATTCAGCCCTTTGCCTTTGGGTGCTATTTCCCAGCCTGGGGCTGACCCTCAGCCCCAGCACACGCCCGAAGGAGTCTTTTGAGTGGAAAGATGAGTGTAATTAATTGTTTCCTGCACCAGGACTCTGTGCTGACCCTCCTGCCAGCATCCAGCTCGGGGCATCCCACCAAAGGTGCCGCAAAAGTGTGGAGGAAAAGGGCAAATCGCTCCTAAGATGGTCAGAACTTGAGCCTGGCAAAGCGAGTGGACTGTGGCGCGTGGGGATAATGACGCTCGGCACAAAAAAGGCGGAGAAGTCTGAAGTGGCTGGTTCCGCTTGGTCTAGCTCTGAAGCTGTCCCCACCTGGCCTGTCTGAAAAATCCCCGTAACTCCAGTTACCACCGCAGCTGGAGGTGGATTCTGCTCTTCAGTAGTGCCCCCACTGTCATGCTTTGCAACCCTTGCATTTACTGCAATTTATCTTAACGAATGGTGCTATTAGGTCAATGGAAGACCATAGAATGTGTTGGGTTGGAAGGGACCTTTAAAGGTCATCTAGTCCAACTCCCCAGGATACAGCATCAAGGGCAAAAAAACCTTCACAGGTTTTGCCATGGACTTTACTGGCAGTTAAGCTTTCAGAAGATGCAGAGTCTGTAGTTGTAGTTCATTATGCATTTCTTTCCAGCTCCATTTGTTAACTGGGCTCTAACGAACTTGAGTGTCTGAGAGCATTCAAGCTGAAATGAAAATACACGTCTCTGGACAGGCTTTATGGCTGCTGTGGCAAGAGATGGGCGAGTTTGTCTTGTAGTACCAAGCGGGGATTATATTTACTAGCGGTACTTGCAATCCAGGCCTGTCTTGACCATGAGAAAAAACAGTTGTTATTGTCTGAACATCTCTTTATGCTGTCACACTCCTCCTACACCGCGAATGACCTTTTCATGTGTATTTTATGTTTATTGAGCTCTTACCCTTACAAATATTATTACAAGTGGAAAAATGAAGACTGAGTCTCTGGAGCACCTTGGCAGCAGACCATGTGTCCCTGTCCCACCTGCCCAACCCCTGCCCGCGGTCCTGCCCCAGGGATGCGGGGATGTTCCCAGCCATCCTCGGACCACCAACCCTAACCATCTCGGGTTAGCAAGATGCCAGCACAACTGGAAACCTCCAAGGGTGGCTTTTGGTATAATATCCATTTTCTTGATCTGCTTGGAAGATGCAGCTCATATGCGATATCCGGGCAAAAAGGGAAGATTTATTCTGGATTCTGCAAAAAGGTATATGAATGTGCACCCTCAGGGTGCTTTGCTGGCCCCTGTCACACCTGTTAGGAGATGTCGTGGGGACCCTTGCCTGCTTGGTGGACACGTTTCACATTTTCCACATGCAGGCACAAAAAGGAACCAGTGCAGCCTGTGAACCATTTTATTTATTTTCTCCTTTAAAGCCTTTCCAGGCAGACTTT
Source organism: Dromas ardeola (assembly GCA_013398915.1). NCBI lineage: Eukaryota > Metazoa > Chordata > Aves > Charadriiformes > Dromadidae > Dromas > Dromas ardeola. The sequence goes on along the minus strand of VYZM01010496.1, from coordinate 423,333 downwards.
GGTTTGGACTGCTGGCTCA